>CM067170.1:26295927-26326482 GCA_034093135.1 Erigeron breviscapus | reverse complement strand
AATAATGATGCATACGACATGGATCTTTAGAATGATTATAATTTTAATTGTTGAACAAAACGAAATCAAATGTGATCAAAGACCAATTACCAAAGAAAATTAAAACATCCTTCTTGACAAAACTGATGCATATGACTTATTTTCACAAACTATTCATTATTTTGAGTAATTATTTTAGTGCATCCAAAAAGAATATTTATATGACCCTGTGTTATTACTATACATCTGTCTTGATTGATGCAGCAATAAACATATTTAAATTCATTTTCTGCGTTTAAAACTAACAACAACAAACTGAAAAAGATAACACAATATATATTGGTGTATATATATACATAAATCCACACACACATATACATATACAAATCTATTATTACGTATCTACACACACATACAGAGAAATCATACCTCAACGTAAGTATTAAAGTTCCGATATTTATATCAATCGAAAGTGATTCGTGAGTTAAATAGATAGAACTGAAGATAACTTAATAGAGATATAAGAATTAGGGTCGTGATGGTTATAATATATATATGGAGAATTGAAGATATAGGGTTGAGGGTATATTAGAGAATTTATTTTATTTTTGAACTGTAATATTAGAGAGTTTTGGTTTCTAATTTTTGTTAATCAAATAGAAACGTGTAGTTTTTATTACCCAGGCCAGGATGAGAACGGAAAAAAAAAAAGGAAAACCGGACTGGACCAAACGGGCCGACAAAATGCCAGAAGCCCAGAATTCGAATTTCATAAAATTGAAACCCACGATCCTAACCATTTCAATTGTTTTTTTCATATTCAAGAGCGGGTTTCAGGTCACTTTGCACAATCTTACATTCCTTACCCAAGTCAATTTTTTTCAAATACAAGAGCGAGAAATTTCTCTCACTAAATTTTAGACGGTTACAAAGCGTGAAGTTTAATTGCTCACAAATAGGGATGGCAAAATATTAGTCTTATGGATTTGTTGAAAGGACTTGATCGCTGAAATATTTCATCAACG
Organism: Erigeron breviscapus; assembly: GCA_034093135.1. Taxonomy (NCBI): domain Eukaryota; kingdom Viridiplantae; phylum Streptophyta; class Magnoliopsida; order Asterales; family Asteraceae; genus Erigeron; species Erigeron breviscapus. The sequence continues at coordinate 26,325,478 of CM067170.1, read as the reverse complement.
ATCAATAAAAACATGAGTCAACATTAAGTATGTTGACCCAATGGCCACCAGCGACCATGTTTCAAATACTAGCTAAGAATAAATACTTATTTATTCCGTGTATGAATCAAACGAATATTCCAAATTTGTAACTCAAAGAAGCAGGAGAAAGTAAGAAAAGTCGCTATACAAAGTGTCACATGTTGACCACCATAAGAGGACAAGTCGAGGACAAGTCAACTAAATGACATGAAGTGTCCATATTTGAAAAACACAATTTGTCTACGAGAAGGCTAACACGACCAGGGCAAAAAAGGTCAAACCCGACCAGGGCATTAGCGGCGACGTCGCCGCTAATGCTGCGGGGCCCCCATGTCAGTTATGGCTAATCTGGCAGAGTAAAAGTGCCCCCCCCGGTCAGTAACAGAGTATTAGCGGCGACGTCGCCCCCCCGCCCCCCCCCCCCACCGGTCATTTTGTATAGCTTAGCCGGTTACATACATCACATAGACACAAATACGTTTTTCGTTGCATTGGATAGACGACTTTCTAGATTGTTACATTACATAGACATTTTGGCTTAGTTATCTACACTCACAGGTCATTAATCTATATACTATAAGACAATTGAACTAATGACTTATTAACCAATCAAATCGTTCAATTTTATCAAATTGACTCGCTTATGTCATCATTTAGATTAACTATAAATTAAAAATCCTAATAATCATTATCCAAATATATTATTATATTAGTATTTATATTAATTTGTAGAAAAGTCTCATTAATTTACATTTTTTTGTTTTCCATCAATAATTTACACTTTTTAGCCATGAATACTTAATTTATATTTATTTTTAGCCATCAACTTGAGAGAATTTTTAAAATTTACAATCATTTAATTAATTAAAAAAATTTCAACATAATCTCTCAATCAAAATGGTACATAATTTTCTCCTTTTTTATATATTAGCTTTGTGTATTAATGTTTATGTAACACCCCAAGCCGAGGCTCGAAATATCACGGAAATCATATAGCACAAGGTGGAATTACAATAGAACAAGAACTAAATGCAAATAAAGATTCAGTGAATCCATTACAATACGAAACAAGTACCAAAATACATAAGGAGCAAATAACCATCAAATTTTACAAAAGAACATCCCAAAGATGACAAATCGATCCTAAGTATAATGCAAAAGAGAAGGTCGATGAATCCTTGATTCATAAAGTCCAAAGCCCGGGTTTAACAGCAAGCAAACAACTAAGCTCCACGTCCGGGGATAACCTGATTACCTGAAAAGTGTACTAAGCATAGTCAACACAAGGTTGGTGAGTTCGTAGTAATGGTCCATAAAGAACCAGCGTCAATAATCACAATGTACGAGTAGAGGCTAGACATGACTTACAGTGAGCCTCTAAGTAACACAATAACATCCAACAACAAGATTACACAAAACAAGTAAGCGTGTAATAGGAGTGCACAAATGATGAGAATATCAATGAATGTGCTAAATGCATAAAATGCCAACATGTACGCCCAATGTGTGAACTCCAGTCACATATGCAACGATACCCGCCTGTCATAGCAATGACACAGGCTGCATCTCAAAAACATCGAGATATATATGTCTATATACTCGGGATCATGAACTCATCATCCATCAGATAGTGTATACATCTATACACTTGGATGTAGGCACTCCTCAACCGAGGGATTATCAACAATGTATGCATGCTTACAATCAATCGAAAATGCATCAATCATAACTCAACAATCACAATACGATGAACATGAACCAACAATCAATATTCGACAAACATGAGCCAACAATCAATATAAACATCAATCAATCAATCAATCAATCGATATTCACAATCATAAACAATCAATCAATCAATCAATCAATCAATCAATCAATCAATCAATCAATCAATCAATCAATCAATCAATCAATCAATCAATCAATCAATCAATCAATCAATCAATCAATCAATCAATCAATCAATCAATCAATCAATCAATCAATCAATCAATCAATCAATCAATCAATCAATCAATCAATCAATCAATCAATCAATCAATCAATCAATCAATCAATCAATCAATCAATCAATCAATCAATCAATCAATCAATCAATCAATCAATCAATCAATCAATCAATCAATCAATCAATCAATCAATCAATCAATCAATCAATCAATCAATCAATCAATCAATCAATCAATCAATCAATCAATCAATCAATCAATCAATCAATCAATCAATCAATCAATCAATCAATCAATCAATCAATCAATCAATCAATCAATCAATCAATCAATCAATCAATCAATCAATCAATCAATCAATCAATCAATCAATCAATCAATCAATCAATCAATCAATCAATCAATCAATCAATCAATCAATCAATCAATCAATCAATCAATCAATCAATCAATCAATCAATCAATCAATCAATCAATCAATCAATCAATCAATCAATCAATCAATCAATCAATCAATCAATCAATCAATCAATCAATCAATCAATCAATCAATCAATCAATCAATCAATCAATCAATCAATCAATCAATCAATCAATCAATCAATCAATCAATCAATCAATCAATCAATCAATAATCCAACAACAAAACAACAATCAATCAACAACAAAATCAACAATCAATCAATCAATCAATCAATCAATCAATCAATCAATCAATAAAACCGTCTCATCAAACCAACATTTAACCCAAATCAATCAATCAATCAACAACATAAGTAAACACGCAAGGTTTACACTTTTCAGCCCGAATCTCAAATGAGTAGGGAGCTACGGAACTCACCTCGATCGGCTATGAAAAGCTAAGATTGATATAAAGTCAAGTTATTGTCGTACAATGTTCTCCTCGCGTCCAACACCTAAATATCGATCATATACATACACATTAACATACATAAGCACGTATACATAACTTATCAATTTCTCGACAAAACCCTAATTAGGTTTCCAAAGTGGTTCTCGATGTTAAGTGACTTCTAAGACTCTTAATCATTGTTAAATAAGTTAAGAAGTGATTTAGAACGATGCCCGAAGCGTTATTAGGGTTCTGGAAGTCAACTAGGTCAAACAGGAAAATTCAGCAACAAAGGGGGGCGTAACCTACGCCCTAAACTGGCGTAGGTTACGGTGGTTCAAAACCACCTAGCGTAAGCTACGGTCAAAGGGGCGTAAGGTACGGTGCCCTGGAAAGTTCAACATTTTGGCGTCTTGAGTGGCGTAAACAGGAGGTTTTGGCGTAAGGTAAAACTTCAGCGTAAGCTACGCCCCAAAGGGCCGTAACCTACGCCCAGCCAAGTTTGTTCTAGCGTAAGCTACGCCCCAAGGGGGCGTAGGTTACGCCCCTTACTGGGCAACCCACGAACAGCAGCAGCAAAGTGCAGAAAATGAGACCCAAAACTATATTTCACTTGAACCAAAACCCTAAATCGACATCTAAGGTTACAAGACTCGTTTTGATGATACATTTGACCTTCTAACACCTAAATACACTTGCCCAAACCCGTATTTCCATCCATAACATCATCAAATTCTCCAAATCGATCAAACCCTAATAAAACCCTAAATTGACCCAAAACTCATTTTAAGGCGATTTAGAACTTGTAAATGTACGAGATGACTAGAAACAAGTAAACTAACATAAATAGAAGTAAATGGGATGAATTAGACTTACCAAAACTTCCTTTCCGAGCTAGAACCCAATTTAGGTCAAAATGGGTTAAAATGCAAGAACTTCAACCTTTGATTCTTCGTATAGACGATAAGGTGGTAGAGATGACGATGATTCTAGTGTTATATCCGTTCCAAACACCAAGTAGATGATAGAGAGATGAAGAAATGAAATGGAATGGGTTCCTTGCCTTTTACTTAGAGAGAAGGAGAAAAGAGATAGATAAGAAATGAAGGAGGGGAGAAGATAAGAAGGAAAATGGGTCAAGGGGCGGGGGGATGATGGGTCACGGGTATGGGTCGACCCGTTTCTCTTCTCAAGCCAATTTACAATCGTTAGACATTTAAACACCAATCAAAACATATTATCGACCCGAATATAACACATTGTCATTTAATTCACAAAACGACCCAAATAATTCATTAACTTAAATTGTTAGTCATATTACACGAAAAGTCAACGGGTCAAAACTCACGGATGTTACAGTTTAAAGTTACAATTGTCACTCAAATCAAGAGTCCTAATTGTTATCAAAGAATATGAAAACAATCATAATTGTTATCTAATTATCATAGACAGGTGATTGAAAATAAACCTATTCGTGTTATGGGCCCGCATCATGATCAAATACATATATTTGAATGTCAAGTACAGGATCACAAGTATGTTTATATTTTAATTTTTAATTATCTTTCATAATAATATCACATTATGAGTAAAACTGGTTTCAAAAAATTCTATATAGAGAAATTATTATAGCATGTGCCTTGTGGAATGACTACGGCAAACAATTTCCATCAATATGTCTCAGCTAATAATGACAGTGACGAACCTGTGATTATTGTACTACAACTTGCAAAGTATAACACTTGGAACTGTATATTTTCAAAATTATAAGCTTTTATGACTTAAATGTATGAAAATCTAATATTGATAATATCGTAAACCCCGTGTCCAGTGTTGGACACGGGTCTAAAATCTCGTATATACTAAAAGGCAACTGATCTAACCTCAATTAACCAATCATAGCTCTCAATTTCACAAAATTAATTAAATCAGCACATGTCTAAATTAATTTACACTTTTTGGTTTTCCATCACCAATTTACACTTTAACCCAATTTAAAAATAATTAATTTACACTTTTGGTTTTCCATCACCAATTTACACTTTAACCCAATTTAAAAATATTAATTTACACTTTTTGGTTTTCCATCACCAATTTACACTTTAACCCAATTTAAAAATAATTAATTTACACTTTTTGGTTTTCCATCACCAATTTACACTTTTTATTTTAACAATTTACACATTTTGGTTTTCCATCACCAATTTACACTTTAACCCAATTTAAAAATAATTAATACTTTATTGCATAATGTCTATATAATAACAAAATATTGTCTACATAAACACAAGAAGGTACAAACTCTCAATGTCTTGTCTAATTGTAATCAAACTAATTGTAATATCGCTGTTATTAGTAATTGTAATCGGACTATAATTAGAATATTCATTATTGTTATCAGGAATTGGAATCAAACTATATTTATGATACAGATTCTTCTTATATAAACCGAACCCTACAAATAAAATCACAACACAAGAAATCATTGAAAACCCACGAACCAACTACTACCTTTTTTTTCCTTAAGAACCATGGCTAACGGAATAAAATTATTTTTGCAAGACATCAATGAGAACTCGCTCAAGTGTAATCAAGGTTAAGATATTGCTTTTTTGGAAGAGTTTGTATAAAAGAAACTCTCTTACACCATCCAGCCTTTATATGATTTAGCATTCAGTATTTACATTTGAATATCTCAATTCTTATATTAAATGTTATAAAACCCGTGTATTTGACACGGGTCTAAAATCTAGTATTATAATTAGATATTTATATAATCTAATAATTATCTTAATATATAGTATAAGACAGTTGAACTAATGACTTATTAACCAATCAAATCGCTCAATTTCATCAAATTGACTCTCGCTTATGTCATCATTTAGATTAACTATAAATTAAAAATCCTAATAATCATTATCCAAATATATTATTATATTAGTATTTATATTAATTTGTAGAAAAAGTCTCATTAATTTACACTTTTTTGTTTTCCATCAATAATTTACATTTTTTAGCCCTGAATACTTAATTTATATTTATTTTTAGCCATCAACTTAAGAAGATTTTTTTAAAATTTTAATCATTTAATTAATTAAAAAAATTTCAACATATGAAATATTGTCTACAAAAAATTATTTCAAAAGATGAAATACAATATATGTGTTTAATGCTCTAGAAATATATTCTTTTAAATTTGTTTTCGCTTACATTTTTTTTTCCAAATCAATATAAGTCTAGGCCCAACCAACTCTTTTGGTAGTCCATGTGAGACTTGGCCTTATAAACCATCAAATCTTTCTATCACCCTCCAATGTGGGACAAAGTAACATATGCCAACTTGCAAATTTTCTTCCTACACATATATAAAATTTCCAACAATCCCCCAAAAGGCTGGGAGATGCCAACTAGCAACGTAAACAAGTTAAGAGTTGGGGTTCCAGCAAAAGGTGGGCCTGTTCAGTTCGTTGATGCTAACACTGACCCCAAAACTGGACAAGTTATAGTCACGGGTTTCTGCGTGGATGTTTTTAATTCAGTTATCGATGCATTACCTTATGCAGTCAAACGCGAATTCATACCTTTTGTTACTCCAGATGGCAAGAGACTAGCAGGAAGCTATAACGATCTTGTTCGCAATCTTTCTGTTGGGGTAATCAAATGGATAACTTTGCACAGGTTTTTGAGAATTTATTATACACATTAGAATTGGTTTCTGACAATATTGTTCGTAATTAATGCAACAGAAATTCGATGCGGTGGCTGGAGATGTTACAATCCTTGCAAAGCGTACAGATTATGCTGATTTCACATTGCCATACACTGAGGCAGGCATTTCACTGATTGTTCAAATCAAAGATGAGAGAAAGAGTCCATGGATCTTTCTAAGACCCTTAGAAAATGAGCTTTGGATAACAACAGGATGGTTTTTCTTATACACGGGACTAGTCATATGGGTTCTCGAGCATCATATAAACAAGGAATTCCGAGGCCCCCCTGGTGAACAAATTGGAACGATATTCTGGTTTTCCTTCTCCACGCTCGTTTTTGCCCACAGTAAGTGTGCATCATCACTAACACACCAATTCAAATTACTAATTTGGTTATTAACAAACTAAAAAATGATTTATGCAGGGGAGAAGTTGATAAGCAACTTATCAAGATTTGTGGTAATCGTGTGGGTGTTTGTGGTGCTCGTGCTGACTTCCAGCTATACAGCAAGTTTGACATCCATGTTAACTGTACAACAACTTCAACCTGCTTATACTGATATCTATGAGATCATGAGAAGAGGTGATTCAGTAGGGTACCAAGATGGTTCGTTTGTCGTTGATACGTTGAAAAAAATGGGTTTTGAGGATAGCAAGCTGAAAAACTTGACCTTTGAGCAATATGACAACGCCCTCCAAACAGGAAGTCAAAACGGAGGAGTTACTGCGATTATGGAAGAGATCCCTTATATCAGAGTTTTCTTGGCTAAATACTGTACCAAGTATACCATGACCGGTCCCATCTATAGAACCGCAGGCTTTGGTTTTGTAAGTTTCATTCCTTTGGTTTCATTTGTTTCATTTCTGATCCATTTCATACCATTTGACAATGACTGTACTGCCAATACAGGCATTTCCAAAAGGATCACCGCTTGTCCATGATGTTTCTAAAGCGGTCCTGCAAGTGACAGAAGACCAAATTGCGAACATATCCAAACAATGGTTCGGAGATTTAGCCAGTTGTGATCAGCAAAACAGGGCCACGTTGACCTCCGATAGGCTATCACTGGATAGCTTTAAGGGTCTTTTTTTCATTACTGCAGTATCATCAACCGCGGCCCTCTTGTTTTTCTTTCACAGGTTCTTGTATCAAAACAAAGAAATAATAGCTTCTCAACATTCAATAACCCAAAAGATTGTTGCTATTGCTAAAACATTCAATGAGTTTAAAGACGAAAAATCCAAAAAGACAAGCGCAGAGGCAGCAGTAACTCAACCAGTTAGTGCAGAGAGCTTCAACGATAGTCCAACAGTAAGTGTACTACTGAACCAGGGACTCCAATTCATGATACGATACAAGAGTTCTCTATGACTGAGTCTAGGACTCCAGAACCAGACACCAATGGCATACAAGTTGTAGAAACAACCACTTAGATCTAATGTCCTAGTCACGATGATGGTCATATTATTTACAGACAGCCCTCATTAGTATTCTTCATCATCATTTACGTAGTACAAGCTTCTATATTGTGAATACCATATCAAACTTAAATTTTTATTTTTCTCATCCAACCGTGTTAATCTAATCTAAACAGAGTTTTCTACACTTTAAGAGTACAGGGCACCAGCCTATATATCTGACTTATTTAACTCAGATGGTATATGCATCTAATCACTTACAAACTTAACAGCTTATTACATGCATAAAAAGTAGTACTTTATATATCAATAACCACCCCCTGAATTTTTGCTAGACAAAGTATAATCTGATTCTTTAGATAGAAAAGAATGGCCAGGGTCTGTTTCATTATCATTCAAGCTTCTATATTGTATTCTAGTCTTTGTAAATATCATATTAAACCAAATATTAAAAATTTTCTCATGTTAGCATGTTAATCTTAATCTAAACAGAGTTTTCTACACTTTAAGAGTACAGGGCACCAGCCTATATATCTGACTTATTTAACTCAGATGGTATATGCATCTAATCACTTACAAACTTAACAGCTTATTACATGCATAAAAAGTAGTACTTTATATATCAATAACCACCCCCTGAATTTTTGCTAGACAAAGTATAATCTGATTCTATATGTCAAATTCTTTGAAAATGAATTTTACTTTATTACACCACCTTTTGTAACAATTACAATTAATAGAAATATAAACATGTACGATGTACCAAAAAAGTTTGCTTAGTGGTAAGGGACCACTCGGTGACAGTTCGGTCCCGCTGGTACAAAAAAATAATATTCCTTTAAGGTACGCTATCAATGAAGCCTAGGCCACATATGAAGTTCTAAAGACGCGGTTCGCTCCTTCGGGGTGCCCAGATCATGTGGGGATTAGGATGGAGGTATTTTACCATATGGCTCATACGGGGTGAGTCGATGGTTCATACGGGGTGGGTCGATGGGTATCCAATTGTGGTACCAGGCTGTGATTAACAAAACTCTTTTAGAAATATAAACATGTCAGGTTTGCTGAGCGATTTCGTCTTCTAAGTATCTTATCGAGTGATTATTATTCATTTGTTGCTATGAAAAAACAAAAACATGACTAAGGTGACAATTTTGATTCGATCGATTGCTTATGAATGAGCTGAGTTGGAATATTTTACATATTAGAAAATTAGTTAAAGAAAAATGGCTGACGAATTGAAAGTTGCGTAAAGTTTATTTTATTGGGGAAAGCATATACTGATTACTATTGTAATAACATAGTTTTTGTAACTATGGTCAAAGCGGGAAAAACCTTTTTGGGAGGTCCAACCAAAGGGAGTATGTTATGGGATACGGTCAGTCAACGGCCGACTAATAAAGATCATTTGGAGATATATCGGCGTAATAATGGATACTAAATTATAAAAGAATTCTTTTTTAAAAAAAATATATTAACAAAGTATAACATAAGTTAATAACTATAAAAAAAAACTAAAAAGTATAACATAAGATACCTATACTTTATATGGATTTTTTTTCGTATTTAAAACATACAACAATAATGTACGTAACTAAAAATGTTGGTGGTGTTATTTGAACCAAGTTATCTTTCTGTTTCATAACATATTTTTGGCCCAAAACCAAAGTTGGCCTAATAAACACAAAATTGTTAGGTTAAACATATGTATCTATCTATTATCGACCCTAGCCCCGTTAAGTTCGTTGTTGGCCGTTATTGACTTCAACCTTTAAATCTACCCATAACGACATAATACTTTTAAGTGTTATAATACAACACTGACAGAAAGCTATTGCAAATAAGACCGTTGGTTTGTCATCATTTTTGTTATAAGTTGGGTAATGGTCTATCAGCGTCGGCTTGGTATGATAATTGGGGAGCTCATGGTCCGCTCATCAATCATGTGTCTCCTCGAATGATTATAGCAGCAGGGTTCCAATGGTCTTCAAAGGTTGCTGAATTAATTCACAATGGTTTGTGGAAGTAGCCAGCTGCTCATTGGGTGAAATAGTTTCCAATCGTGATGTTCCTCACCTGATGGCTAACGAGCAAGAGCGGGTTCAATGGCAAGACAGGGGAGGTATGCTGGTTTTGTTTGCAGTTGGAAATGCTTGGGAGGTTATAGGACCGAGAGCTATGGAAGTTGTCTCGTTTCATCTTGTTTTGATCTGGTTAGTGTATACAGGAGCACTCTTTTCTTTTGTGGCTTGTGATGAAGAAGAAACTAAAGACTCAGGATTCACCAAGTCAATGGGATCTACAACATACCACAACTCCATTAGTATGCACACTCTGTAGACTAGAACCGGAGTCACACTCTCAATTCATTTTTCATTGTTCCTATGCTTCACAGGTTTGGTTTGGTGTAAACAGGAAGGCCGACATCGATCAATCAGCTCTCCACTGATTGGGACTCGATTGTTAATGGCCTTATATATCCCCTCGGCTAAGAAGAGATCTTCAGTGTTGTTTCAAAGTTAATGCTAGCGGCAACAGTCTATTTTATTTGGCAAGAGAGAAATGCAAGACTTTTCTAACTAATTAAGGAAGTAGAGATAGGTTCAAATGGTAACGGATGTGTTTGAAACGATTCGCCTAGAGCTAATGACATTTAGATTCAGAAAGACGTTGAGGGTGAATTGAGCAATTTCTCTTTGGAACTTACCAAAGGCACGTCTAGTATTGCTTTTGTAATTCGTCTAGTCTTTAATTGTTTTAGATAGCTTTTGTAATTTGCCAAGTCTTTAATTGTTTTAGAGGCTAGATAGGTTTATGGGGTGAGGTAGTCGGTTACCTTTGTAAGTTTTTTATTTGGCTTGCAATCATCTGACGCTTTATTTGGGTTGTTGCTTTGGGCATGTACGATGATATGCTATTCAACATATCACCTGTAATTTTTGTGATGTTAATATATACTCACTTGGGTAAAACAGCCTTTTACATAAAAAAGTTACTTATTTATAATTGGGCCCAAATTGTTTGTAGATCGACCTGACCCATTAAGTAAGAACATGTCTAAACCCAAACCTATTTTGACGCCAGCTTGATGTACCCTATCAAATATGTCACCTCTAGAGAAATGCAATGTGGTAGTGATAAGTTGATACTTACAAAGAAATTTTTTGTGATTTTTGTATTTCAGGGCACCTTCTAAGTTGCTAGTCACATGACAAGCCTCACGAGTAAATGCTAAAATTCTTTTGGTCAAATTTTTTCTTAATATTGTCGGTATTGAATTTTCAAAATACATCATTCTTTATTTGTATACAACATTATAAAACATTTGTTTCTTCTACTTTTTTCAACTAAGTAATTGATATTTCAAAATACTTTTTTTTTTCTCACTAATTTAAACATATTCACCAAAAATACCAATAATACAATTAATTAATGAAATTATATACAACATACATCCCTCAATATTTAAAATAACTATATCACTCCTTTTACATCAATAATTTTTACATTAATACTCATACCGCTACCACCACCACCACCGCCACCCGTTGTCGTCGTCACCACACCGTCGTATTGTATAGGCATTTGTGTTAGTTAATCTCTATCCAGGCGTACAATCGACTTTAATCCCACTTTAAACTATCAAAACTCAAGCAAAATAGTCTAACTCTATTTATATTATACTACATTATAAAGCATTTGGATCTCTTCTATTTCTCAAAAAAACACTAGATCTACCTAAACTACTAATCTTCTTTATTCACTAATTAAAATATCTATAATATACATATAATACAAAATTTCTACAATATACATCCTTCAACGCTTAAAATAACTATACAACCTCCTTCTACATCAATTACTTTTACATTAATTACCACACCGTTACCGCTACCCGCTAGGGATGAGCATATGACCCAAAAACCCGCGACCCAGCCCCGACCCGTCCGAACCCGAGCCGAATCGACCCGCCTGAAAGGGTAACCTGCCGGGTCACGGGTTTGATTTTGTTGCTTCGCTGGGTTTCAGCCCGGTTTTTGACAAGTGTAGCAACAATGTTCCTTAAATCCCGCCCGAAGGATGGGGGAAGAGGAGGAGACGAAGGAGAATAAAAAAGGACGGTTTTTGACAAGTGTAGCAACAATGTTCCTTAAATCCCGCCCGATCCCGACCGAAGGGGTAACAGGCCTGGTCACGGGTTCGGTTTTGTTGCTTTGCCGTGTCATGAGTTGGGCCGGATTTTGACCCATACGCATGCCTACTACCCGCCACCGAAGCCGCCACCATATCGCGGGGCATGTGGCTAGTCTACTTATATTTCCCTCGGTCCTAAAATAAAATTCTCCCCTCCTGCTAATTTATTTTGACTTTCCCGCTATGTTTCCCGCACATAAAAAGGTTTTCTCTTTCATCCAAACAAAAAAATGTCGTTCACTGTTCACCCTCCTATCTGGCCAGATAATTCCATTTTTTTAATCATACGTTTTTTTCCTTTTCCCTTTAAATAAAGGTGTGCATCAATAAACTTGATTTTTTTTCTATTTTTCATTCTATTTGATGTATAGGGGGATTTTTGATCGGAGAATATACAATGTCTCTAATTAAAGATGGATAGCGGAACCAAGAATAAAACTATGAGAAACACTAGCCAACAAGAATACAAGATGTTTCTAACAACACTTCAGGTCTGTATGTATCTTTATTAGTTAACTGGAATGGAATAAAAATCATACGAGTAGTTCGTAGCATGCGTCTAGCTTTTTTTTTAGTGGTTATATGGAGAGTAAAAAAAAGATCAACTTGTATGAGAAACATTAGCGTACAACCTGAAAGTACGTGATCGCGCATTGGTCGGTGCCCTGTTTAATGAATTTGACGGTTGACTCTTTGCACAAACCGTAACCGGGCCAAGGAACCCAGTTTTTTAAAACTTAAACCGTCGGACCATACTTTAACGACTCAATCCGACCAAACCAATCCAAATAGTTCGTGTAACACCCGTGAATTTTGACCCGTTGACTTTTGTGTAATTTGACTAACAAACTTATTGAATGAAGTAAAATGGGTCCATTTGTGATTATATGACTATGTGGTATGTTAGTCGAGTCGTTAATAGGGTTGTTCGGCGTTTAGTTGTGTAATCGTTTGTATTATGGCTTGTGAAGGAAACGGGTCGGCCCGTGGGTAGTCCAAGACCCACCAGCCCCCAAGACCCATTTCCCTTCCCCTTATCATTTCCCCTTCATTTCTTATCTTTTCTACCTATCTATCTCTTTCTCTCTTTCTCTCAAGAGCAAAGCAAGACCAATTCTTCTCTTCTCCCTACCATCTACTTAGTGTTTAGAAAGGTTATAACACTAGATTCATCACCATCTATACCACATTATCGTCATATCGAAGAAATCAAAGGTGGAAGTTCTCGCATTTTGTCCACTTTGACCTAATTTCGGGTTCTAGCTCAAAAGGAAGTTTTGGTAAGTCAAATTCATCCCATTTACACCTACTTATGTTTGTTTATGCATTTCTAGTCATCTTGAAAGTTTGCAAGTCCTAAATCGGCTTAAATCTTGATTTGGGTCAAACTAGGGTTTAATTAGGGTTTGAAGGGTTTGGATGTGATTTTGATGTTTTGAATCGAAACTAAGATAGGGGTTATGTTTATTTATGTATATATATATATATATATATATATATATATATATATATATATATATATATATATATATATATATATATATATATATATATATATATATATATATATATATATATATATATATATATATATATATATATATATATATATATATATATATATATATATATATATATATATATATATATATATATATATATATATATATATATATATATATATATATATATATATATATATATATATATATATATATATATATATATATATATATATATATATATATATATATATATATATATATATATATATATATATATATATATATATATATATATATATATATATATATATATATATATATATATATATATATATATATATATATATATATATATATATATATATATATATATATATATATATATATATATATATATATATATATATATATATATATATATATATATATATATATATATATATATATATATATATATATATATATATATATATATATATATATATATATATATATATATATATATATATATATATATATATATATATATATATATATATATATATATATATATATATATATATATATATATATATATATATATATATATATATATATATATATATATATATATATATATATATATATATATATATATATATATATATATATATATATATATATATATATATATATATATATATATATATATATATATATATATATATATATATATATATATATATATATATATATATATATATATATATATATATATATATATATATATATATATATATATATATATATATATATATATATATATATATATATATATATATATATATATATATATATATATATATATATATATATATATATATATATATATATATATATATATATATATATATATATATATATATATATATATATATATATATATATATATATATATATATATATATATATATATATATATATATATATATATATATATATATATATATATATATATATATATATATATATATATATATATATATATATATATATATATATATATATATATATATATATATATATATATATATATATATATATATATATATATATATATATATATATATATATATATATATATATATATATATATATATATATATATATATATATATATATATATATATATATATATATATATATATATATATATATATATATATATATATATATATATATATATATATATATATATATATATATATATATATATATATATATATATATATATATATATATATATATATATATATATATATATATATATATATATATATATATATATATATATATATATATATATATATATATATATATATATATATATATATATATATATATATATATATATATATATATATATATATATATATATATATATATATATATATATATATATATATATATATATATATATATATATATATATATATATATATATATATATATATATATATATATATATATATATATATATATATATATATATATATATATATATATATATATATATATATATATATATATATATATATATATATATATATATATATATATATATATATATATATATATATATATATATATATATATATATATATATATATATATATATATATATATATATATATATATATATATATATATATATATATATATATATATATATATATATATATATATATATATATATATATATATATATATATATATATATATATATATATATATATATATATATATATATATATATATATATATATATATATATATATATATATATATATATATATATATATATATATATATATATATATATATATATATATATATATATATATATATATATATATATATATATATATATATATATATATATATATATATATATATATATATATATATATATATATATATATATATATATATATATATATATATATATATATATATATATATATATATATATATATATGTATAAACTAACTTGTTTAGATTTGTTGAGTTGACCTTATGTTATTATATATATATATATAGGTTGTGGACGTGTGGATCCCATTACTCGTTTGTAATCCTTTGCTAGCTTCTTTGCCAATCAAGGTGAGTTTCGTATCTCCCTACCCGCTTGGGATTCGGGCTGAAAAGTGTAAACCTGGCGTGTTTACTTGTATTTATTGATGTATTGTTTGTTGACTTGATTGTTGGTTCATGAGCATGCATTTACATTTGATTGTAAGCATTGCATACATTGTTGATGAGCCCTCGGCAGGGGATTGCCGACATCCTGGTGCATAGATGTATGCACCCGTTAGGGATGTAGTTCCTGACCCCGAGTATATAGACATATATATCTCGATGTTTTTGAGATACAGCCTTGTCCATGGCGATGGCAGAAGGGTATCGTTGCATACGTGACTGAAGGTCACGCTTGGGATAGGCATATTTGCTTATTCATACATTTGGCACTTGCATTGATACATATATCATTTGTGCATCCTCATTACACTCGCATTTCTTTTGTGTAACCTTGTTGTTGGATGATATTGTGTTGCTTAGAGGCTCGCTGTAAGTCATGTCTAGCCTCTATTATTATATTGTGATTATTGATGTTGGTTCGATACGAACCATTACTACGAACTCACCAACCTTGTGTTGACTATGCTTAGTACACTTTTCAGGTAACCAGGTTCTCCCCGGACGTGGTGTTTAGTTGCTTGCTTGCTGTCTAACCCGGGCTTGGACCTCATGGATCAAGGATTCATTGACCCTCCTTTTGCATTATACTTAGGATCGTTTGCCATCTTTGGATGTATTATGTTAATGTTGATGGCTATTTGCTCCTGTTGTATTTTGTTACTTGTTTTGCTATGTTTTGGATTCACCGAATCTATATTTGCATTTAGATTGTTCTATTGTAATTCCACCGGGTGCTATGTGTTTTCCGTGACATTTCGAGCTCCGGCTTGGGGTGTTACAGAATGGTGGCCCATGCGTGGTCGTAGAGAATTAGGTGGTTTGACCTAGACTACGGCTTAAGTTAAAACTCTTCATATAGCATGCATGGTTAGGCGTGGTAGAGGCCGTGGTAGGGGCCGTGGTAGGGCCGTGGTAGAGGTCGTGGTAGGGGCCGTGGTAGGGGTCGTGGTGAGGCTCCTGGAGAGGCCGTGGTAGAGGCCGTGGTAGAGCCGTGGTACAGGGAGGTCGAGGCCGTGGTAGAGGCCGTGGTAGAGGCCGTGGTAGAGGCGTGGTAGGGGCCGTGGTAGGGGTCGTGGTAGAGCTCCTGAGAGGCTGGTAGAGCCGTGGTAGAGGCCGTGGTAGAGGCGTGGTAGAGGCCGTGGTAGAGGCCGTGGTAGAGGCCGTGGTAGAGGCCGTGGTAGAGGGTCGTGGTAGAGCTCCTGAGAAGGCTGGTAAGGTAGTAGAGGCCGTGGTAGAGGCCGTGGTAGAGGCCGTGGTAGAGGCCGTGGTAGGGCCGTGGTAGGGGTCGTGGTAGAGGCCGTGGTAGAGGCCGTGGTAGAGGCCGTGGTAGGGGCCGTGGTAGGGGTCGTGGTAGAGCTCCTGAGCCAAACTTGGCGGTACAGGGAGGTAGAGGCCGTGGTAGAGGCCGTGGTAGAGGCCGTGGTAGGGGCCGTGGTAGGGGTCGTGGTAGAGCTCCTGAGGCCGTGGTAGAGGCCGTGGTAGAGGCCGTGGTAGAGGCGTGGTAGGGCCGTGGTAGAGGCGTGGTAGAGCTCCTGGAGAGGCTGGTAGAGGCCGTGGTAGAGGCCGTGGTAGAGGCCGTGGTAGAGGCCGTGGTAGGGGTCGTGGTAGAGGCTCCTGAGCCAAACTTGGCTGAGGTAGAGGCCGTGGTAGAGGCCGTGGTAGAGGCGTGGTAGGGGCCGTGGTAGGGGTCGTGGTAGAGCTCCTGAGCCAAACTTGGCTGAGGTAAGGCCGTGGTAGAGGCCGTGGTAGAGGCCGTGGTAGAGGCCGTGGTAGAGGCCGTGGTAGAGGCCGTGGTAGAGGCCGTGGTAGAGGCCGTGGTAGAGGCCGTGTAGGGCCGTGGTAGAGGCCGTGGTAGAGGCCGTGGTAGAGGCCGTGGTAGGGGTCGTGGTAGAGCTCCTGAGCCAAACTTGGCTGAGGTAAGCCGGTACAGGGAGGTCGAGGCCGTGGTAGAGGCCGTGGTAGAGGCCGTGGTAGAGGCCGTGGTAGAGGCCGTGGTAGAGGCCGTGGTAGGGCCGTGGTAGAGGCGTGGTAGAGCGGAGGTAGAGGCCGTGGTAGAGGCCGTGGTAGGGGCCGTGGTAGGGGTCGTGGTAGAGCTCCTGAGACCGGGTACAGGGAGGTAGAGGCCGTGGTAGAGGCCGTGGTAGAGGCCGTGGTAGAGGCCGTGGTAGAGGCCGTGGTAGGGCCGTGGTAGGCTCCTGAGCCAGGCTGAGGTAGAGCTGAGCCAAACTTGGCTGAGGTAACCGGAAGTACAAGGTGGTAGAGGCCGTGGTAGAGGCCGTGGTAGAGGCCGTGGTAGGGGCCGTGGTAGGGGTCGTGGTAGAGCTCCTGAGCCAAACTTGGCTGAGGTAATCGAGAGGCCGTGGTAGAGGCCGTGGTAGAGGCCGTGGTAGAGGCCGTGGTAGAGGCCGTGGTAGAGGCCGTGGTAGAGGCCGTGGTAGAGGCCGTGGTAGAGGCCGTGGTAGAGGCCGTGGTAGAGGCCGTGGTAGAGGCCGTGGTAGAGGCGTGGTAGAGCCTGGTAGAGGCCGTGGTAGAGGCCGTGGTAGAGGCTGTGGTAGGGGCCGTGGTAGGGGTCGTGGTAGAGCTCCTGGTAGAGGCCGTGGTAGAGGCCGTGGTAGAGGCCGTGGTAGAGGCCGTGGTAGGGGCCGTGGTAGGGGTCGTGGTAGAGCTCCTGAGCCAAACTTGGCTGAGGTAATCGCTCAGGGCCGTGGTAGAGGGTCGTGGTAGAGCTCCTGTAGAGGCCGTGGTAGAGGCCGTGGTAGAGGCCGTGGTAGAGGCCGTGGTAGAGGCCGTGGTAGAGGCCGTGGTAGAGGCCGTGGTAGAGGCCGTGGTAGAGCCGTGGTAGGGCCGTGGTAGGGGTCGTGGTAGAGGCCGTGGTAGAGGCCGTGGTAGAGGCCGTGGTAGGGGCCGTGGTAGGGGTCGTGGTAGAGCTCCTGAGCCAAACTTGGCCGAGGTAGAGGCCGTGGTAGAGGCCGTGGTAGGGCGGAGGTAGAGGTCGTGGTAGAGGCCGCGGTAGAGGCCGTGGTAGGGGCCGTGGTAGGGGTCGTGGTAGAGCTCCTGAGCCAAACTTGGCTGAGGTAATCGACCGGGTAGATGGTAGAGGCCGTGGTAGAGGCCGTGGTAGAGGCCGTGGTAGGGGCCGTGGTAGTGGCCGTGGTAGAGGCGTGGTAGGCTCCTGGAGAGGCCGTGGTAGAGGCCGTGGTAGAGGCCGTGGTAGAGGCCGTGGTAGAGGCCGTGGTAGAGGCCGTGGTAGAGGCCGTGGTAGAGGCCGTGGTAGAGGCCGTGGTAGAGGCCGTGGTAGAGGCCGTGGTAGAGGCCGTGGTAGAGGCCGTGGTAGAGGCCGTGGTAGAGGCCGTGGTAGAGGCCGTGGTAGAGGCGTGGTAGGGCCGTGGTAGAGGCGTGGTAGAGGCCTGGTAGAGGCCGTGGTAGAGGCCGTGGTAGAGGCCGTGGTAGAGGCCGTGGTAGAGGTGGTAGAGCCTGGTAGAGGCCGTGGTAGAGGCCGTGGTAGAGGCCGTGGTAGGGGTCGTGGTAGAGAGCCTGTAGACCGGAAGTCAACAGGGTGGTAGAGGCCGTGGTAGAGGCCGTGGTAGAGGCCGTGGTAGGGGCCGTGGTAGGGGTCGTGGTAGAGCTCCTGAGCCAAACTTGGCTGAGGTAATCGCTCAAACGGTTGCCGGAATCATGCCAACCATCATTGCTCAAGTCACAGCAAGTCTTGGGCAAAGTTTTGTCCTCCCTACGAACTACAAAATTTGACCATTGAGTTTGCAAACCTCAATATGGAAGGAGCCGATTACAAGGGCTATGTGAGACGATTCCAAGAGTTGTCTACCCTCATTCCTCACTTGGTGGGCACCGAGACACAGGCCATCCAAAAGTTTGTATTGGGCTTGAACCCTCAAGTCCGATCTTATGTTAACTTTGATGGCTATTTGCTCCTGTTGTATTTTGTTACTTGTTTTGCTATGTTTTGGATTCACCGAATCTATATTTGCATTTAGATTGTTCTATTGTAATTCCACCGGGTGCTATGTGTTTTCCGTGACATTTCGAGCTCCGGCTTGGGGTGTTACAGAATGGTGGCCCATGCGTGGTCGTAGAGAATTAGGCGGTTTGACCTAGACTACGGCTTAAGTTAAAACTCTTCATATAGCATGCATGGTTAGGAAATTCGTGTGCAATATGAATTTTGTGAATCCCCGTGTGAGTTCGTAGTTAAGACCATTTGTGTGATAGCTTGATTTCAAAGTGATGAATATGGTTACTATGATGTGTTGTTGTTATTTGTTGAAGCTAATGTGATGATTTAGGGCAAAATGAAGGGATGCCATTAACTTAGTATAATATTGTGGCAACCCTAAAAGAACCCGATCAACTCTTTTATGGTTACCCGATACTATAGCAAGTTCATGACATCGTGGATTGCGCACGTGTGGCTTAAAGTATAATAAGGAACCGATATGCTTAATGGAAGTTGATTGGGTGGAAGGTTAGCCGTTGGTACACCTTGTATACATACCCGGTCAATAACTAGAGAGCATATCGAATTCGGATTATACCTTGAATCATTCGTGTTAGTTGTTTAATGACATGATGAAATGAACATGAGTACTTAATTTAATGATAAAATATGGTAATAAATGCAACGTGATGTTATGAATGAGTTGGTATCGGTATGCCTATGAATAATCAATATGGTGGGTACCGTCAAGGTTGTATATTCAAAGATTTTAAAAGTTGTGGGGCACCGGAGTTTGATGGGAAAGGTGGTCCCACGGAATGTATACGATGGTTTGAGGCGATAGAGGCGGTGATTGAAAGGAGTCATTGCACCTATGATGACCGGATTTCCTATGCATCCGGCATGTTTAGGCATGACGCCTTAAGTTGGTGGAACCAAGAAGTAACATTGGGGCGGACTCAAAATTTGGAGTGGGTTGACTTCGTAAATAAAGTAAAAGCAAAGTTTTGTCCTCCCTACGAACTACAAAATTTGACCATTGAGTTTGCAAACCTCAATATGGAAGGAGCCGATTACAAGGGCTATGTGAGACGATTCCAAGAGTTGTCTACCCTCATTCCTCACTTGGTGGGCACCGAGACACAGGCCATCCAAAAGTTTGTATTGGGCTTGAACCCTCAAGTCCGATCATATGTAAACTCTAACATGCCTACTTCCTTGGCTAATGCGGTCAACCAAGCCGGGAGTGTGACCGAAGATCTTTTGAGGAGTGGTGTTTTGAGCAAATCCTCGTCAAACAAGAGGAAGGAAGTGGGTGAGTCTAGCGGGGTAAGGAAAATGGGGAAGTTTGACCCCAGGAATGTAAATAGGGGTAGGATAATGGCGGCGGTGGAACCGGCTAGGAGGGCTTATACCGGGCCTCATCCTTTCTGTGGGAAATGCAACAAGCATCATCCCGCCCATAACCAATGTGGCGCATGCTTTAATTGCAATCAAGTCGGGCACCTCTCCCGAGATTGTAGAGCTCCAAGAACGGGCCCAATGAATGCGGCTCCTATTCGGGCCGTTCCTCCTCAAGGTAACCAAAGAAGGGGCGAGTGTTTTGAATGTGGTAGCCGTGACCACTATCGTAATAATTGTCCTCGATGGGTGGGACAACAAGTGCAAGTAGCCGTCCACCCAAATCAACTCCAAATGGTCGGGCCTAATCAAAACCGGGGGCAACAAGGCCACCAAGTGCAACCACGCGGCCGAGCTTTTGCGGCCAATGTAAATGAAGCCCGAAATGATCCTAACGTTGTAGCAGGTACTTTCCTCCTTAATGGTCTCTATGCAACCGTACTATTTGATTCCGGGGCCGATTTTAGCCTCGTGTCTTCTAACTTTGTTCCTTTGATTGATGTGCATCCATGTGCTCTAAACTATGTGCTTGACATTGAAATGGTAAATGGGTCACTAACTAGAATTAGCCAAATACTCCGTGATTGTGTCTTGACTTTGGAGGACGTTGACTTCTTCATTGACCTTATGCCTCTTGACATTGGTAGTTTCGATATTATAGTGGGTATGGATTGGTTGACGGCGGTGAATGCAACCATTGATTGTGGTGAGAGAGTCGTTAAGATACCTTTGGCCAACGGTAAAATTCTTAGGGTCCAAGGCGAAATCTCCGATTCCCCTAATTCTAAAGTCTTTAGTGCTACCACCACAAAGGTAGAATTGAAGACCGTTCCTATTGTTTGTGATTTCCCCGATGTTTTTCCGGATGACTTACCGGGGTTGCCTCCGCCCCGTGAACTTGATTTTCGCATCAATCTTATTCCCGAAGCCGCGCCCATAGCAAAAGCTCCTTATAGACTAGCTCTAACCGAAATGCAAGAGCTACAAACTCAACTCAAGGAACTCCAAGAGAAGGGTTTCATTCGCCCTAGTCAATCTCCTTGGGGTGCTCCTGTTCTCTTCGTCAAAAAGAAAGACGGATCCTTCCGAATGTGTATTGATTATCGGGAATTGAACAAGCTCACCGTGAAGAACCGATATCCTCTCCCTAGAATTGATGACTTGTTTGATCAACTTCAAGGAGCTAAGCACTTCTCAAAAATCGATCTTCGCTCGGGTTATCATCAACTCCGGGTACATGAAGATGACATTCCCAAGACGGCTTTTCGCACAAGGTATGGCCATTTTGAATTCACCGTAATGCCTTTTGGGTTGACTAATGCACCGGCGGTGTTCATGGACTTGATGAACCGGGTGTGTCAACCATATTTAGACAAGTCCGTTATTGTGTTCATTGATGACATACTTGTATACTCGAAGACAAAGGAGGAGCATGTTAAGCACTTGCGCGAAGTGCTTGAATTACTAAGGAAGGAGAAGTTGTATGCAAAATTTTCCAAGTGTGAGTTTTGGTTGGAAGAGGTCCACTTCCTTGGTCACGTTGTGAGCAAGGATGGTATTCATGTGGACCCAAGCAAGATTGAAGCGGTTAAGAATTGGAGAAGACCCGAAACGCCATCCGAGATCCGTCAATTCCTTGGATTGGCGGGTTACTATAGAAGATTCATTGAAAACTTCTCCCGTATTGCACAACCACTCACCCTCTTGACTCAAAAAGATAGAAACTTCGAATGGGGCGAAAGACAAGAGAACGCCTTCCAAACCCTTAAGGATATGTTATGTGATGCTCCTATTTTGACGCTACCGGATGGGATAGAAGATTTTGTGGTTTATTGTGATGCTTCGGGGCAAGGTTTGGGTTGTGTTCTTATGCAAAGGGGTAAAGTCATTGCTTATGCCTCTCGTCAATTGAAGGTGCATGAGAAGAACTACCCGACACATGATTTGGAATTGGGAGCGGTTGTGTTTGCTTTGAAGTGTTGGAGACATTATCTCTATGGTACCAAATGTGTGATTTATACCGATCACAAAAGTCTCCAACACATCTTCAACCAAAGTGAATTGAATATGAGGCAAAGGCGTTGGTTGGAGCTATTTAGTGATTATGATTGTGACATCCGTTATCACCCGGAAGGGCGTTGTACGATTTGTGAAGCGGGGAAAACTTGCCCCAAGGTATGTTGGTCCTTTCAAGATTCTTGAACGGGTTGGGAAAGTTGCTTATCGGCTAGAATTGCCTCAAGAGCTTAGCGGCGTGCATGATGTGTTTCATATTTGTAATTTGCGCAAGTGTTTGGCGGATCCTACACATCATGTGCCTATGGACGAAATTAGGGTTGATTCGAGCCTAAACTTTGTTGAAGAACCGATATCCTCTCCCTAGAATTGATGACTTGTTTGATCAACTTCAAGGAGCTAAGCACTTCTCAAAAATCGATCTTCGCTCGGGTTATCATCAACTCCGGGTACATGAAGATGACATCCCCAAAACGGCTTTTCGCACAAGGTATGGCCATTTTGAATTCACCGTAATGCCTTTTGGGTTGACTAATGCACCGGCGGTGTTCATGGACTTGATGAACCGGGTGTGTCAACCATATTTAGACAAGTCCGTTATTGTGTTCATTGATGACATACTTGTATACTCGAAGACAAAGGAGGAGCATGTTAAGCACTTGCGCGAAGTGCTTGAATTACTAAGGAAGGAGAAGTTGTATGCAAAATTTTCCAAGTGTGAGTTTTGGTTGGAAGAGGTCCACTTCCTTGGTCACGTTGTGAGCAAGGATGGTATTCATGTGGACCCAAGCAAGATTGAAGCGGTTAAGAATTGGAGAAGACCCGAAACGCCATCCGAGATCCGTCAATTCCTTGGATTGGCGGGTTACTATAGAAGATTCATTGAAAACTTCTCCCGTATTGCACAACCACTCACCCTCTTGACTCAAAAAGATAGAAACTTCGAATGGGGCGAAAGACAAGAAGCGGCCGTAACACGATTTGGGTGATAGTAGATCGGTTAACGAAATCGGCTCACTTTTTAGCCATTCGTGAAACCGATAAATTTGACACTTTAGCTCGTTTGTACATCAAGGAAATAATATCTAAGCATGGAGTGCCGATTTCTATCATTTCGGATAGGGATGCCCGTTTTAAATCAAAATTTTGGGAAGCCTTTCAAAAAGCCATGGGTACTCGACTTGACATGAGCACGGCATTTCACCCTCAAACGGATGGGCAAACCGAGAGAACCATTCAAACACTCGAAGATATGTTGAGGGCGTGTGCAATTGATTTTGGTGGAAGTTGGGAAGACCATTTGCCGTTAGTTGAGTTTTCATACAACAATAGCTACCACGCTACTATTCAAATGGCACCCTTTAAGGCCTTGTATGGTAGAGTGTGCCGTTCTCCTTTAGCTTGGGCGGAAATTGGAGAGAGTCAACTTATCGGGCCAGAAATTGTGATTGAAACAACCAAGGTAATATCTCAAATTAAGGAGAAGTTGCAATTGGCCCGTGAGCGTCAAAAGAAGTATGCCGATGTGAGGCGGAGACCGCTAGAGTTTGAAGTTGGTGATTTTGTACTTTTAAAAGTGTCGCCTTGGAAGGGAGTCGTACGATTTGTGAAGCGGGGAAAACTTGCCCCAAGGTATGTTGGTCCTTTCAAGATTCTTGAACGGGTTGGGAAAGTTGCTTATCGGCTAGAATTGCCTCAAGAGCTTAGCGGCGTGCATGATGTGTTTCATATTTGTAATTTGCGCAAGTGTTTGGCGGATCCTACACATCATGTGCCTATGGACGAAATTAGGGTTGATTCGAGCCTAAACTTTGTTGAAGAACCGGTAGAGATCATGGACCGTCAAGAAAAGAAACTCAAGAAGAAACGCTACACAATTGTCAAAGTTAGATGGAGTGCTAGACGTGGAGCCGAGTTCACTTGGGAGAGAGAGGATCATATGAGGTCGAAGTATCCGCATTTATTTGTTAATTAGGGTTTTGTTGAATTTCGGGACGAAATTCTTTTAACGGGGGAATAATGTAACATCCGCGAATTTTGACCCGTTGACTTTTGTGTAATTTGACTAACAAACTTATTGAATGAAGTAAAATGGGTCCATTTGTGATTATATGACTATGTGGTATGTTAGTCGAGTCGTTAATAGGGTTGTTCGGCGTTTAGTTGTGTAATCGTTTGTATTATGGCTTGTGAAGGAAACGGGTCGGCCCGTGGGTAGTCCAAGACCCACCAGCCCCCAAGACCCATTTCCCTTCCCCTTATCATTTCCCTTTCATTTCTTATCTTTTCTACCTATCTATCTCTTTCTCTCTTTCTCTCAAGAGCAAAGCAAGACCAATTCTTCTCTTCTCCCTACCATCTACTTAGTGTTTAGAAAGGTTATAACACTAGATTCATCACCATCTATACCACATTATCGTCATATCGAAGAAATCAAAGGTGGAAGTTCTCGCATTTTGTCCACTTTGACCTAATTTCGGGTTCTAGCTCAAAAGGAAGTTTTGGTAAGTCAAATTCATCCCATTTACACCTACTTATGTTTGTTTATGCATTTCTAGTCATCTTGAAAGTTTGCAAGTCCTAAATCGGCTTAAATCTTGATTTGGGTCAAACTAGGGTTTAATTAGGGTTGGAAGGATTTGGATGTGATTATGATGTTTTGAATCGAAACTAAGATAGGGGTTATGTTTATTTATGTTGAAATATGTTTGTATAAGCTTCAAAATGAGTCTTGAAACATCACTAGTCGATTTGGTGACTAAAAATGGAGTTTGGGTTAATATATATATATATATATATATATATATATATATATATATATATATATATATATATATATATATATATATATATATATATATATATATATATATATATATATATATATATATATATATATATATATATATATATATATATATATATATATATATATATATATATATATATATATATATATATATATATATATATATATATATATATATATATATATATATATATATATATATATATATATATATATATATATATATATATATATATATATATATATATATATATATATATATATATATATATATATATATATATATATATATATATATATATATATATATATATATATATATATATATATATATATATATATATATATATATATATATATATATATATATATATATATATATATATATATATATATATATATATATATATATATATATATATATATATATATATATATATATATATATATATATATATATATATATATATATATATATATATATATATATATATATATATATATATATATATATATATATATATATATATATATATATATATATATATATATATATATATATATATATATATATATATATATATATATATATATATATATATATATATATATATATATATATATATATATATATATATATATATATATATATATATATATATATATATATATATATATATATATATATATATATATATATATATATATATATATATATATATATATATATATATATATATATATATATATATATATATATATATATATATATATATATATATATATATATATATATATATATATATATATATATATATATATATATATATATATATATATATATATATATATATATATATATATATATATATATATATATATATATATATATATATATATATATATATATATATATATATATATATATATATATATATATATATATATATATATATATATATATATATATATATATATATATATATATATATATATATATATATATATATATATATATATATATATATATATATATATATATATATATATATATATATATATATATATATATATATATATATATATATATATATATATATATATATATATATATATATATATATATATATATATATATATATATATATATATATATATATATATATATATATATATATATATATATATATATATATATATATATATATATATATATATATATATATATATATATATATATATATATATATATATATATATATATATATATATATATATATATATATATATATATATATATATATATATATATATATATATATATATATATATATATATATATATATATATATATATATATATATATATATATATATATATATATATATATATATATATATATATATATATATATATATATATATATATATATATATATATATATATATATATATATATATATATATATATATATATATATATATATATATATATATATATATATATATATATATATATATATATATATATATATATATATATATATTGACCTAAGTGTGCTAAACTAACTTATTTGAGATTGTTGAGTTGACCTTATGTTATTATGATATATATATATAGGTTGTGGACGTGTGGATCCCATTACTCGTTTGTAATCCTTTGCTAGCTTCTTTGCCAATCAAGGTGAGTTTCGTATCTCCCTACCCGCTTGGGATTCGGGCTGAAAAGTGTAAACCTGGCGTGTTTACTTGTATTTATTGATGTATTGTTTGTTGACTTGATTGTTGGATTGATGTGACGTATCTTTTCGTTTGATTGACTTGGGTTGTGTTTTCGTTAAGTATTACTTATACATTAGGATAGACGTACATACATGGAAGTCGGTTATGCCTTCCTTTGGGTTTTAGATGTGGTGGGAAGGCTGCGGGTGACCCTATACATAAGCATCTAGGACTCGAAGAAAGTAGAATCCTCTGAAGTATATGTACGTATAGTTGGTTATATTGTGATTAGTGGCTCATGTTTTGTTGATTACTGATCGTTGGCTTTTGGTTGTCATACATCGATTTTTTTTTTTTTTTTTTTTTTTTTTTTTTTTTTTTTTTTTTTTTTTTTTTTTTTTTTTTTTTTTTTTTTTTTTTTTTTTTTTTTTTTTTTTTTTTTTTTTTTTTTTTTTTTTTTTTTTTTTTTTTTTTTTTTTTTTTTTTTTTTTTTTTTTTTTTTTTTTTTTTTTTTTTTTTTTTTTTTTTTTTTTTTTTTTTTTTTTTTTTTTTTTTTTTTTTTTTTTTTTTTTTTTTTTTTTTTTTTTTTTTTTTTTTTTTTTTTTTTTTTTTTTTTTTTTTTTTTTTTTTTTTTTTTTTTTTTTTTTTTTTTTTTTTTTTTTTTTTTTTTTTTTTTTTTTTTTTTTTTTTTTTTTTTTTTTTTTTTTTTTTTTTTTTTTTTTTTTTTTTTTTTTTTTTTTTTTTTTTTTTTTTTTTTTTTTTTTTTTTTTTTTTTTTTTTTTTTTTTTTTTTTTTTTTTTTTTTTTTTTTTTTTTTTTTTTTTTTTTTTTTTTTTTTTTTTTTTTTTTTTTTTTTTTTTTTTTTTTTTTTTTTTTTTTTTTTTTTTTTTTTTTTTTTTTTTTTTTTTTTTTTTTTTTTTTTTTTTTTTTTTTTTTTTTTTTTTTTTTTTTTTTTTTTTTTTTTTTTTTTTTTTTTTTTTTTTTTTTTTTTTTTTTTTTTTTTTTTTTTTTTTTTTTTTTTTTTTTTTTTTTTTTTTTTTTTTTTTTTTTTTTTTTTTTTTTTTTTTTTTTTTTTTTTTTTTTTTTTTTTTTTTTTTTTTTTTTTTTTTTTTTTTTTTTTTTTTTTTTTTTTTTTTTTTTTTTTTTTTTTTTTTTTTTTTTTTTTTTTTTTTTTTTTTTTTTTTTTTTTTTTTTTTTTTTTTTTTTTTTTTTTTTTTTTTTTTTTTTTTTTTTTTTTTTTTTTTTTTTTTTTTTTTTTTTTTTTTTTTTTTTTTTTTTTTTTTTTTTTTTTTTTTTTTTTTTTTTTTTTTTTTTTTTTTTTTTTTTTTTTTTTTTTTTTTTTTTTTTTTTTTTTTTTTTTTTTTTTTTTTTTTTTTTTTTTTTTTTTTTTTTTTTTTTTTTTTTTTTTTTTTTTTTTTTTTTTTTTTTTTTTTTTTTTTTTTTTTTTTTTTTTTTTTTTTTTTTTTTTTTTTTTTTTTTTTTTTTTTTTTTTTTTTTTTTTTTTTTTTTTTTTTTTTTTTTTTTTTTTTTTTTTTTTTTTTTTTTTTTTTTTTTTTTTTTTTTTTTTTTTTTTTTTTTTTTTTTTTTTTTTTTTTTTTTTTTTTTTTTTTTTTTTTTTTTTTTTTTTTTTTTTTTTTTTTTTTTTTTTTTTTTTTTTTTTTTTTTTTTTTTTTTTTTTTTTTTTTTTTTTTTTTTTTTTTTTTTTTTTTTTTTTTTTTTTTTTTTTTTTTTTTTTTTTTTTTTTTTTTTTTTTTTTTT
>CM067170.1:26285927-26290927 GCA_034093135.1 Erigeron breviscapus | reverse complement strand
AGCATATATGAAACGCCTTGACCCGTATGTGTTGGAGCTCTATTACCAAAGTGATGTCGACCCCTTGGAAGTGTGTCAAGAGTTGGAAGGAGAGATTTTGGCATATAGTCTCTTGAAAGATCCAGAGGCTAGCACAAGTCAGAATGATTAGTTCCAGGCAATTGTCTGTTGTGGATGATTGTAGTGCATGTTATATAAAGGTCACAACAGTAAACTCTGATGATGGTTGTCTCCATTTTCTCAGTATATACAGTGCTTATGTGTCTTGGATAGTTTAGAAGTGGAGTTTAGTATTGGAGTATGGTAATTGGTAGTTTTACTTTGTAGAAGATGGACATTCATATCATATGATCATATCATAGTATTACTTTGTAGATGATGGACATTCATATCATATTGTAATAAATAAATGAGTTACTACTAAATCTGAACTTTATTCTCAATGAATATAGATTTTACTTACAGTAATAAAAAGCATTACATACTTTACCTATCTATATCTACATCTATAATACCTTGACGCATACCTTTAAAACATGGAATTCATAAGTTGGTGACCCGTTTACAAGTACCAACGATCTTGTAGAAGACAAAATGCCAAGTATCCAATTACGACATATAGATGGAAAACCCATTTGGATTGATCCATAATTGCAAATAAGAAGTTCCAATTTCCGTTGTCATAAGCTTTTTTTTTTAAATCGACCTTAAGAATGAAAGCCACTTTCTTCCTCTTCTTAATCCACATGACCATCTCATTCAATATCAACTGATTATCCAAGATTAATCTATCACTTAAGAATATTGATTGAGTATTAGAAATCAAAGGACTTGACCCTTTTTTCAACCGGTTACTAAGAACTTTCGAAATCAGCTTGCTAATCACCCCAACCAAAGTTATAGGTCTACAATCATTAAGATTCCCGGGGTCGTACGTTTTTGGACTAAGGGTGATAAAAGCTGAATTACAACCTCTACTAATCATACCTGTCTGGAAGAATTCATTACAGATATTCATGAAATCAGCTTTAAACCTGAACTTTTTGATAAACTAAACCATCTGGTCAAGGGGCTTTCTCATCGCCACATTGAAACACCGCATCCTTGATTTCTTTCACTGAAAATCTGTCGATCAGAGGATCAGCCTCCATACTAGACAATTTTGAACCCACCTTAAAGTCAAAGATAGTCCTAGAAGCCCAATCCTCTTTGAATTTATCCCTAAAGAAGTGAAACACATGTTTTTTTTTAACACACTCGGTTTTGGAATCCATTTATCATCGATTAACAGGCGCGGTATTCCATTCTTCCTTTTCCTATTATTAACTAGTCCATGAAAAGATTTAGTATTTTCATCACTTTCTAAACAGTGGCGAAGCCAGGTTTTTGAGCTAGGAAGGGCCAAAAAAATTTTTGTTTTACCTACTACGCATTATCTTATATTTGGGTTAGGCGGTCCGCTAAAGCCTCCATATTAAAGGACTCCAGTTGTTTTTAGCTTTCGGACTTGGATATCTACGGTTTTTGACTTATGTTTACCTTTATTTAACTAGAACTTACAATAACGAGAGTTTATCCGGGTAAAGCCTTTTAACAATAGGTTTAATAACATATTATACGGTTCCAAGTCCGGATAGATGAGGTGGGTTGCTAAAAAGCTTTTAAAAAAAAGTATCCAAAGTTGGTTCCGTTTAAAGCCACTAAAAAACTTAAACTGACCTGCTTGCTACTAGGTGTTCGTGACATACACATATTGAACTGCTATTTGTATTTTGTAAAAAGGCTTTATAATAATTGAAGTTATAGAAACATTGTACGATACTTATTCTATATTTTAAGTTACAAAATCAATACCATTCTAATTAGTTCATGTGAGCAACAAAATAGAAATAAAAAAGAATCATAAAAAGTTACAGTATAGTTTTTAAGAATTACGGAGTATTAGAAATGAAAATACATTATTGTAATAAACAAATGAGTTACTACTAAATCTGAACTTTATTCTCAATGAATATAGATTTTACTTACAGTAATAAAAAGCATTACATACTTTACCTATCTATATCTACATCTATAATACCTTGACGCATACCTTTAAAACATGGAATTCATAAGTTGGTGACCCGTTTACAAGTACCAACGATCTTGTAGAAGACAAAATGCCAAGTATCCAATTACGACATATAGATGGAAAACCCATTTGGATTGATCCATAATTGCAAATAAGAAGTTCCAATTTCCGTTGTCATAAGCTTTTTTTTTTTAACACACTCGGTTTTGGAATCCATTTATCATCGATTAACAGGCGCGGTATTCCATTCTTCCTTTTCCTATTATTAACTAGTCCATGAAAAGATTTAGTATTTTCATCACTTTCTAAACAGTGGCGAAGCCAGGTTTTTGAGCTAGGAAGGGCCAAAAAAATTTTTGTTTTACCTACTACGCATTATCTTATATTTGGGTTAGGCGGTCCGCTAAAGCCTCCATATTAAAGGACTCCAGTTGTTTTTAGCTTTCGGACTTGGATATCTACGGTTTTTGACTTATGTTTACCTTTATTTAACTAGAACTTACAATAACGAGAGTTTATCCGGGTAAAGCCTTTTAACAATAGGTTTAATAACATATTATACGGTTCCAAGTCCGGATAGATGAGGTGGGTTGCTAAAAAGCTTTTAAAAAAAAGTATCCAAAGTTGGTTCCGTTTAAAGCCACTAAAAAACTTAAACTGACCTGCTTGCTACTAGGTGTTCGTGACATACACATATTGAACTGCTATTTGTATTTTGTAAAAAGGCTTTATAATAATTGAAGTTATAGAAACATTGTACGATACTTATTCTATATTTTAAGTTACAAAATCAATACCATTCTAATTAGTTCATGTGAGCAACAAAATAGAAATAAAAAAGAATCATAAAAAGTTACAGTATAGTTTTTAAGAATTACGGAGTATTAGAAATGAAAATACATTATTGTAATAAACATACACGTATCAGTGGGCCAATCATCTAATGTTTGAAATACTTCAAACTTTAAAGTCTTTGTAATAAAAAAACTCAATTAGGATGGGTCAAATAGTATAAAACTTCAGCTTCTTTGTAAACGTACATTAATATATTGCTCACCAAATTGGGTTGCTAGGGTGGGCCTTGGCCCTTCCTATGTTCAACGTGGCTTCGCCACTGTTTCTAAAGCCCATTTGCATCTTGATTATTGTTTAAGATCCAAAGCTTTAAGTTTATCTAAATCCATAATTCTTCGTTTGCACTCAGCTCTGGTTCATAATCCCTCTTCTGTCAAATGTGTTTCTTCCATCCTCAAATCCAATTCATGTAACTCTTCTTTGCACAACTCATACTCACTTCATGTCGCCATTCTTTAATTTTTTTCACGTATCCATTTAAATGTCATCAAAAGCACCAGGAAGTCCGGAACAGCAAAAGAATCCAAAGCCAATTCCACAACTCCAATAAAATCGTCCCTCTCTAACCAGGAATTAAAAAATCGACCGGGCACAAATAATTTTAAGAGACCTTTTACTAACAAGAAATTATTGTTCTTAACAAAATCCACTTTCTTAAATATTGTAGGATCCCAAATACTAATATCACTACAAGAAAAATGTCATTTCGCGACATGTTTAGCGACTTTTTTAGCAACATATTTGAAACTGGCGACACACTTAGCGTGGTCAAGTGAGAAGTCTCTAGAAAAATGTCGCAGATTTTTGCGTCATTAAAATGTAACACACTAAAAGTAGCAACAACAATAGCGTTGTCCTACGCATGTCGCTAACTTTTTTTTAGCGACGTGACTACTATGACGGTAACCTTGTCGCTAATCTTAAGCAAGTCGCTATCTGTGACGCTAATAAGAGCTAAAATTTCATATTCCATGTTATCTGTGTCGTTATACATGCTTTAAGCTGAAATGCTAAATAGTTGATAATATATACAAATGAAAAATATGATATTCGAATTCAAACGATTATACATTAAATTAAGTAGTTGACATTTAACATCTAAAGTAACTTCTACAGAAAAACTAAACATCAAAACGAATAGTTTAGGTTGAAGTACATCTTGTTACAAAAGTTTATAGCATTCTAACTACTCTAAGTGACAGCATCTTCGCTTCTTGAATATGACCTTTCCGACTTTCATGAGCAAGTGCAATAGCATAGCATGAGCAGCACCTTCAATAGCTTCCATGGCAGCATTGGCTTGATTAGAGAATGAAACCAATAGCAAAGACCAGATTGACTAACTGAACTAGACCTATGATATATATATATGTAGATAGATAGATATATGATGTCTCAATATTAATTTAATATTTAAAGTTACAATTTACAATTTACCCGATACAGAGTCAAGCGCTAATAAGTCATAATCTGAAACCAGCCCAACCTGCAGCAAAAGATGAACCTCTAAATACTTTTTAGGAGGAGTTACCACAACTTGAGACAAGTGACTATGGTAGCTTGAAACAAGTTTACAAAACACGAGAACATAAAGGTAACCAGCACCAAATTGAGTAATATTAGTGGAAACATGATGCAACAGATATATATTACACTAGCCCGTTACCTTTTTATGTAAGACGGTAGTGAGATGCCGAATGCTTAATCTTTGTAGAGAGTTGTGTCACTGAAAATAGAAAACAAATAAATCAATAAAAACAATCATTGGTGAAATCAAACTTAATAACAGATGGTAACAAACCAAAAATGGGAAGGCTTTTAAATTATAAAAAGCATTACAAAACAGCTTTTCACCATCTTAA
This sequence comes from Erigeron breviscapus, assembly GCA_034093135.1. Classification (NCBI taxonomy): domain Eukaryota; kingdom Viridiplantae; phylum Streptophyta; class Magnoliopsida; order Asterales; family Asteraceae; genus Erigeron; species Erigeron breviscapus. The sequence goes on along the minus strand of CM067170.1, from coordinate 26,286,139 downwards.
ATAAGTAATGCACAAAGTAAAAATATGGTAAAAGCAAAAAACTAAAACATTGGAAACAAACCTTCCAAGCAACATCCATAATATATATATATATATATATATATATATATATATATATATATATATATATATATATATATATATATATATATATATATATATATATATATATATATATATATATATATATATATATATATATATATATATAT
>CM067170.1:26268427-26278427 GCA_034093135.1 Erigeron breviscapus | reverse complement strand
GTAATCGTTTAGATTCTAGATAATGTAATTGTAATTGTAACATTTTGTATTTTGGGGCTTCTAGTACTTTGCTAGAGGTTTTCTTTAATTTGATTTAATATATTTTGCCGTTAAAAAAAAAAGTTATTTTTATAATCAACAACCCACATACATTTGTTTTTCAAAGGTGTAATTAGGAAGAAAGATTTAGAAATAAAGATTAATACTCTTGGTTTTCCAAAACAGCTTTTGCAAGTGATTAACTTTCTTAAACACATAATTTTCCTTTGCATTGCAAGTAATTAACCTTCGTGCATATAGGTAATTAACTTCCCTCCACACATAATTGACTTTTAAGATTTAGGAAGAAAGATTTTTGCAAGTCATACACACATAATTTCCATTTTGCATTGCAATAACTAGTTAACTTTCTTGTACACGTAATAGGCTTTTCAAATTCATTTAACATAAGGAGCTTCTAAGATTACAATTTATTAAGAGGGTGTTATTTTATAATTGATTTCAAAACTCAACTTTTATAATTTATATATCTATACTCCCTTATAAAGCAAATGCCCCCCCTCCCCCCAATTAAATAATTCTGTCTTTGAAATACCTTATTTGCCCCTAGACATTTTTTATTCCGTAACTACCCCTAATAAATGTTTTCCCCTTTCCCACAAGACAGTCAAAGTCAATCAGTCAACCAATCAGTCAAAGTCAAACAGTCAAACGTATTCAAAGCTTTTCATATTTATCTTACAAATTCATGTATAAATATCATCTTAAATGTAACGGAAAATCATAACAAAATTTATATTCATCTTTTCTATCTCTTTAATCTCTCTAATAGTTAACATGTATAAATATTATATTGATTTATTTTTTGCTTTATTATATTAGTGTATCATTCGAAAATGTAGTTATAAAATTCCGCTGCAACGTGCGGGTACTATGCTCGTAGTTGTTAAGAGAAGATGGTGTTGTTTTAGAATTGATTTCAAAACTCAACTTTTATCTTTATATTTATATTTACTCCCTTATAAAGCAAATGCCCCCTCCCCCCTATTAAATAATTCTGTCTTTGAATTACCTTATTTGCCCTTGGACATTTTTTATTCCGTAACTACCCCTAATAAATGTTTTCCCCTTTCCCACAAGACAGTCAAAGTCAATTAGTTAAAGTCAGACAGTCAAAGTCAATCAGTCAACCAATCAGTCAAAGTCAAACAGTCAAACGTATTCAAAGCTTTTCATATTTATCTTACAAATTCATGTATAAATATCATCTTAAATGTAACGGAAAATCATAACAAAATTTATATTCATCTTTTCTATCTCTTTAATCTCTCTAATAGTTAACATGTATAAATATTATATTGATTTATTTTTTGCTTTATTATATTAGTGTATCATTCGAAAATGTAGTTATGAAATTCCGCTGCAACGCGCGGGTACTATGCTCGTATTATATATATATATATAGATGTTGTCATATACTATGGTTCAATTTTTATTGATTGTCATTAAACGTTAAAGATAATAATAATTTTAACAACAAATAAACGTTAGAAAATTGAGCGACACTATTTGCAACTGCTTTATAATAAGACGCAAAATACCGACACCATTTGCGTTTTGTATCAGGAAGTAGCAAGATTAGCGATGACGTTAGCCACATGTTTAAGGATATCACAAAGACTTATTTGCTACAGTTTTTGCGACTTTGTAAATTAATATATATATACAAAGAAGGACATGCTTAGCTACAGTAACTTTTTTGTCTTCATCTTCACTTTTAGGTTATATACAATATGTGTCACATGAAAACACATTAGTGAGGCTTGGTGTGGTGGTTTTTGTCTTTGGCTATGAAGTGAGGGGTCACGGGTTCAAGACCTCCCCCTCCCCCTTTTTTCAGTTTTTTTTTTTGGTTTTTGTTTTTCCTTTTTACACTTTGTCCTCTTCTTTTTTTACTTTCCCTTTTCTGCCCCCTCCTTTTTTCTTCTTTCTTTTCTGCCCCCTCCTATTTTCCTTTTTCCTTTTTGCCCCTTCTATTTTCTTATTATAATTTCTACCCCTAACCTTATATAATTTGTGGACTTAAGTTGCGACAACGATAACAAGGGTGTCGCTAAACGAGTGTCTACTTACGTCACAAAACTTTTGGCATCGTGCACTTTGATAACTTTAATTACTAAAGAATTCAAGCATGCAGGGAATGTTCTATGACCAGACAAACACCCGTTCTAGTGGTTTGATTTACCAAATTGTTAATCAGCCAAGAACTTTCAGACACAAAAACTTCAAAGATTAAGAGTAATTAGGTCTCAAATAAAAGTAGAAATATTGGTTGGTTGCAACTTGGAATATTAGAGTTTTTCTTATACAATTTAATGTAATATCGATTTATTAAGATAACAAATTTTCTATCGCATGCTTATAGAAAAGTTATTTGTACCAACAATTCATCTTCATTTCTCTAATTTTCTAACCAAATACAAGAAATAAATTCCGCTCATTTCTCAGATGCATTTCTTTGCTATTACTTATTATCAAATAAAAGAATTTATTGGATTTCTCAGTCATTTAATTTTATCAATTTCATTCTCTATCTTATATCATTTCCTTGAAAATTATATGGCTTAATTTTTTATCCAACTAACTTGATCATCCCATTTTGCCATCTATGTGTTGCCTAGATCCTAATAACTTCGTTTAGTTAGTAGGAATTTATATTGCGGTATTAGAAGGTTAGGCCGGTTCGTATTGAGAAGGTTGGTCACGTGACATGTCTTTTGTATTTACATTATTCTTCTATTCATTCATAAATAGTTAAAACAACGTCAATAAATATGAAAATTAATATAAGGTTTAAATTTTAAATTTTTTAATCATGTCCGGGTAATCACCGGGTTGATTAACTAGTATATTAATAACTAGTGGGGTTCTAGCCCCGCTTTGCGGGGCCCTAATTTTCGTATTGATACGTTTCATTATGTTTTTGTACTTGCATTAAATCTACAATTGCTTAATTAAATACCCGTTCGTCATGGAGGAAAACAAAAAAGATAGTATAAGCTGTGCAAAAAACCAAGAATAATAACAAAAAAAAAGACAAAACGGAGTCAACAAAAAAGTTAATAGAAAACCAGATAAGATATATGTAAAACACAATTTTAAAAAACTTTGTCACGGATATTCGTCTTCCTGTTTGAGTAAATACCACAACCTCAACATTATATTTATGTTTTCTTGAAAATTTCATAAGGGATAAATGTTTTAAAACAAAATCCCAAAAACCCAACTATGGAGGAAAAATTCAAAAAAAAGTATTAAATATTTTAGAAAAAGGTCTAATTAGACAGTAACTTTTAATAAACATGTAGATAAAAAACCAAAATTACATAACTTATATCAATTCTATTAAGTATAAAATCTTTAAGAAAAAAAAAATATGATAGTAATCACCAAAAAATGATTGGGCCAAAATGTAAGTTTGAAAATAAAAATTAAAAAATGTTGGAGTTACCAAGGTTTGATCCTTGCACCTCTCAAAAATCATAAGAGCTCCAAACCAACTCATCTAACTACATCTTGGTTTCATTATTTGTTTTAATTGATATATATTCTAATCAGATTTTAGATGTTATACACTATGCTTTGAAGCTTGTACTTTACTGTTCACATAGGTTTCGTTTAATAAAGGACATAATGCTCTAATCAAAGAAAAATATGGATCCAAGAAAATCCAAATGAGGCTTGTCGAAAGCTAGGGAGGCCTAATACAAGGCAGATCTGAAAAATTAAATACTGAAAAGTCATTAGATGTCTTGACTTGAATACTTCTAATTGGAACAGCTTCTGTTTATCTAACCATGTCCCTTTTAGGGTTTAGTACTTTAGTGTTTACAACGTGAGTTGCCTGAACTGCTCCTGTATGGGTAGACAATGGCTAGCGTAGTAGCGCTATACAAGACATCCAAGGTCAAGAATATCTCTGCCATTTTTGGAGACAAACATAACTTGAGCTTCATATAGTACTTATGCATACATCACCTATAAAATAACATAAACCATCCAACAATTGTGCAAACAGATGTAAATTTGTTTAGATTGTTGGTAACAACGAAGGACGCACGAACCCAAAAATAAAATAAAAATAACTATATTAAAATTATACTTATTACTTGCACCTATATAGGATAACAGGAGCTTACGATTCCCTAAGAAGGCTGTACTGATGTTGTAGTGAGTTTAAGGGGTTTGGCTTCCTATCAAAGTATATCATCATCAATTTTATTATATCTTTCATGACAATGTCTGATTCTGCACAAAGACTAGAAAATCTTGATTGGATATTTGACCTCTTTAGTGGAGGCAGCTTTGTGAGTAATTCCTCAATCTCTCGCAACTTTGAAATAATGCGACAAGTCTTTGTATTCCCTTCCTTCAACTGCACATTCAAATATTTCCAATAGCTTTCGATGTGTTGCATCCTTTCCCTAAAGTACCATGGCCTATTCATCTCAACAAACGCCTTCTCCTGCTCATGGAACTTTGCATTGTTGCCCTTAAACTTCACTCTCTCCACTCGAGCCAAGCTGGTCTCACTTTTCGCTTGCCATTGCTCTAGAAGCTCTTGTAACTCTCCCATGAGTTTTTCTGCTGATACGGCATTCCTTATGGCTGTCATTTCCTGTCGTGTGTTCATAAATCATATATTAAAAAAATAACTATATACATATATATATATATATATATATATATATAGGTGAAAGTATTGGTTAAAGTAAAATAACTATTCAAGTAAAACAAATAAAACAATCGTTCCTTTTTAACTGAAATCATTGTGCATTATGTTTCGCTGCTAATGAACCATGAATTAATTCATTTTGTTTTATCTATGATACATTAGAGTTTTATATACGATCTGTGAACCTTTATGCATCGGTTAGTTTTGTATCCACGTGCTCTTTAAATATACGTGCATCAATTTCATCATGATCTAATGGTCAAAACTTATCCTATTTTGTTTTACTTTTCTACTTGTTTTAGAAGAACCTTACCCTATACATATTGTATACAATGGCTAGCGTAGTAGCGCTATACAAGACATCCAAGGTCAAGAATATCTCTGCCATTTTTGGAGACAAACATAACTTGAGCTTCATATAGTACTTATGCATACATCACCTATAAAATAACATAAACCATCCAACAATTGTGCAAACAGATGTAAATTTGTTTAGATTGTTGGTAACAACGAAGGACGCACGAACCCAAAAATAAAATAAAAATAACTATATTAAAATTATACTTATTACTTGCACCTATATAGGATAACAGGAGCTTACGATTCCCTAAGAAGGCTGTACTGATGTTGTAGTGAGTTTAAGGGGTTTGGCTTCCTATCAAAGTATATCATCATCAATTTTATTATATCTTTCATGACAATGTCTGATTCTGCACAAAGACTAGAAAATCTTGATTGGATATTTGACCTCTTTAGTGGAGGCAGCTTTGTGAGTAATTCCTCAATCTCTCGCAACTTTGAAATAATGCGACAAGTCTTTGTATTCCCTTCCTTCAACTGCACATTCAAATATTTCCAATAGCTTTCGATGTGTTGCATCCTTTCCCTAAAGTACCATGGCCTATTCATCTCAACAAACGCCTTCTCCTGCTCATGGAACTTTGCATTGTTGCCCTTAAACTTCACTCTCTCCACTCGAGCCAAGCTGGTCTCACTTTTCGCTTGCCATTGCTCTAGAAGCTCTTGTAACTCTCCCATGAGTTTTTCTGCTGATACGGCATTCCTTATGGCTGTCATTTCCTGTCGTGTGTTCATAAATCATATATTAAAAAAATAACTATATAATATATAGATATAGATATATATATATAGGTGAAAGTATTGGTTAAAGTAAAATAACTATTCAAGTAAAACAAATAAAACAATCGTTCCTTTTTAACTGAAATCATTGTGCATTATGTTTCGCTGCTAATGAACCATGAATTAATTCATTTTGTTTTATCTATGATACATTAGAGTTTTATATACGATCTGTGAACCTTTATGCATCGGTTAGTTTTGTATCCACGTGCTCTTTAAATATACGTGCATCAATTTCATCATGATCTAATGGTCAAAACTTATCCTATTTTGTTTTACTTTTCTACTTGTTTTAGAAGAACCTTACCCTATACATATTTATATATATATATATATATATATATATATATATATACATTGGAGGGTGTCGGGGTGGGGATGAGGATCCACTTATGAAGTGTTAATTTCGGTGTTATTACAAACCCAAAGCAAACTCTTTATATTAAATTAAAACACATTTATGATGTGCCACAAGATAACAAAATAGTGTCCTAGTAAAACATACCTTTTGTGAGACCATTGTGAAGGTGGCACTCGGAGAGCTATTCAGGAAATAGTTGCTTACTTCCGTTGGCAAAGTTACTTGGTTTTGATGCTCCGACTTGTACGAATCTAATGGATAGACTTTGATACTCCTTAAGCTCGTAAGTGAAGAAGCTTGATATGAACTTATTTTCACAAGTGAGGAAAGATGCTGGAGACAATATTACGAAAGAAAAGAGAAAGATCATTTATAGAGAACATTTATGTGGCAATTTCCTATAAGCCCTTAATAAACAACCTAAATATCAAATCTGCGTAAACAAGTTTTAAAAGTGTTATATTATTTGCATTAAGTTTGTCTTTTGGGTATATATAAATTAACTTAGGTTTGTTTATTTATTTAACCAAATTGATAAAGTGACTGAATGCATATATAATGTTTGTATATATTAAGTCGATACACTTATTTTTTGTTTATCAAGTCAAAAAAGAAATATGTATTTTGAGACCTTCATTTAAAGTTGCATGATTATACCTACTTACCTACCAGTTTTTCAGGAACTGTTGACAACATATATGATCATATGCCCTTATAAGAATGTGGACAAAAAAATTATATGTAATGCACAATTTAAACATTAAGGAATAAAGAAGACCAATATACCTCCATGATTTCCAAATTAAGCGTAATAGATTTGACGCCGTGCAGCTTTTGAAGCAGGCAAACAATGCTCTCAGGATGCAACATCTCTGGATGGTGGACAAGGATATCAACCTTTTCCAAAGAACGAATGTTATCTTTGAAAAATATTAATGGAGAATAACCTGCATAACTCAGTGAGTTAAGCTCAGGTGCGGATATCATATAGGTCCCATTATAATCGGTAACTGATAGATTTTTGAGTTGAGGCACAACCAAGTGGACATTCTTGAAAGCATTATTGTCAATTGTGAGATTAGAAAGTCCACGATGACAAATACTGAAACAATTTGATCCCATCACTTTGCAACGAATTAGGCTGAGATTCCTCAAGTTCACACACTTTGAGAAATGATCAATATTCTGAGAAAACGTGACATACTGAAGATGCAATGTTGTTATTGCTAGGAGCTCCCACGTTGATGTGGTTGTTGTATTGAAATGGCGAGATCCAACTAGAGAGAGATGTTTAAGAGACTTAGAACTAAAGAGAGAAAGAGGGAGTTCAATATTCTTCTCAAGCAAATATCTAACATTTAGTTGTTGGACATTATGTGAGAATGCATAATCAATAATGTTTTTAAAAGACACATCCTCAACAATTCCTGAAATACTGAGCTTGACGGAATAAACTTCACTTTGATTACCCCGCCGTGTCAGAACATGGGTAACGAATTTTGAGAAGTCAGACAAAGTATGAAAATACTCCGTTGAGAAACTGAGATAGGGCAATGAAGTCCAGATATACCTCCATCTCGATGACAAAGCACTGGCTCGGATAGAATGTTTAATACTAACAAAAGAGAGGATTTTATGAATAAGCTCATCTGGCAAGCTACTTAGTCTATCATCACCTTCTGCAACATCCTTCCTTCTTATTAGTTTACCATGCCCGCAATCCATTCCCTTTCTTCTTTTCATCTCGTTAGCTAAACTGCAACGAACTTAATTAGTAGAGTGCAAGACAACGTAAACACGAATTGTAAAACTAGTTAGTTGCCAATAACAAAGATTCGATAATTATAAAGGGAATCTTTTAAATCCTGTTTTTAATTATAGCAAAAAATAATGATGCATACGACATGGATCTTTAGAATGATTATAATTTTAATTGTTGAACAAAACGAAATCAAATGTGATCAAAGACCAATTACCAAAGAAAATTAAAACATCCTTCTTGACAAAACTGATGCATATGACTTATTTTCACAAACTATTCATTATTTTGAGTAATTATTTTAGTGCATCCAAAAAGAATATTTATATGACCCTGTGTTATTACTATACATCTGTCTTGATTGATGCAGCAATAAACATATTTAAATTCATTTTCTGCGTTTAAAACTAACAACAACAAACTGAAAAAGATAACACAATATATATTGGTGTATATATATACATAAATCCACACACACATATACATATACAAATCTATTATTACGTATCTACACACACATACAGAGAAATCATACCTCAACGTAAGTATTAAAGTTCCGATATTTATATCAATCGAAAGTGATTCGTGAGTTAAATAGATAGAACTGAAGATAACTTAATAGAGATATAAGAATTAGGGTCGTGATGGTTATAATATATATATGGAGAATTGAAGATATAGGGTTGAGGGTATATTAGAGAATTTATTTTATTTTTGAACTGTAATATTAGAGAGTTTTGGTTTCTAATTTTTGTTAATCAAATAGAAACGTGTAGTTTTTATTACCCAGGCCAGGATGAGAACGGAAAAAAAAAAGGAAAACCGGACTGGACCAAACGGGCCGACAAAATGCCAGAAGCCCAGAATTCGAATTTCATAAAATTGAAACCCACGATCCTAACCATTTCAATTGTTTTTTTCATTCAAAAAAAAAAAAAAAAAAAAAAAAAAAAAAAAAAAAAAAAAAAAAAAAAAAAAAAAAAAAAAAAAAAAAAAAAAAAAAAAAAAAAAAAAAAAAAAAAAAAAAAAAAAAAAAAAAAAAAAAAAAAAAAAAAAAAAAAAAAAAAAAAAAAAAAAAAAAAAAAAAAAAAAAAAAAAAAAAAAAAAAAAAAAAAAAAAAAAAAAAAAAAAAAAAAAAAAAAAAAAAAAAAAAAAAAAAAAAAAAAAAAAAAAAAAAAAAAAAAAAAAAAAAAAAAAAAAAAAAAAAAAAAAAAAAAAAAAAAAAAAAAAAAAAAAAAAAAAAAAAAAAAAAAAAAAAAAAAAAAAAAAAAAAAAAAAAAAAAAAAAAAAAAAAAAAAAAAAAAAAAAAAAAAAAAAAAAAAAAAAAAAAAAAAAAAAAAAAAAAAAAAAAAAAAAAAAAAAAAAAAAAAAAAAAAAAAAAAAAAAAAAAAAAAAAAAAAAAAAAAAAAAAAAAAAAAAAAAAAAAAAAAAAAAAAAAAAAAAAAAAAAAAAAAAAAAAAAAAAAAAAAAAAAAAAAAAAAAAAAAAAAAAAAAAAAAAAAAAAAAAAAAAAAAAAAAAAAAAAAAAAAAAAAAAAAAAAAAAAAAAAAAAAAAAAAAAAAAAAAAAAAAAAAAAAAAAAAAAAAAAAAAAAAAAAAAAAAAAAAAAAAAAAAAAAAAAAAAAAAAAAAAAAAAAAAAAAAAAAAAAAAAAAAAAAAAAAAAAAAAAAAAAAAAAAAAAAAAAAAAAAAAAAAAAAAAAAAAAAAAAAAAAAAAAAAAAAAAAAAAAAAAAAAAAAAAAAAAAAAAAAAAAAAAAAAAAAAAAAAAAAAAAAAAAAAAAAAAAAAAAAAAAAAAAAAAAAAAAAAAAAAAAAAAAAAAAAAAAAAAAAAAAAAAAAAAAAAAAAAAAAAAAAAAAAAAAAAAAAAAAAAAAAAAAAAAAAAAAAAAAAAAAAAAGGAAAACCGGACTGGACCAAACGGGCCGACAAAATGCCAGAAGCCCAGAATTCGAATTTCATAAAATTGAAACCCACGATCCTAACCATTTCAATTGTTTTTTTCATTCAA
>CM067170.1:26121218-26267427 GCA_034093135.1 Erigeron breviscapus | reverse complement strand
AGGCCGTCCATCAAGTGTCGTTAAGGAATGGCAAGCCACTCCAGGAGTAGTCCGTATGTTCAAGACATTGGTGGGTAATCACTCCACCCGGAGATACTCAAACCACGTAATTACGTTGCAAGGAGCCACCCAAGCAACAACATATACGCACCCACCCGGCTAAGGTGAATACTGGATGTCCTCACACCCGACATGATGGGTAAACCATAAGGTGGTCCATCGGCGTCGTTAAGGAATGACAAAGTCAATCCAACTGAATAAACCGTTTATGCCTTTACGCATTGGTGATTAGTTACTCCACCCGGAATACTCAAACGTAACTATGCCACAAGGAGCAACTCAAGTGACCACGTACGCACCAGCCCCGAAGAGCTAGCACGGGTTAAGCTTAACACAAGACTTTACATAATGCTCGAGACTTTAATCGCTTAATTAATTTAGGCTACTCTTTCACCTAAGCTAATCACATATCATCTTTTACTTTAGGGCCCTTAACGTGCATGTGAACATGGCAATCCTAATCAAGGACTAGTGACTAGGTGATCAAGCCACACATGCAAGCATATATCATATCATTTCATACATACATAATCATTTCATCATTTCATGCATTTATAATCATTTCATCATCTCATGCATATATACTTACCACATACCATTGCAACCTGCATATGAATGTTAATCCTCATAAACGGTAAGTAATATATCCCTTTGCAACCTCCCATAGTCACCCATGAACATAAAATGTACATACATATTCAATTGGAAGGTTTAACTTATGAAAACGTGTTTTGTTGTACCAACAGGTGACAAAAGATGTTATCTTACCTCAGTACAGCTTACCAACAAGTTAAAAGTATCTTATAGTGCTTGCTAAGTGCTCCCGACAACCTAGAACGAGTATAAGATCGAAATATAAGCTAAACGAAATGTTTTGTGAAAACTGGACAAGAGGTGCGTCGCACCTCCCACATGGTGCGTCGCATAAATCGATCAGAAAATTCTGAACATAAGTAGGTGCGCCGCACCTACTCCTTGGTGCGTCGCACAAATCCATCAGGAAATTCTGAATAGATGCAGGTGCGCCGCACCTACCCATTGGTGCACCGCATATCGGGCTTTTGGCTGAAATCCATTTTTTTCATTTTGGGCTGTGGTGCGTCGCACCACCCTCCTGGTGCGTCGCACCTGGAGTGTCGACCAGAAACCTAATTTTTGTTCTTTGATCAAACGAATTCCATACGAACCCATACCCCAAATCCAACCTGGGGACTTAAAATTAATCCTTTTAATTGCACTTTCATCAACTTAAACCATCTTATTAATCCCTTAATCCTTTACATCATAAATCAATCATTAAAACACCCGAATAACATGAATTCGATAAACGTTTGATCAAATAACCCAACCCAAACCCTATGGACTAGATTATAACTCATCTATGACTCATAAGATCAGAATTCAAAGATAATATTACCTATATTACCTGTAGATGACTTAGAGGATCCAAGATCTAATCAAAACTTGATCAATACGGCACGAATCGATTGAATCTTGAGGAAAACTTGTCTTGGGGATTGAGGGGATCGGTTGAGAGGTTTCACACACACAAGAGCAGGTGTTTTGTGACAATTAGGGCTGCCTAATTGCTCCCTAACCCCTGGCCACCAAACTCAAACTTACACTTAAGACCCCTCAACTCTTCAACTTAACGTTATTAGCTTAACTTTCTACCGGGAGTCTTAACATACTAACAAGCACTTTATAACTTAACTTTACTTTCATTAATCAACATATTTGTCATTTCATATTAAACGTCTAAGCATTTAATCACATAATCCCATATAGGGCACATAAACATAATACACTTAACGTTAACTAACGGAAAGTCAAATAGTCAAACATAAAACGTTTGGGATGTTACAGTACATAATTTTATCCTTTTTTATATATTAGTTTTGCGTATTAATGTTTAAAGTTACAATTGTCACTCAAATCAAGAGTCCTAATTGTTATCAAAGAATATGAAAACAATCCTAATTGTTATCTAATATCATAGGACAGGTGATTGAAAATAAACTATGCATGTTATGGGCCCGCATCATGATCAAATACATATACTTGAATACTAAATACAAATCAATATGAACTGCATTCAAGATTCATTATATCTCTCAATCAAAAAGGTACATAATTTTATCCTTTTTTTATATATTAGTTTTGCGTATTAATGTTTAAAGTTACAATTGTCACTCAAATCAAGAGTCCTAATTGTTATCAAATAATATGAAAACAATCCTAATTGTTATCTAAATATCATAGGACAGGTGATTGAAAATAAACCTATGCGTGTTATGGGCCCGCATCATGATCAAATACATATACTTGAATGTCAAGTACAGGATCACAAGTATGTTTATATTTTAATTCTTAATTATCTTTTATAAAAATATCACATTATGAGTACAACTGGTTTCAAAAAGTTCTATAATAAAGAAATTATAACATGTGCCTTGTGGAATGAATACGACAAACAATTCCATCAATATGTCTCAGCTAATAATGACAGTGACAACCTATGATTATTGTACTACAACTTGCAAAGTATAACACTTAGAACCGTATATCTTCAAAATTATAAGCTTTTATAACTTAAATGTATGAAGATCTAATATTGATAATATCGTAAATTAACCCCGTGTCCAGTATTGGACACGGGTCTAAAATCTAGTACGATCATTATAAGATAGTGAAATTAATAGTTCAGGTCTAAATGAAAAATTATAAATAATACAATTAAGCAGCTTGATGACATTTAGTAATAAATTTTACATCTTTTTATTTTTCTTAAGTTGTGTAGTAAAAAGAAGGGTAAATTACAAAAATGGTACCTGAGGTATGTCAAAAACTACACTCATCATACCTACAACTCAAAAATTACCCGAGCCATACCCACAGTTTCCAATTTTTTACACTAGCCATACCTAACCCTAACGGAAGCTAACTGGACGTTAAAAGGGCATCACATGCGTGTCACGTGCGTGGGTAAAAGTTTCTTTAGCCACCTATATCATCATCATCATACAATAAAAAAGAAAAAAATTCTATCATCAGATCCAATCATATTCAGACATATATATAAGATATGCAAGATCAATACTTTCAACTCATACACATAGCTTTAATGTATATATATATATATATATATATATAAGATATAAGATATGCAAGATCCGTTATTTGTCTCATTAATCTGGAAAAAAGTTTTTTTCTTTGTGAATAAATCGGAGGCACCACCACCACAACAGTCCCATCACTACCTGAAACCCTTAATCGGAGGCACCACCATTACCACCACTACAGTCCCACCATCTGAAACCCTTAATCGGAGGCACTACCACCACCAGATCTCTTAATAATCGGAGGCACCACAACCACCACAGTCCCATCACTATCTGCACCACCTCTAGCAGATCCGACCACCCCTACCCTATCCATCAATAGCCGTCGCCATCCCTGGCTCTTTATATTGATCAATCGATAACGTTTCTATAGTTTCATTCTTTATTTATTCTCCTTCATTGAAATATATATGATATGGGGTCCTTCATCTTCATCATCATGCGTGAATGAAGAAGACGAGGATAGGAATATAGGGAACGAAGGTAGTTTGGGGGAGTTTCAGAAAAGGGGTGTATTTTTGGATGAGTAGAAGTTGTGTAAATAGATACAAATATACTTAAGAAGTGAATATATAGATATATATTTGCTTGATGGATCTTCTTTTCTTTTCTTTTCTTTTTTCTTTGAATGATGGGTGGTGAATATATAGATATATGTTGATATAGATATAGATTTGGGTTTGAAGAAATAACATATGAGGAAGAAGAAGAAGTAGTGGGAAAAGTCGTTTTTACCCCTTCACGTGTTTGGCATGTGATAAAACTTAACGATCCGTCAAGCTCCGTTAGGGTTAGGTATGACCAGTGTAAAAAATTGGAAACTGTGGGTATGGCTCGGGTAATTTTTGAGTTGTAGGTATGATGAGTGTAGTTTTTGACATACCTCAGGTACCATTTTTGTAATTTACCCTAAAAAGAATTGTATTTTCTCAAAAAAATTAATGTCTAATACCTTGGTTAACTTTGGTTGAAGTACACTAAATAAAAATTCTCCATGCATATATATAAGTGAATATATTGTCATTCGTTAACTAAACTATCCTTAGAAATAAGAGGATAAAATTGGAACATCGTATGATTATTTTTGTATTCACCGACTCATTTTAATCGATTTTTTTATACCACAATTCATCCCATTCATTTTACCATCTTTGTCATCATGCCCCTCACATACAAAAATCTTAGATCCGTCTCTGTATGTATATTTATAAGACTAAACATATTTCAAGTCCACGTCAGAATGTCTAGAACTCGTTAAAGAAAAAGTATGTCACATTAGAAATCTTCTTTAAAAGGTATTGATGTTATTTTAGAAGAACTAATTAAAGATATCTACCATCTAAAAGATCAAAGAAAAAAATGATATAATTTTTTTTTAAGTAATCATTCTCAATGTTAACACCTAACCAAATAATGTTACCAAACATGTGCTCGTCACATAAAAAGAAAAATCATGAATTGTGTTATTAAAGTTACCTAACATGTGTTCGTCACATTAAAGTAAACTAATAAAAAATTATTTTCAAGAAACATAACTAGGTCAAATTAGAAACGTAACTAGACGTCTTCTCCTTCGCCGTCCCATTGTCGCCCTTTATTGCCAATTCTAAAAACATAAAATTAAAAAGTCATAACAAACAAAAAAAGTTATAACCAAATGTATAAAAAATTATTTAAAAGAAAAAACTAAAGAGGGCAAAATGGCATTTTAAAATTAAAAAAAAAACAAAAAAGAAAACTTGAGGGGGTTAAATATAAATGATGAAAAATGTCAAAAAAATATTAAAAAAAAAAAAAAAAAAAAAACTCACATAAAAAGAAAAATCATGAATTGTGTTATTAAAGTTACCTAACATGTGTTCGTCACATTAAAGTAAACTAATAAAAAATTATTTTCAAAGAAAAATCATGAATTGTGTTATTAAAGTTACCTAACATGTGTTCGTCACATTAAAGTAAACTAATAAAAAATTATTTTCAAAGAAAAATCATGAATTGTGTTATTAAAGTTACCTAACATGTGTTCGTCACATTAAAGTAAACTAATAAAAAATTATTTTCAAGAAACAACGTATAATTTTTTTTTAAACAACAACATTTGATTAATATTGAAATTAGCAAAGAGCTTATCATTATATCGAGGAACAACTCGTGTTATTATTTCACATGATTAATACATATATCTTCTCAGTTCTGTTTCTGTATCTTTTTTTTTTTAAACAACAACATTTGATTAATATTGAAATTAGCAAAGAGCTAAAAAAGTACATAACGAGAAATCAAGAAAGTTACAATGAAAAGGAGCACCATGAATTTCAGTCTAAATCTTTGTATTTTGATCTCGCGGTTAACCATAGGAATGCCGTGTGCTTTATGTCTTCATATATCCATCTCGGGTTCGCATTTTTGTTTGAAAAAACTTTGTCGTTTTTCGCTTTCCAATTGAGCCAACTAGTAGTGAGGATAATCAAACCAATAACTTTCTGTTTGGTTTTTGATGTCGCGGGAGCAAGCAAGTTCGTGTGCAACAGGTCTTTGACTTGAAAGGCAAATATCGGAGGAATGTTGCACCAATCAGATACAAAGTGTCAAATCTGAGATGCGATCGCACAAGCCGTAAGAAGGTGGTCTACCGTCTCAATATTATCTTCAAAAAGAAATTACGTTTCCTCACCTCAGACTTGGTTGGTAATCGTCCCATTTCAGCCCTCCAGCCCCAAATGTTAACTTTTAGAGGTGCCAATTTATTCCATGGGAAGATCCGAGGGTGAGAACCAAACTGTGTGTGAGTAAGAGCAGTGCGAACAACCTTTACGGAGAAAAAAGTGGAGTTCCCATCGAGCCATTTCCATTTGTCACTTTCCTCATAGAAGCATGTGTTTTCCAGTTTTTGATTTAAGGAATTTAGTTGTAAAAGCTCCTCATGTGAGGATGGAGGTCTCGTCCAATGCCATGCCCAAGAAGTTGAGTGTTGTTGATTTGGTTTCATGCTAGCTATATATGCTACGACTTTTGTTGTTCTCTAATCGATAAAGGTCCGGGAATTGTGTCTTGAGCGGTGTGTCTTCATTCCAAACATCGATCCAAAATCTTATTGAGGTGCCATTACCAAGTGTACCTGCAATAGAGTTGTGCAAAGAAAAGTTTTTTTTGAAGTAAACAGAGTTAGCAACTCTTATATATATATAAGAAAATTACTTAGAATATCCAAAACTAATCATAGATTGTATATATATATATTATAAATATATATATATATATATAATATATACAAAAAATTAGCTAAATAGATATGTAAATAATGTATTCATGTAATACATATATGTGTAAATATACATATATATGATTATATGTAGTCATATATCAAAATTCGGTTCGGTTCGGTTAACCGCGGTTAATGAATATTGAAAACCGTAACCGAACCGTTACACATCGGTTTTTTTGTTTTCGGTTTTTTCGGGTTTCGGTTTTTTCATTTCGGTTTTTTTTGTTTCGGATCACGCGGTTCGGACCGGTTTTTCGGTTTTCCGGTTCATTTCTTACACCCCTAATCTTAACTATTTATAAAAAAGTCCGTTTTTCTGGTCCATTCCAATCGTTCTGTTGAACTGTAAACTGCACTATAAAACTGGTTTGACTTCCAGTTCTTGAAACATTTCTCATCCGTACATCTAGACCCAATTTAATTGAGGATAGAGATCCCCTCAAGTTATCTAACTTGAAGGGTAAAGTTGGGAGCATCTTAGTCATTGGATTAAAATCAAGAATTAAGATTCAATTATCTATACTATATTATAAAGCAAATAATATTTCAACTTTCAACTTTCAACTTTCAATTTCAACAATGTACACATGATAATGCATGATGTACCATACATTCAACTTTCAATTTCAACAATGTACACATAATGCATGATGTACCATACATCAATACCCCACAACTTTCAACTTTCATTTTCACCTCTCTGCTCAAATCTCAACAACTCATTTTTTTCCCTCTCCTCCATAAATCATTTTATTCCTCTAATTCATTCAAAATCTTTTATCTCAAAAACCGTACATCGATAAATTATAAAAATTATATGGGTGTTCTTAAAATTTCATTCTCTTTCATTAGAGATGTCATTCGATATACTTTTGACGAATTTTTAAATCCGAGGGCGGAGCCCGTACGGCTAAGGCATTTGGCTATCACACTCTATGACCTATCACCTCTATGACCTATCACACTCTATGACCTATCACCCCCACCATCTCACCGCCGCTAACTCCACGGCCGCCGCAACGCGCGGGTACCGTTCTCGTCATTTTTAAATCTTGACCCTTTAATTTAATTCAATGATCAAAATCTTTTGAACTTTACCCCTCAAGTTGAAAGTAAGTTCGAGGATGTTCATCCTTTAATTGAATGGGCTATCATTTTCATTTCCGAGAAGGCTAACACGACCAGAGCAAAAAAGGTCAAACCCCGACCAGGGCATTAGCGGCGACGTCGCCGCTAATGCTGCGGGCCCCCCATGTCAGTTATGGCTAATCTGGCAGAGTAAAAATGGCCCTCCCGTCAGTAACAGAGTATTAGCGGCGACGTCGCTGCTAATACATGTGACGGCGCTGTCAGTAATTATTGCTGTCATGTGGGGTCTGCCACGTTACCAGCATTAGCGGCGGCATGTGGGGTCCGCCACATCACCAGCATTAGCGGCGAGCCCTGGTCGGGTTGACCTTTTTGCTGGTGGTGTTACCTGAGCCCTTTAATTTCTCACCTGAGCCCTTTAATTTCTCACCCAAACTTCACGGTCCATTTGCGAATCCAAATATCATCTTATCTCATCACCAACAAAAATTAGTTGAGTTTCTATTTACAGTACTTTTTACTCACCACTCACTGAATTACACATTTCCATAAAGTGATTGATCGTCCAAAATCCATATCTACCAACCAACCAACTTTCAGTCCACAGCCGCTGTCCCCAAAAAAATTAAAAAATTTGTACCTGTAGATGATACCCACATATAATTACTGGCTGAAATCCATGAAACAAAGATGTCGGATGTACCTATGTTGCCGGATGTACTTTCCCAAATCCTATGTTGGCTGCCAGTGAAATCTTTACTTCGATTAAGGTCTGTTTCCAAAACATTTCGTAACCTAATTGATAGTAATTATCTTATTAATCTTCATCTTAATCGTTCCATTAATACAAGACAGAATATTAATATCCTTTTTGGTGGCGACAGAACCCTTTGTTATTTTAACTTAGATTCGTCGAATAACGCTGTTAATAAGATAGATAATCCTTTATATTTTGCTATATTTGAAACTGTTGTGTTGGGTAGTTGTAACGGTGTGGTTTGTTTGTGTACTACTGAACCCGATACCGAGATTGCGGTGTGGAACCCTGTGGTTCGTAAGTTTAAGAAAACGAGGTTAGGGCCTGCGAAAAGTTTGAAAGGAGTCGGGAGAGGGTTTTGTATTAAAGGGTTTGGGTATGATTGTGTTGGTGATGATTATAAGGTTGTTAGGTTGGTTCAGTATTTTAGTAGTAATTTGAGGAGTGAAGTTGTGTATTCGACGATTGAGGTTTTTAGTTTGAAAGCCGATGCGTGGAGAGAAGTTGGGGGGTTTCCTTATTTTATATGTTATTTCAAGAATTTTAATGCTTTTGCGAATGGTGCGTTGCATTGGTTGGTTAGTGAGAGTCCCGAGACGAGACTTGACGTTTTGATTGTTGCGTTTGATCTTGCGACGGATGAGTTGAGGATGGTTCCTCGGCCTGATATTGGAAACGATAGGGTTAAAGTTAGTTTGGCGATATTGGGCGGGTGTCTTTCGTTGGTTTGTAATTATCCTAAGAAGAATGTTGATATTTGGGTTATGGAAAGTTATGGGGTTAAGGATACGTGGAGTAAGTTGATTTCGAGTACGGATGTTAAGCTTGTTATGGACTTGGATAGTTTGAGGCCGGTTGTGTATTCTAAGAGTGGTGATGAGGTGCTTTTGGAGAAGAATTTTGAGAGACTTTATTGGTATAATCTCGAGAATAAGACGGTGAAACGATTTAAGGTTGCTGGTATGCCTAGGTTATTTGTTACTGAAGTTTTTACGGGAAGCCTTGTTCAGGTGAACGTCGGCTGTGCTTCTGAAGCTCGTAAAAAGAAAGAGAAAATCGAGAGCCAGAATAAAAAAAAGAAAGATGACTTCTTATCAAAGGGGTTCAGACTTGTGCTTTAAGGAAAAAACTAAAAAGGTGAATCTTTCCGCAAATGTTTCATATTATTCCTTGAATGCCCTTTGTTTTTTTTTCATTATTGAGATATCTTACATATTATAATTACTGCTAATCACATCCATCAAACCATGAGCTCAGCGAGATATTTTGTAAATTATGCGGAGGATGTTCACCCAAAATAAATTTGTGGGACTGGTAAATTTCCAAAAAGTTAAACAGTTGAATAAAATGAATGGCCTGAAACATGGGTGTGCATTTGTTCCATAATGACCTAAAAGCGTAAATCAGTGCATTCATGCTCATGGATGCATAAGGTTTTGCTGAAAAAAACTTTGTTTTTGTAGATTTTGTGATAGGTTTGTCATTTTATTGTCCTACTCTAAGCCTTCAAATACAGAAACCCGTAGTTAGCTAGTGCATTTTCAATTTCCGAGGGTATGTTTGGCAAGGGATTTTTAGCTATGTTCTTAATACTCACATATCATTTATTACGGTCGAGGACCGATTTTTGAGATATCGGTTATAGCGGTGGTATAACGGTGATATAGAGGTGATTATAATATTATGCATATTAGACATATAATTAGTTTCTATATATTAAGTTTCCATAGTATTAGTTTCATGTATTAGGTTAGGCTACTCTATAAATATAGCCTCTTGTAATCCTCTTTAATCACAACAATATAATACAACAATTACAATTACAATAACCTACAAGGTTTATCATGGTATCAGAGCCAAGTAAATCCGGACACAATTCCGGCTACAATTTCCGACCAAAAAAAAAACAAAACAAAACAAAAGCTTCGATCAAAAAAACCCAATCTCCAATTCTTTCTTTTCGTTTTCTTTTGACGTCACTTTTGAGTCAAGTTAAAATTCAACTTTTGTTAATTAGCTGTCGAAAGTTAGTCTTCAAACAAAATAAAATCACGTTTGTGTCTTCCGTTCGGTTTTTATGTCTCTTTTATAATCGCACTCACCTAAACACAAACCAAAACAACTCCATTGATTTTTTATTCTTTTTTATTCGTAAAACAAAGTCAGCAATTTGTATTCATAGCAATTCGTAGTCGTCTTTTTAATTCACAACCTCATTGAATTCGTCTTTTTTTTCCCCTCATGTACAACAAATTGAGTCAAAGTGTTCCAATTAATAACATAAAATTGTTTTTGTGTCAAAAGTTTGCTTTCTTTCTTTAATTCGTTAGCCATATTTGCGTCTTTAGTTTCCGTTGAAGTTCGTGAACGAACAATACGAATTCGATTATTTAAAAAAAAAAAAAAATTTTATTTTTTCCATGATTTTCCTTTTTTCTTTAGTTGGATGAAGTACTAAACCTTACTAACAACAACAAACAACCATTCTCACCATAATTAAAGCAAAGAAAGCTTATGGATACCGCAACCATGTGCCTCTATACAACAACGTTTTAGAGATCGTTCTGACAACGGCGGTCCTATACAACAGCGTTTTAGAGATCGTTCCGACAACGGCGGTCCTATCCAACAGCGGTTTAGAGTTAGAGATCGTTCTGACAAATCCACTTCGCAGCAAAAATCTGCATATAAAACACTAGTCGTCACCACAATGCGCCGCTAATGGAAGAATATAACCGTACTACCGCTCACAACAGTGGTTACTTCTCTTTTTCGGCACAAATACAAGCTGGGGGTTGAAACGGGGGAGAAAAGGTGTTTGAAGGCAGAAGTTGAAGATGAAGACTTTTAGATTTAAGTTTTTTTTATGTTTCAAGCTAGAATCGCTCTCGCGCTTAGCTTGCGGGGGAGTATTAGACATATAATTAGTTTCTATATATTAAGTTTCCATAGTATTAGTTTCCATGTATTAGGTTAGGCTACTCTATAAATATAGCCTCTTGTAATCCTCTTTAATCACAACAATATAATACAACAATTACAATTACAATAACCTACAAGGTTTATCATGGTATCAGAGCCAATATATATATATATATATATATATATATATATAATAATATATAATAAAATAATTAATACTTAATACTAATATTAAAGTCAAGCTATTAAAAGTATTTGAAACATGATAGATCAAATTCAAATCATTAGTTTTAAAAATCTTCATCTGAATCCACATCAACCAGGTATTCATTTGTTTCTCAAGATCTTTCACTTGAACTCTAGTATCATCTTCATCATCATCCCTATAATTAGGGTTGGGTTATTAGAATTAGGTTTAAGGATTGGTGTTTTTTATGAATATGGGCTTTTAGTTAATTAGGGTTGGGTTAACTATTAGTTTTGGGCCACAAAAAAGAAAAGAAAAGAGAGAACCTGTATTATCGCCGTTATGACCGAGAATTACAAATCAAAATATGGGTAAATATCGCCGATATTATTGCCGATATATTGACTGGTATTTTAAGGAGGGACTGATAACCGTTATACCACTGGTATACCACCGTTATTAACAACATAGGTTTTTAGAAGCTTAAGGACCCAAGTTTTAAAAATAAGATTCTTTTAAAAATATAGGGTATGTTTGGCAAAAGTAGTTGGTAGCTTGTAGCTTGTAGCTGTAGCATTTAACTGTAGCTGTAAGCTGTAGCCCTTAAACAAAGCTGTTAGCTAGAACTTCAAGAGGTATTTTGTGTGTTTTTTAGAAACTAAAAGCTTCATTCAAACTAAAAGCTGTAACTTCAAGTAGAGTTTCATTTTAGAGCTTTTTCTTTCAAATAAAAGCTAAAGCTAGTTGCATCCAAACAAAGTTTTTAACACAATAGGAGCTTTTTGTTCAAAATTAAAAGCTAAAGCTCCCCAAAAGCTCTTGAAAGACTCTTGCCGAACATAGCCATAATCTAGTTGGATATGGTATGGAGAAAAAAGCTTTAGCCCCGAAAAGCTCCTAAAAACCCTTAAAAGGTATAAAACAAAAGCTTCTGTAAGGAGAGTTGGAAAAAAAACTCGAGCTCCAATCATCTTCACTAAACCCCACCCAAACTCCCAACCCCCAAAGGTACATCTCTAGCCTCCAGCCCCAACTCCAGCTCCAAGCCTCCAATCATCTTCACAAAACATACCCTTAATTTTTTTCAGTGATGAATGTTTGTTTCAGTTTAATATATGATTTGCTGCCAATCTCACTATGCCTCGTAAAACCTTTTCATAACAGTGCTGCAATCTCTGTTGTAGTAATTGTCCTTCCTCTACCTGGAGGTATGCAAGAGGCTCTGATCTCGTTTTCGGTTACAATTTTCCATGCGCGAACTGTGTTTTCATTTTTTCATTTTTTTTCTTCATATTTCAAGGGATGCAACTTGTACCAGGTGACCTCAAAATGCTATATCCCTTATACTTTAATCCATATCATTGTATGGACTCAAAATGCCAGTAGGATCCCTGGAGTGTTATTCAAACAACGTCCACATTCCTTTATGTGCTTATTGGTCATCATATTTGTCATACATCATGACTTGCAATTTATGTCTTACATGTTGTTGACTTTATAATTGGTCCAAGTTAGTGGATGCATGTGACATATGCATGAGAAAGGTTTGGTTTCTGTGCTTTTTCTGTTACATTGTAACCAGTCTCTTGTGTTTAGGGCTACGTTTTTCCCATGTAAAATTCAGTTTTTCTGTTAGCACCTAAATTTCAAAAAATAAACTCTACATTTAAAGTCAAATGTGGACTTTTTTCTTTTGCAAGTTAGGAATTATTTTACATGACAATCTTCCATCTTTGTATCTTTTATCAATCAAAATAAGTAGTACCTGATTTCTAATATCCATTTAGTTTTCAAATGCTTTTGTACTTGACTTTCTTGATCTATATTCCCCAATTGTCTTGTTACCGACATAAGCCAACACATATCATCATATAAGAATGATACATTCTAACCAGTTTTGCGGTCTATTTTTTTGTTGCAGGATTCACAACTTAAAGGAAATATTTGAAGGCTTTTCTTCAAAGATATCACTGCTCATGATAACCTAAAGCCGTGTTAGAAGATCATGTTGTAGGAGTTTAACATAGAATAAAGTTTGGATTAGGTGTCTTCGAATACTGTTAAAAAGTTTGATTGTTGGAACACGCAAATTTGAGCGATGGTATGGGTTGCTATCCTCTTTTTTTCGCTTTACTTATTGGCATCAAAGGATCAGCTGCATGACTAAACAACTTCTTAGTGAAGTTCTGCTCGACTACATAATAATACACTTCGAGTTTGTATATATGGAATGTTACAGTTCATATAGCAAATACATAAAGGTGGCAGGTTGGGTACTTTTCTGCGAGTCAAAAACTGTCTAGCTGGGTTAACTTGCTTACACTAGTATAGCGCCCTATGCATCGTCAATAAAGAGGTATAAGACGACAGTGGTGCAGTGGCAGTACTACGTTGGTTCAGCGGCGAAGATTATCTAATTTGTTGGCAAGAGAGCTTGTGTGGTTTGTTTAACACAATGTGAATTCTTCCTTTTCTTTTTTCGCTTTGTTTAAGCTTATAATTTATGTATTACATATAATTATATGAATATATCAAGTATAACAAATTAACAACTTTTTCTTTTAAAAAAAGGATTTAGGAGGTCTGGTGCATGTGATTAGAGATGAAAATCGTCATTTTGGTCCTTTTGAAATCATAATTAAATTATTCAACATAATTATTTGATCGTTTGAAATTAAACAGTGCTCATAGTAATCAATGTATTTATACTTGAGTCGTAATTGCCCACGATATTCAAATGATTGGACACTAGTCATGTGACCGTGCGATGCGGCGGTGTGGTGATGACGGCGGCGACAGATGTTGGTGGCGGTGTAAAAGTAAGTTGATGTAAAGGAGGTGTGACATGGTTATTTTAAGGGTTGAGAATGTGTTGTAAAAAATTATTAAGGGTATTATAGGTTTATTAGTTGGTGATATTTAAATTAATAAATAAAGGAGATGAGTAATTTGGATATATCAAGTTCTTTTAAATGAATGAATAGTGAAAAGAATTCTCCAATGTCCAATAATTTAACGGATATTTATAGTATTTGAATTAGGGCAAATACGTGTTTATAGACCTTTCTTATCGTGGACTTTTTACATCGCGGGCTTTTGATGAAAATGAAACGAAAGAAAAAAAACATTGTTGATTAATTAAAAAACTAGAAATCCTACTAATTGAGAAAAAAAAAAAAACTACAAATCTTATAAACATTACTTAAAAAATCCAACATCATCAAATTTTTTAGGGTTATACCCACTTCACTTCTTTATTTTGGTTTGAAAATGAGGTGTTACAAATATGATATTATAGCTCAGGTTCTTCTTATAATAAACCTATCTAGGTTGAACTGTGAGTGTTGGGTAAAAATCAATTATTATTCTATCATTCATTGAGTTCCAATTTGTTTCTATTGACCTTCGTTTGAGTTTCTGGTTCCACTTTTGCTTTCTTTTTTATGCCTTAGCGTCGTATTAATGAAGTGAATCCTAATATTGTAGTGGTCGTCAACCAGGCCTTTACAGCCTTATTGCTTACTCTTGTGGCTCAGACACCCGAAGTAGTTCGTCAACAAGTGGGTACCGGCGCGGGTGCTAGTGTGTGTGCAGATTCCGGTGTGGGCACAGGTGGAGGTGAAAGTGCACAAGCTGGAGACATACATGCGTGGTTAGAGAGATTCCAAAAACATAAGCCAAATCCATCAACTTCGTAGAAACTCCGATTGATACCGAGAATTGGATATCTCACATGGAGAAATTTTTTGATTTTCTCGGATGCACTCACAACCATAAGGTGAGACTGGCTGCACAAATTGGAAGGTGATGCACAAAGATGGCGGAAAACTATAAAGCAAGCTAGAGGTGGAGATGCTTTTCTGGATACACTTACTTGAAATGCTTTTTGTGATCTATTCTACAAGCAATACTTTTCCAAGGCTGAAAAGGATGCTTATGTTCATGAGTATGCAAACATTGAGCAAAAGGAAGATGAAAGCATCACACATTTTCAAACAAGGTTCGTTAGACTTGCTAGGTTCATAAGGTTTGCAACAGGTGCACCTATAGAACAAGCTAATAAGTTTAAATGAGCAGTAGTATACCGTATTCGTGTTCTTTAGCTGTTCATGCTGAAGCTCCTATGAACCTAACAAGTCTAACGAACGTTGCTAGAAATCTATGATGCTTTCATCTTCCTTTTGCTCAATGTTTTCATACTCACGAACATAAGCATCCTTTTCAGCCTTGGAAAAGTATTGACGGTAGAATCAATCACGAAAAGCATTTCATGTAAGTGTTTCCAGAAAAGCATCTCCACCTCTAGCATGCTTTATAGTTTCCACCATCTTTGTGCATCATCTTATAATATGTATGTTGCGAGTCTCACCTTATGGTTGTGAGTAAATCTGAGAACATCAAAAATTTTCTCCATGTGAGATATCCAATTCTCAGCATTAATCGGAGTTTTTGCCGAGCCGAAGGAATTTGGCTTTAGTTTTTGGAATCTCTCTAACCACATATGTATGTCTCCATCTTGTGCACATCGACCTGCGACCGCACCGACAGCTGCAATCTGCACCCACACCCAAATGTTGATGAACTGCTTCAGCCGTCTTAGCCACAATAGTAGGCAATAAGGTTGTCAAGGTCTGGAGGACCGCTACAATATTAAGAGTCACTTCATTATTAAGACGAGGAGGCATCTAAAAGAAGACAAAAGCAAAATCAGGACCAATTCAAATGAAGGTCAATGGAAACAAATTGGAACTCTAGGAATGATAGAATCATAATCGAGTTTCTACCCCAGGCTCATAGGTTAAAAGGTTAAAATCTCGATAGGTTTACTACAAGAAGAATCTAGAGCTATAATACTATATTTGTAACACCCCATTACCAAACCAAAATATGGAATATCACCGATCGAATGTAAACACTATCACAAAAGTGGTCACGAAAGATTTATTATAATAGCTATACAACTTCTGTTCATAAACAATATGATCTTGAACATTGGTCTTCAATAAAAATTTTGCGCGAAAGCCAACAATAAGTCTCCTTTATCCTTTCTAATAGTATCTCTGTCACATAGAAAGAAAATATGATTGAGCATGATGCTAGTTCGCAGATAGAAGAGAGGGAAATGCAAATGTATAAAATATATATGAACGATGAGTTATATGGTACTAATTAAATAAGTATATGAGATGAATATGGACAATCTTAGAAGAGTTGAAATGAACTAAGATGCCAAAAAGGTTATATAGAACCGGGATCAAAGTTACTGATGCTTGCATATCAAGTGTGTTAGATCTAATAAACATCAAATCCCTACAATTGCATATCAAATATGTTAGTTACAACAAGTATTACCCAAAAGGTACGTGTACATAAACTGCAGATCCATATGTACCAAAGGTGAATGAAAAGTTGGCACACAACCTCATTAACAATCCAAAGCCAAAACAAAAAATAGGGTAACCCCTTATGCCCCCTAAATCCCTTATACCGCCAACAAAGAGCAGACGTCATAACCAACCACAATCCTACAAAAGTGTCACGCAATCGATGCCATAATGATGTGCTTATTGTATGCCCATAGGTGGTCAATAACCCGTATACCCATAGATAATCATAAAGATAAATTGAAGTCAATAACAGAAAACCAATTATTTAGTTTATCACAATTATAATCAAAGCCACATAATTGCAATATACTGAATAAGAATCACCATGAAACAATGGCAACAAATAAGCAAGGATAGTGCTATTATATGATAAAATAACGAAGAAACACTAATGAAGGTGCCATATCAAATAGGATAATTTCAAAGAAGAACATGATGAATAAAACCAAATAAGGCCAAGCTATGTAAGAACTATTTGTTGACAAAAGTTGTGTCAAGAATCAAAAAAATAAAAAATAAAAAATCAAATGAAACTTTAAAAGTAAAGTAAGAAATTCATACAATTATAAAACACACAAAGAATTAGAATCATAATTTTGACACTTTTAATAAAACAAGAATCCGTAACTTAATAAATAAATTATTAAACTCTTAAAGCCCAAAATATTCCACCAATCCTCAAACCAATCTACATTAAATAATTTAACCATCTATACAATTGTTATAATTTTACGAGGGCTTAAAACCCGTGCGTTGCACGGCATGGATAAAATTCAATTGATTTCATGAAAAACTTGTTTTGGCTTGTTCTATTTTTATAAAAACCGAAATCCGCATTTATATAATAACGGGATCACATTATTAGTTAGTAAAAAATAAAGAAAAGGGCACATGAATATTTCCCGATCAACCAATCTATTGTATACACATTCATTGCCTTACAGATAACCGTTGCTTCCAACTCTAATGTTAGTTTAACTACAAACTTTCTGTTAACATTATTCAGAAAGTTATCTTACATTCGGATGTATGAGAAACTTGCACCATCGCTTCCATCGGCTTTCAGAACATAAAGCTATTTTGCCCTTCTATGTGAATCGACTTTACGTTCTTCTTATGAACGTGCTACCAATCACATAAAGTTATAAAGGGAGGAAAAAAAAAGTACAGGCAAAACAATAAATGTTTAATGTAATAACTACTTTGAAACATGAATATTCTATTATGTATGAATGACTTCAGGAAATAGAGAACTAAAACCTCATTGGCCATCTACAGAGCATATCACGTCAAAAATAAACAGCCTATGTACGTGCTCACACCTAAGTCTAATAGAAGTAACATGGCATGAGTAATGGAAAACAAAATGTACAATCTTGCAGAACCACTCAAGTAGTTTACAAAACTGCACATATCTTTTCCAGAAGAAACGCCAGTAGGCCACGAAGTTTAATGTCAACGAAAGACGAATACACGATAAACACAAAATAACATACGTGGCGCACATGGTATGCATAGTAAAACCACATACCTTGTCCATGGATAGTTGACTGTTCCTTGCAACCCTTGCATTTAAAATACCCAGAAACTCGCTCCCGTGCGGAAGTGGCCGCCTGTGCAAGTGAAGAGGTACCAACTGTTTTTTGTCTTGACATCGATTATCTCCACAGTGTTTTCGAAGATAACAACCTGCGTACATAGGTTGGTCAACGGATAGGCAGCTAATAATATATATATATATATATATGGGAAAGATAATTATAGTACATGTACTTTTTATAGTACATGTGTAAGTTAACTTACTTCCTTCTTCTTCCTTCTTCCTTCCATCTCCGACCACCACCACCACCACCACCATGATCATCTCCGACCACCACCATGATCCTCCGGCGACGGCGACCATCTCCGGCAAGACTTACACATGTGTAAGTACAACTTTTTTAGCATTTTAAGGTTTAAAATTTCTAGGTTTTTTCCTTCGCGAGACAACCACCACCAGCCACCATCATCTCCGACCACCCCAACCACGGCGCCGGCGCCGGCGCCGGCAGCAAGGGCTTCGCCCGTACCGTAGCAAACCGTCACCATCTCTTGGATCGCCGCCCATCAAATCCATACGATTCCCATATGCGTCCCTTTACGGTCAGTTTAGAACGGATAAGGGCCTCTGGCCCGTACCGTATCCACCCGAAAACGAACCTGATTCTCGCCGGAAAGTTAACTTACACATGTGTAAGTCTCGCCGGAGGATCATGGTGGTGGTCGGAGATGATCATGGTGGTGGTTGGCGGCGGCAGTCTCGCCGGAGAAGAAGGAAGTAAGTTAACTTACACATGTACTTTTTGTACTTTTTTTAATGCTTGTACTATAAATAACCCACCCCTATATATATATATATATATTCCCATCACGTGAACTTCACGATACAACAGTTCATAAAAGGTGCAAACTACCGGGGTCTCTTCGGTAATTGGCTCATTGTTCTCATTAACATGCGCACTACTGAAACCAAAAAAGGAGCAATTTAGGCACCATGATCACACATAGCATAGTTCGATGCACGTATGATGTAGAAACTACAAACAACCCGATCAAAGATTTGAATGTTGTCAAAGAGGACACATCATCGATGTCAATGGTAGAGTCCCAAAAGAGCTCGAAAGGCAAAGGTTATATGTGGTACGCGCGCGGGGGGGGGGGGGGGGGCATAGCAAAGACTGAGAAAACACCAGCAAAAGTTTAAAAGTCTCATGGAGGTCACAATCAGAGAATAGACAGGCGGACCCTCTTCTTTCTTCTTAATCATTTTATCACCCAAATCCTCCACGGGGTAACCGTACTTGTCTTTTTCTACACAAACAAAAACAATAATGTTACACGGAGCAAGTTTATCATGTATATAAAATAATGCCAAAGCAGAAAATAACAGCAAAACACGTCAATGTTACCGCTCACTACAGAGATTAAATTCAATTGTCCGAGCATGTTGGATTTCACAAACGGTTCTCCTATGTAGGTCACATAACCAACAACATCTGCATTGTGACAGTTGTGCAATTGCATATGAAAATGTAAGTAAAATCATATACAGAAAGTGTACAATAACCACTGAACACAACCCAAACAAAACACACACGGAAGCATAAATACGCCCAAAGCAACGGTGATGCCAACTTACTAAGGAACAACGGTGTGACATTATTGTACAGGGCCACCTGTACACACGTATACGTACTTATAAGCAAACACAAATATATATACACACACACACACACATATATATATATATATATAAATTATCTTTCTTGTAAATATGTTATGTCAAATAGATGTGAGGGAGCAGAATCCCCTGAGATTTCAGCAGTCGTTTTACCTGGTTGTCTGCTTAAGCATCTTTTCACTTGTCATCAATGAGGTGCTTTTTAGATTCACTCATCTTCACAATTTTCCTGAGGTTCTAATGTGCATCTTTAATTCGAGCCGGTAAACGAAGAACTTTCAGTATTCATTAATAAGTGCAATCCTCTAGTAAGTTGGAATAATCGCAAACTTAAAATTACAGTATCTAATTTGCAGAAGTGAAGTATTCAACCCTTTTAACATATGCAGTAGGTTAATCTTGGTTGTGTTTTATTTCAAATCTCGTAGTATAGGATCAAACTAAACTAACTCCCATCATTAATGAAGGGGAGCAAAATTGAATGGAAGTTCCCAACCCAGCTAGATCAGGCCTGTTGTGACCCTTACTAAGAAGGACCTGTTACCCAACTTACTCAACCACCAATCTTTCCACCGATAGTAAATTATAATAAATTTTGGCATGTGGCACCAGAGTTCTTACCAAGGTAGCTCACCTTGTGCCTAAAAGAATGTTCTCGCAGGTTAAATCACAATGGATAATGGCAGTATCCTACGTCAGAGCTAATCTATACAAAATCAGCTTTAAAAATATCCGCAAGATGCTCAATGACAATGTGATGCTTATGCTCGGGATCAAACTTTTTGTTTAACAGGCACTCTTTTCAGATTAAGGGTGCTAGGATGTTCATCATTGTATGATATACTATTTGAATGTGTTTCTGTTTATTAAGATATAAATAGCCAAAATGACTTTGTAAGAAAGAAAAGAGAGGTGTTTTATTATCTATACTCCTTTATAATAGAGGAACCCCCTCCCAATTTCTCAAATTACAACGTTGAACTACCCAAAATACCCCTCTTCTTTATTCAATAATTTAAATATCTCTACCTAATATACCTATAATACCCTTAAATCTCAACCACTTATTTTCTTCTCCCTCCTCAAATCTCAACCACTCATTTTTTCTCTCTCCTCCATAAATCATTTTATTCCTCTAATTCATTCAAAATCTTTTATCTCAAAAACCGTACATCGATAAATTATAAAAATTATATGGGTGTTCTTAAATTTCATGCTCTTTCATTAGAGATGTCATTCGATATACTTTCGACGAATTTTTAAATCCGAGGGCAGAGCCCGTACGGCTAAGGCATTTGGCTATCACACTCTATGACTTATCACCTCCTATGACCTATCACCCCCACCATCTCACCGCCGCGACGCGCGGGTACTTTCTCTCGTTAGGTTAAACGAAGGGTAACTTGATCATAAGTTTACCCTAGATAACGTTTTGTTATTATTACAGAACTAATTATCCAATAGTGATTATTTAACCCCTACATGATCAGATCATAGAAAGCTCAAACTTTTTATCCAAACAAATATCAGATAATTGGTTATACACCCCCTAAAGCTATTATATCATTCTAAATTCAAAACTCTGACCATAAGAAAACACTTACCGTTGGTGTACCGCCAAACTTGGTCAGTCAGAAGATTGGTGTACCTACACAATACAACATAGAATAGTTGGTGTACCGCTGACCTAATCAATGCAAAACCAAATTCAAAAGATAAGAGGTTGAGAACTAATTAAGAGAATCCATAAAAAAAAACGAATGTTCACCTGAGTGATCGAGAATGAACCGTCTTCCTTTCAATGAATACTAAAACCGCTAAGACTTGGAAGTTGAATAGTCTACCTCAAATTTCTGGATGAAAAGGCAACGCGGAACACTAAAATAAATCAAAAGTGAATGATAACATTAAAACAGTAAATGTATAGAGGGTTAATTTCTAATTATATGTTCAGACAATACTATTTGGGTTTTCTATTTTAATACAACAACAACAACAACAAGGTACCCAATCCCGACATAAGTCGGGCTATGGGGGAGGTATGATGTAGACAGACCTTACCCCTACTCAAAGGTAGGGAGGCTGCTTCCGGTTCCACCGCAGTGGAAGGGACCTCCGGCCCGGGTGAAAAAATAAGGTTAGATCCACCGGAGTGGAAGCTTAACCGGATAGGGATAATCTCGATCTCAAACTCTCAATCTCAATCCCACTCTTCGGTTCACAAATTCAGATCTTAGATCTAGAAATTTGTTACCGTTAGGAGAGGGAGAGGTTAGAGAGAGAGAGAAGAGAGAGAAACTCCCATTTATTTTTATAGCCATAACGAGTAGAATTGTGTAAAGATGCGAATCATGCTCATATATATAGTCTTTAAAGTGCATATTTATAAATGTTTATGGCTTAAAAGTTTTAGTTCAAATGAACAACACTCGCGGAGCAAAAAATAAGTGCACTTGTCACTCAAAATAAGCTAAAACGCGCCAAATGACCATCAAATTGCGCGTTAGGCTTACAAAAAAGAAAATACAAACTTAAAATACTCACTCCAGACTGCTTGAAAACTCTAACCTGATTATAATCGATTTCACTCTGTTCAATCACGAAAACCTTATCACTTACTTAGAAAATAGAATAATCTAATGTTCAACATAAAATATTATCATTATCATAATATATAAAATGGTAAAAATTAAAATGAAAGTAAAAAAATAAATAAATCAAACAAACCAACCTTTCATTAATGTTGCTCATATCTGTTCGGTAACATAATGTTTAGACCTATTTGCATCAATCTTAGCAGTTAACATTACTTGTATTGTTAACTTTTGTTCTTCATTTCTGAATATCCCAATTACAATTAAGAAAAAATCAAGAAATTAAAAGTTTTACCATAATTAAGAAAGTTAAAGAACAATCACTTGGTGATAGCATAAATTGCATAAAACCCCTCAGGGATCCATTCAAATAATGTGAATAAAACACATATCCGACCACCACCACCACCACCATGATCATAATTAGCAGTCACAAAACAAAGTGTCATCATAATTAGCATAGATGACATATTAACATTTACACATTATTAACAATGATAAATTATCATTATGAAGAGATATTATGAAGAGAGATGATTTTGTTGCAGACCTAACTTTTATATTATAATAATAATATATAGATATAGATATATAGATATAGATAGATATATAGATATAGAAAGGATAAGGATTCCATATTCCCAAGTCTTAGAGGTTACAAACCAGCTGTTTCTATATTTTGTAAAATATGCGTGTACGTATCTATATTGTAGCAATAAAAGGTGAAGCTGGAGGGGACACCTTAACCCCCGGTACACTTTGGTACCAGCCATGAAACCATCTCCAGCAGGCTGACTCCCTGGGCACTCCCTCATTTCACCATAGAATACACACATAAGAGTTTCAGGATCAAACTTGGGTCTGCGCATTGTAGCAACCCTCTTGTGGGCCCACTAGTTACTGAGGTCTTGTGTGCGTATCTATATAAACGTATTATTTGGAAGAAACTTTAATGTAGTCAAATATATTAATTAAAGTTTACATGCATGCATACAACTTAAATGAACTTAGTTAGCCAACTGATACCCGTTCCATTTACGAAATCTTTGCTACCTGCTCAAATGCAATATGAGTAATAATTAATTGAGAACATCTTTTAATTTGCATGCAATAAGTTTTAAGATTAGATATTTACTACTCCCTCCGTCCCATTTTAGTTGAGTGTTGACTTTTAAAGTCTTTTTGCTTTAACTTTGACCGTAATATTTTTGTTTGTATTATATAATACTTGATGAAAGTTATATCATTGAAAAGTTCGTTTAAAATCAAATTTATTTATATATTTTATATCAAGTGTTATAGAATATAAACAAAAATATTTACGGTCAAAGTTGAGACAAAAAGACTTTGAAAGTGGACAACTAAAATGGGACGGAGGGAGTAGATTAAAAGGGGTAAGAGGAAATCAGTACAACTAATAATAGATGCATCTTTGGGTTTTTTATTAGTCTTAGGTCGACTATACTCTATGGATCGAGTAACAAGTCAGTTTTTTTCTTAAATCACTTGTAACGGCTCATACTCTATATCTCGTAAGGTAAAGTACGCTATCGACTAACTGTTATAAAGAGAAGGAGGGGTAAGACGTTATATGTAAAATATATGTAGTTAAGATTATTACAAAACTGCTAGTGCTGATAATTCTTCGTTCTCTATGCACGCCGATATGATTGAAAAACACAATTTGATTCTTTTGGTTTTAATTTATTACTCGTAAAGCTACAGAATCGATGATGAGTAAACACATCAACACTATATAAAACTCTATTCTCGTTAATAAATATGGTATCTATATTATAGTTTGAAAAACTTTCTTTCGACATCGCCATCAAGACCTTAAAGTTGATTTTTAGTTTCCTTTAAAGTTTTAACAATTAATATAGAACGAATATAAGTTTGACACTCGAACAGGTTGATCAGAATATACCTCCGTGGCAACACCAACTTCCCAACAAACTCGAAACGGACACAAAAGATCTCGAAACGAACCAGAACCTTCCCACTGTACGTATGTAATCACGCCTTACGAATACCGTACTTCTCTCTGTTCTCTTAGATATATAATCTACACATTCTGGTTGATGTATTGTTATGGTTGGATAAAGATATATGATATGACGTACGTATATCGAGTTACAAAACGAGAGAGATCGAGTTGTGAATGTTAAGGAGTATTTATAAAATCAACTTAAGCATGAAGTATCTTAATGTCAGCCGAAGATTATGTGATTTTTGTTAGCCTTGATAAACCCATGTGTGATTTGAAGTTCTGAATTTGATCCCCTAATCTTCTTAATGTTTATCCGTAATTAATATCTATGATATCATTAAGGTTTTTGGCTAAACTTTTTTTTTTTTTTTTAAGATATCTGGCTAAACTTTCGCCATTCTATGTTTATCCAATTACAAAAGACATGTCCCAAGCCGATACTTGACATGTCCCCTCTTGGGTAGAATGCCTCTGGTTAGAGGAGGAAGGACGTATTCCTGGTGTACCAGTTACATAAATGTTTTAATCATTTTTGCTGTGTTATTAAGTTTTAATTATTGGATCACCAACAAACTTTTCCTTATGTACATGGTTGTCCAATAAATATTTTTTATTGATATAATTTTGCCACAAACTTGTTAAATATGTACATAGTTCACCAATTCTTGACCTGCACTACCGGTTAAATACATTTTCTTTTTGATAAAATTGTGATGTGGATATTATCTAATACTATACTAAAGAGGATTCTGAAGAAGCATTTGGAGTCACCAGAACCCCTCTTGAGACCAAATTCCCGCCCACCCTTTTTTTTCCATCTTTTTTTTTTAATTACTTTAATTTAATACAACATAAAAAAAAAAAATTGAAACGCCTGGACGGCAAACACCCCTTATTTCTTTTACTTCTACTTTTATGTTTACATAAAAATTGAAAAGAAAATAAAACCTCAATCAAAAATCTTCCACAACAACTTCTAACAATTCAACCTAATCTTATTTTGAAAGTTTTTGCATAACATTCACACAACGGTTATTTAATTTCCCCCCATTCAATTTTGTTTACAATTGATTATGTATACAATAAACTCTCATCCAATTGACGTAAATGTACCTATTGAAAATTATTCTATATTCATTACTGTAAAAATGTATATCTTAGCATATTGATGAGCGAGATTTGTTTATTTAAATTCCTAACAAGTTTTAAATTTATTTATTACAAGGTTAACTTCTCTACTACACTCACTCACGGGCAGTGGACCCGATCGTTTATAGTATAGCAAATAGGTAAGACCAGGATCGTTCTCAGGGACTATGTCTAAGAATGCAGTCAGGTGTAATTCTAAGATTGTTGGGGGTTTGTCACGACTTAATAAACTAAAAGCTAGCAAAAGCTTCTAACCGCTTGGTCTAGCGAGGAAACACGAAATGATTTGAAAAGTAAACAGAAGACAATAATATTAAAATGATACATCTACTTGGAAACAGTTCGCATGCCACATAGATCATCTACCATATTACTAATAAATGTTGAACGACTAATCACGGCCAAGCTTCCTGTTAAGTCCCCAACCTACTTTAACTATAATTTCATATTCATTCAAGTATTTAAACCTAAACAATTATGGGTCGACGGTCAAGCATAAAACTGTTCAACAATTATAAGTAAATAGTATCACCATACAAGCATGATCACATATCCAAGCAGATGCAAGAACTATCTAGCTACTCATGGCAAAACAATTACTACTAACAATTATCAATATAAAAAGATCCATAATAATAATTGTCAAATAAAATAGTCTTGCAATAGTATCTAACAATAATAATAAAAGTAAAAGAAAGATCAAACTAATAATGGTGATGATGATGATGACGAAGTCACGCAGCACTTCTTCTCCTTTTTGGATCCTTCGGCCGATCCTAACGAAAACACACACCAAAACCCTAATTAATTGACCTAGTTGTTATGATGATGATGTTGTAGAGGATTGATGTTTGATTCTCTGTGTGATATAGAGGTGTAAGAAGGGTTTAGATCTGGTGAAAATACCCTAGAAACAGCCCCCAAGTCGTCTGGAAGAAGTATGGTTCAGCTCTTAGGGTTTAGGGGGGTATTTATAGGTTTTCGAAAAAAACCCTAGCTGAACCGACTTCACCAGCGGCGCCGGTGAAGTCCCAGCGGCGCTGGAGTGAAAGGAGCGGTGCTGGAGTGAAAGGATCGGCGCTGGAGGCTTCAGGTTCAACATGAAAGTTGTAGACCTTTCTCTCTCCTTTCCGTGGATAGCTTACTCGTCAGAAACAGAGTTCGTATGAAGAAGTTATGCCCAAAATACTAACACATGGTCATTTACTTCGTGTTGGCCTCAAATTCTTCATTCCGCTGGCTAGTCTTCGTCCAAATGTCTTGTGGCTTTGTGTTAAGTTGAGTTGAGGCGTTTACCTTCACTTGCACGCCTTGTGAACCTATCATAACATATCATCCAATTAAGTACCAAAAGTTCACATTTCTAAACTCATTTAAGCATCAAAACACGACCAAAAGATATGAGAAATAATCACGAAATGGGCGCTCATCATATTCCCCTCACTTAAGTCTTTGCTTGTCCTCAAGCAAATAGTCCCAGAAAAATAAAACATTTAAAGATGAGCGGACAACTTAAGTGTAAAAGTTTTTCTACTTTTAAAAACATTCAAAGATTAGTCATGCAAAATGATTTGAGAAAGCTTAAAAACAAAATCAGTAAGCTATAGCTAGAGGTAAAGACAACCAGTCAATCAAAACTTAAATTTAACTTATTATTTGTGTTAATACCTCTAAAACCGTTCAATATTTCCACATGTCCTTGATGAGCGTTCATTTTGCGATAAAAACCCCTATCGAAAGGCTTCATTTCAATGTCTAAATGAGTTAATATTCCGGAACTATCAGTACTTAATGGATTCTATGTTTACGCAGGTTCACGGAAGATGCGAGTGAGGGTAAATGGCATCAAGTGACTCAAGATGAAGGCCTATGAAGTTACAATACACAAGGAGGTGATTCGAAAGCCGAACGAAGCGAAACGAGAGGCAGCAGGAGCTGCCAGCGCCGCTGGCACCTTGCCATCGCCGCTGGCCCAAGCCCAGCATCGCTGGAGCCCATCCAGCGCCGCTGCGAAACCCAGTTCAGCAGACCGACCTATTCACCTATTTATGCCGAAGCAGCCATCAAAGCCCTAAGAGAAAGCCGATTCAGCAGCCCTAGCCGCCCACATCAAACCCTAGGTCGACTTTGCAGATTCCAAGGAGGTTTTGGAGCTTCTAACACCTTCCGATCTTCATCCTCAACATAGATCTACTCTTTTATTTTACTTTCAGTTGGTAAACAATGTCTTTCATTTTTTCAGACTTTGTTATTCCTTTAATAATGGTAGGTTAGTAGGCTGAATACTTGTTTGGATCGATGTGATGATGTAGACGTTTATCTATTTTACTTTATTTGTTAGATCTGTTGGAGTGTGTTTTACTGTTTATCGTAGATCCATGTTTTACTAGTTCTTCATATTAATATCGGTTCTATATCTGCATGTATTAGTTTAATTCAGATGATCGGTCTATAATCATACACTAAGATTAATACATAAAGATGGAAAACACTAGTCACTCTTTAACTAGATGTAAAAGGAGATTCACTTATAACTGAGGGATCCAGAACCATAATAATTAGAATGAATAGAACATGATGCTTAACAATGTCAGACGCGATCCAGTGACATGGAAACGTGCACTGTGGTCACCGGAGAGAATTATTATCTGGTCATGGCTTAAGAGCCGGGTAACTTAAACATGAATTAGTAACACAAACTTTAGGTCATTAATGCTTAAACAATGAATCTAACGAGAATTTGTTTAAAGAGTAGTGTGAGTCTAGGGACAGCACTAGTTACTTAGGCAAAGTGAATCTAACGAGAATCTGAGTCGTGATTAAGTTTCCAACAGTCTAGCAAGTACGTAGAATAATATCTGGTCGTACCATGAGATCTGAGATGCCAAACAAGTATTTTATATTAATTACTGTTATTTGCTTTTTCAAACTATTTTCAGACTAAGCCACTCGCTGAATAAGCGGTTGCGGCTTCTATTTACTTTTCAGTTTTTAATTAGTTTAATAGGAAATCGTGACAACCCACAACCGCTAGAATTACATGTATTAATAGATTAGGTAAAACAACGCGTCCCTGCGAACGATCCTGTACTTATCACTTACTGTACTACACTTGACCGGGTTCTCTACCCGTTAGTGTGTGTTTAGTTTGAGGTAATTACTTGTACAACTTTTATAAATTTAAACACGAAACAAAAACCACCATCAGGTATTTTGGCGCCGCTGCCGGGTACGCGACGCATTCTTAGTTTAGTAGTGTAATTGGATCCTTTTTTGTGTTTCGGCACGAGGAAGTTACTTTTCAGTTCTTAGGTTAAGTCATTTTAGGGTTTAGTAAATTAGGTCAAAATTAGGGTTAGGTTAATTTAGCTAGTATTTTCATTTTCTAAAATTTTCAAAAATCCAAAAATATTTTTATTTTATCGTTTTAGGTTATTAAGTCTAGATTGTTTGCACTTAAGTCTATTTTATTTTGTTCTTGAAGTTACTAATTGTTTTTGTGTTTTGTGCTTGTTTTCATCCTTGTTTTTCTTTTTCTTTCATTTTCGTTTAGTGTGTTTCAGCTTAAGATAGGTACAATGCATTGGAAAGGACTTGAGGAACCTGTTTCGGGAGTGGAAGAAGACGTTAAAGAGGCGAAAAGCGAAAACGTGATCTGTACAGGAGGCCCTAGCACCGCTGGCTACCAGGTCCAGCGCCGCTGGAGGAGTACAAGCGCCGCTGGGCAGGTACGTCGCACCCGAACAATTTCTTTTCGATTCCACTACCCCTTTTAGGCCATTTGATTACAGATCTAGAATGGAGAACCTCGATCAAGACACTTCAATACGCTTCGTCCCGGGAATTAAAGGAGCAAAAAGGACCGACACAGGGCCAACCAGCGCCGCTGGGCACTATCCAGCGCCGCTGGGGGCACCTGCCAAGTTCAGGTTTTTCGACAATCTTCACTCCAACTCGAGACCGAAGCTTCCAGAGATATTCATAGGTCAAGAAAGGCTGATGGAAGAAGTGAAGGCATTCAACCAACTTAATTATTTGAGTTGGGAGAAGGCATGGGAGAAATCAATGAGACTACATTGGCAATTCGTCGCTTCTTTGAGAGAGATGGTGGAACACTTAAAGGAAGGCCCGTCGAAAGAGAAGGGGTACGAGAAGAACGTTTACGACCATTTCTTTGTAAGGGCTGAGGAAGCACAGACCCTATTGCATCAAAAGGCCGACAGAGTTTGGAGGAGGATCGAAGAAAAGTTGGGAAGAGTAATAGACGCAATGAAAGATCTGAGGTCAAAACGTGAAGGTGATAGCAAAAGAGAATTACCAGAGGAGATTGAGTTGCAGGTGACATTAACTCGAGTCAAGTGGGCGTTAGAAAGCTTCAGAAGGGTGAAAAAGAATGCACAAGACCTCCAGCGTATGCTTCCCGACTTGATCAGACTCTACCAGCGCCGCTGGGCACCTTCCAACGCCGCTGGAGGTGTCAGACACCCCGGTTTTACCACAATTTTACATGGATCGAGAGGAGGAGCGGAGCACTTATCGAGACCAAAGCTAAAGCAGGAAAGGAACAACACCAGAGACATAAACTTTGGAAAGTTTGTTATTCCATGTCACATAAATCAATCAAAAAACATGCTCGCTGTTGCAGATTCCGGATCGAATGCCAACGTAATGCCAAGAGCCTTATTCAACCATTTAGGACTTGTAAGAATCAAACCAGAAGGGATAAGGTTGGAGGTAGTGAATGGAATTTCGACTTGCCAAGGAGGGAAGGTGGAAAGTGTAGTTGTAACGGTGAAGGAATTAAGCTTCGAGACGACCTTTATGGTGCTAGACTTACCGCCTTCTCAAAGAGTTCCACTGATTTTAGGAAGACCATTTTTATACTCGGCAAGAGCAACAATAGACTTCGACAAAGGAGAGATGTTATTAAGACAAGGATCTGATTGTGTATTCCTAAGAGCAAATGTCGATGATTAAGAATCAAATGTGACTTGTTACCGAGTTGAAGCGGAGAATGACACCTTAAGAAGCTTGGAGGAATTGGTCGAAACCAGAAGCGATATATGGATTTTGGAAGATGAGAGTGAAGACGAATCCACAGAGGAGGAAGATGAGTTCGATGAACTTGGCATGGACACCTCGATCATCTTCGGTTTCAAACAGAAAGAGGACGAGACCTTAGAGGAAGCATGGAACCGCATCAATGACTTGGTAGAAAGTTTCCCGCCGGAGACATTTTGGGATGACGATGTTATCGACTCATTCTAATACGGAGTCGGGGATGTTGAGAAGCACATCTTGGACGAAGCAGCAAAAAGGGACTTCCTAGTCATATCCTTAATCGAACAATTTCGAATTTTGATGGAGAAGGATTATAAGAAGGTAAACTTGGAAGAAAAGAAGGAGTTGGCTAGGAAGTTGCAATCTATATTGGATGTAAAGAGGTTTGAACAAAAGGAGGAAGAAGGAATAGGGGATGCATGGAAAAGAATGGAGAACCTAGTCAGGAATTGCCCAGAAGGTGCAATAGATGATGAGACACGTCTTGAAGCCTTTTACCTTGGATTGAATGCGGAAAAGAAGCAAGAACTAAAGAAGATTGAGGTGGATATCTTTTCTTCACCACCACAAGAGTGTATAGCAGCTATATTCAGGATAGAAATTGAGGAGAAAGCTGCTTGAGAGAAGGAAGGAGCTGAATCGTGTAAAATCGGAAAGTCGGGTACTGCTACGGAGCCACCAGCGCCGCTGGCCACTCAACCCAGCGCCGTTGGGCAAGCCCAACGCCGCTAGCAACCCCTGCAGCCCCGATATTCACAAAATTAAATCCGTTACCACACGGGCCAACCCTGGAAATCAAACAACCATCGACGTGGAAATGGTTGAAGCAACTGAAGCACTAAGGAACTCAGAAAACTTGGAGGAGAGAAAAGGACCGAACGTCAAAGAAGCCATAAGTCACTTCGAACGTTACCCAACGGGAACCGGCCCCCGGCCGACCCGTATTCTTCCTCAACCTAGTTCTTAGCCCGAGTCCGGCTGAAGACTCGTTAAACTTATCGCTTCTTGGGAGGCAACCCAAGCCGTATTTTATTTTTCTTTTTATTTTTAGGAATATGTGCCTAATTGCAATTAAGTGAATTGTTTTGAATTTTATCATTTGTGATCTATTTTATATGAGTTATATCTTTAGAATCACAGATGCAAGCTTTCAATGGATGAAGAAACAAGTAACTTATTGCAATCGTATTTCGTTTTTATTTTATTTTATGTTTTAGCTTGTTATTTTCCATTTTTATATTTTGATTGAAGTGTGCAAGAGTATTTAGTTTTGTAGTCTGAAGAAAAACATGCACTTGGTCAAAAGCTAAGTGTGGGCGAATGAAGCAAATCGTGAAGGAAAATCAGACGTCGAAGCAAGTACAGGACTCGCAAGCGCCGCTAGAAGAGTTCCAGCGCCACTGGGAAAGCATATGGGCTTCCAAGCGCCACTCCCAATCTTCCAGCGCCGCTGGACCTGCACCTGTGCAAGTCCAGCGCCACTCAAGCACTGCCAGCGCCGCTCCTACATGTCCAGCGCCGCTCCCACTGTGCCAGCGCCGCTCCCGACTCCAGTCTGCACACCAGATCGCGAAAAATCCAAAAAAATCAGAAAAACCCAAAAATCCAAAAAAATTGAAAAATCAGAAAATACCAAAAAGAAAAGAAGATGGAGAACCAACAATGGGTCACCATTAAATGGAGCGACTTCGAACGATGTAGATCTTCAAAGCATTCTGGCTCCACACATGCCATCTTCAACAACATATCATGCAATATAAGCCCGAGAAGTTTCGTTAATCCTTTAACTTATCGTGTTTTTCATATTACCCCTTATGTTATGTCATGTTTAGTACAACGAGGACGTTGTACAATTTAAGTGTGGGGGGATGGAATAGGAA
The DNA here is from genome assembly GCA_034093135.1 of Erigeron breviscapus. Lineage (NCBI taxonomy): Eukaryota > Viridiplantae > Streptophyta > Magnoliopsida > Asterales > Asteraceae > Erigeron > Erigeron breviscapus. The sequence goes on along the minus strand of CM067170.1, from coordinate 26,234,744 downwards.
AAACCCGTGGTTTAATTGTTTGAATAATCATAAGTTTTCTACTACTTAATTCATGCAAATTTAAAAATTTTCTTGTGTCTGAAAAACATTTTGAGAATATAAGCTTTGCAAGTAGACAAAAGATGACGATAACTAAGCAACATTAGCTTTGGTAGATGAACGGTTAGTTAGAACTGTTAGTTTAACTATAGATTTGTGGCTGTTCATTTTTCCAAATGGATTAGAGCTTAGCCTGAAACTGTATGCGATTATGTTTGCCATAGCACATTTAACCGGACTTTAATATGCCTAGCAATTAGAGCTATCTAGTTATTAGTATAGGTGTATTAATTGGACTTAATTATACGTGCTTGTGTAGAAACTAGTTTAGACATATGGTTCGCCTTAATTCTTACACTATTGATTGTGAACTAGTTGCATGCGGAGTAAGTGTATGAGTCATCTGGGGTCTCTGATAATGTCTATTGCATGAATAATGTAGTAATCTTAAGAAAAGGCAATCAGTAGATTAATTAAAAGAAGTTCAAAGAACTAATAACGAGTAAAATCTATACGCATCAAGTTATGTCGCTTTGCGCGTGGGGAACCACCGACCTGTCACCGCTGTCTTGATGTAAAGTATAAACTCTAACCATTAGTTGAGTTATGTCGCTCTGCGAGTGGGGAACCACCGACCTGTCACCGCTGTCTCAACTATTAAAGATGATAATATCATATAATTGCTTTAGTGTTTAGTTAGTGAGCATGACTGTAGTGTGAGAGTATGTCTAAGTAGTGACTCACAAGTACACAAACGATGAAATGTAAATGCCTTGCTAGTAGCTAGTAGATCTGATTGCTATACAAACTTTAATTAAGTGCTTAACTAGTCAGCAGAAGGAAGTAAGATTGAGCTGTAGGACATCTGGAATTATAAAACGGTTTTAGAGGTATTAACACGAATATAAGGTTTACTTTTAGTTTTGATTGACTGATTATCTTTACCTCTAGTTATAGCTTACTGATTTTGTCTAAAGCTTTCTCAAATCATTTGCATGACTAATCTTTCAAATGTTTAATAAAGTAGAATAACTTGAACACTTAAGTTGTCCGCTCATCATTGATTTATTTTCTTGGACTATTTGCTTGAGAACAAGCAAAGACTTAAGTGTGGGGGTATATTATGAGCGTTCATTTTGTGATAAAAACCCCTATCGAAAGGCTTCATTTCAATGTCTAAATGAGTTAGTATTCTGGAACTATCGGTACTTAATGGATTCTATGTTTACGCAGGTTCACGGAAGATGCGAGTGAGGGTAAATGGCATCAAGTGACTCAAGATGAAGGCCTATGAAGTTACAAGACACAAGGAGGTGATTCGAAGCCGAACAAAGCGAAACGAGAAGCAGCAGGAGCTGCCAGCGCCGCTGGAGCCCATCCAGCGCCGTTGGGAAGCCCAGTTCAGCAGACCGACCTATTCACCTATTTAAGCTGAAGCAACCCTCAAAACCCTAAGAGAGAGCCGATTCAGCAGCCCTAGCTGCCCACATCAAACCCTAGGTCGACTTTGCAGATTCCAAGGAGGTTTTGGAGCTTCTAACACCTTCCGATCTTCATCCTCAACCTAGATCTACTCTTTTATTTTACTTTCAGTTGGTAAACAATGTCTTTCATCTTTTCAGACTTTGTTATTTCTTTAATAATGGTAGGCTAGTAGGCTGAATACTTGTTTGGATCGATGTGATCATGTAAACGTTTATCTATTTTACTTTATTTGTTAGATCCGTTGAAGTGTGTTTTACTGTTTATCGTAGATCCATGTTTTACTAGTTCTTCATATTAATATCGGTTCTATATCTGCATGTATTAGTTTAACTCTGATGATCGGTCTATAATCATACACTAGGATTAATACATAAGGATGGAAAACTCTAGTCGGTCTTTAACTAGATGTAAAAGGCGATTCACTTATAACTGAGGGATCCAGAACCATAATAATTAGAATGAATAGAACATGATGCTTAACAATGTCAGACGCGATCCAGTGACATGGAAACGTGCACTGTGGTCACCGAAGAGAATTATTATCTGGTCATGGCTTAAGAGCCGGGTAACTTAAATATGAATTAGTAACACAAACTTTAGGTCATTAATGCTTAAACAATGAATCTAACGAGAATCTGAGCCGTGATTAAGTTTCCAACAGTCTAGCAATTAGGTAGAATAATATCTGGTCGTACCATGAGATCTGAGATGCCAAACAAGTATTTTATATTAATTACTGTTATTTGCTTTTCAAACTATTTTCAGACTAAGCCTCTCGCTGAATAAGCGGTTGTGGCTTCTATTTACTTTTCAGTTTTTAATTAGTTTAATAGGAAATCGTGACAACCCACAACCGCTAGAATTACACGTATTATTAGATTAGGTAAAGCAACGCGTCCCTGCGAACAATCCTATACTTATCACTTACTGTACTACACTTGACCGGGTTCTCTGCCCGTTAGTGTGTGTTTAGTTTGAGGTAATTACTTGTACAACTTTTATAGATTTAAACACGAAACAAAAACCACCATCAGTCCTACAACTCAATCTTACTTCTTTCTGCTGACTAGTTAAGCACTTAATTCAAGTTTGTATAGCAATCAGATTTACTAGCTACTAGCAAGGCATTTATACTTATTATTAGTCGTACTTGTGCTTCACTACTTAGACATACTCTCACACTAAAGTCATGCTCGCTAGCTAAACACTAAAGCAGTTATACAATATTATCATCTTTAATAGTCGAGACAGCGATGACAGGTCGGTGGTTCCCCACTCACAGAGTGACATAACTCAACTAATGGTTAGAGTTTATACCTTACATCAACACAGTGGTGACAGGTCTGCGGTTCCCCACGCGTAGAGCGACATAACTTGATGCGTATAAATTTTACTCGTTAATAGTTCTTTGAACTCTTTATTAATCTACCGATTGTCTTTCTTAAGATTTATACATTATTCATGCATAGACATTATCAGAGACCCCAGATGACTCATACACTTACTCAGCATGCAACTAGTTTACAATCAATAGTGTAAGAATTAAGGATGAATCATACATCTAAAATAGTTCCTACACAAGCACTTAAGTCATTAAAGTCCAATTAATATACCTATACTAATAGCTGGATAGCTCCAATGGCTAGGCATATTAAAGTCCGGTTAAGTGTGCTATGACAAACATAATCGCATATAGTTTCAGTCTAAGCTCTAATCCATTTGGAAAAATGAACAACCACAAATCTATAGTTAAACTAAAAGTCCTAACTAACCGTTCATCTACCAAAGCTAATGTTGCTTAGTTATCATCATCTTTTGTCTACTTGCAAAACTTATTTCTCAAAATGTTTTTAGACACACGAAAAATTTTAATTTTGCATGAATTAAGTAGTAGAAAACTTATGATAATTCAAACAATTAAACCACGGGTTTTTCCTATTCCATCCCCCCCACACTTAAATTGTACAACGTCCTCGTTGTACTAAACATGACATAACAGAAAGGGTAATAGGAAAAACACGAAAAATAAAGGATTTACGAAACTTCACGGGCTTAAATTGCATGAATGTTGTTGAAGATGGCATGTGCGGAGCGATCATGAATGATGTCGATCTTCAAAATCTTGAGTCGGATCCGTTTGATGGTGATCCATGGCGCTGGTCTTGGGAGCGGCGCTGGACTGCACAGGTGCAAGTCCAGTGGCGCTGGTCTTCATGGAGCGGCGCTGGATGCACAGGTGCAAGTCCAGTGGCGCTGGTCTTCATGGAGCGGCGCTGGGATGCACAGGTGCAAGTCCAGTGGCGCTGGTCTTCATGGAGCGGCGCTGGATGCACAGGTGCAAGTCCAGTGGCGCTGGTCTTCATGGAGCGGCGCTGGGATGCACAGGTGCAAGTCCAGTGGCGCTGGTCTTCATGGAGCGGCGCTGGATGCACAGGTGCAAGTCCAGTGGCGCTGGTCTTCATGGAGCGGCGCTGGGATGCACAGGTGCAAGTCCAGTGGCGCTGGTCTTCATGGAGCGGCGCTGGATGCACAGGTGCAAGTCCAGTGGCGCTGGTCTTCATGGAGCGGCGCTGGGATGCACAGGTGCAAGTCCAGTGGCGCTGGTCTTCATGGAGCGGCGCTGGATGCACAGGTGCAAGTCCAGTGGCGCTGGTCTTCATGGAGCGGCGCTGGGATGCACAGGTGCAAGTCCAGTGGCGCTGGTCTTCATGGAGCGGCGCTGGATGCACAGGTGCAAGTCCAGTGGCGCTGGTCTTCATGGAGCGGCGCTGGGATGCACAGGTGCAAGTCCAGTGGCGCTGGTCTTCATGGAGCGGCGCTGGATGCACAGGTGCAAGTCCAGTGGCGCTGGTCTTCATGGAGCGGCGCTGGGATGCACAGGTGCAAGTCCAGTGGCGCTGGTCTTCATGGAGCGGCGCTGGATGCACAGGTGCAAGTCCAGTGGCGCTGGTCTTCATGGAGCGGCGCTGGGATGCACAGGTGCAAGTCCAGTGGCGCTGGTCTTCATGGAGCGGCGCTGGATGCACAGGTGCAAGTCCAGTGGCGCTGGTCTTCATGGAGCGGCGCTGGGATGCACAGGTGCAAGTCCAGTGGCGCTGGTCTTCATGGAGCGGCGCTGGATGCACAGGTGCAAGTCCAGTGGCGCTGGTCTTCATGGAGCGGCGCTGGGATGCACAGGTGCAAGTCCAGTGGCGCTGGTCTTCATGGAGCGGCGCTGGATGCACAGGTGCAAGTCCAGTGGCGCTGGTCTTCATGGAGCGGCGCTGGGATGCACAGGTGCAAGTCCAGTGGCGCTGGTCTTCATGGAGCGGCGCTGGATGCACAGGTGCAAGTCCAGTGGCGCTGGTCTTCATGGAGCGGCGCTGGGATGCACAGGTGCAAGTCCAGTGGCGCTGGTCTTCATGGAGCGGCGCTGGATGCACAGGTGCAAGTCCAGTGGCGCTGGTCTTCATGGAGCGGCGCTGGGATGCACAGGTGCAAGTCCAGTGGCGCTGGTCTTCATGGAGCGGCGCTGGATGCACAGGTGCAAGTCCAGTGGCGCTGGTCTTCATGGAGCGGCGCTGGGATGCACAGGTGCAAGTCCAGTGGCGCTGGTCTTCATGGAGCGGCGCTGGATGCACAGGTGCAAGTCCAGTGGCGCTGGTCTTCATGGAGCGGCGCTGGACTGCACAGGTGCAAGTCCAGTGGCGCTGGTCTTCAGGGAGCGGCGCTGGACTGCACAGGTGCAAGTCCAGTGGCGCTGGTCTTCATGGAGCGGCGCTGGGATGCCCAGATGCACTCCCAGCGGCGCTGGTGGCTCCTGTACGTGTTTCGATGTCTAATTCTCTTCACGATTTGATGTCGGAACTCCCCCACACTTAGCTTTTGGCCAAATGCATGGTTTATCCTTCAGACTACAAAACAAAATACTCCTGCACACTTCAATCAAAATATCAAAATGGAAATAACAAACTAAAACTTAAAAATGAAATGAAAAACAAATACGAAATCAAACTAGAAAAAGAAAAATAAGAACTAAACAAAACAAAACTTGGGTTGCCTCCCAAGAAGCGCTTAATTTATTTAGGAGTCTTAAGCTAGACTCCTTCACTACTCATTCATCAACGACATAAGGGCCAAATTCTATGCCCTCGTCCTTATTGCTATTCTCCTCATAGTAGTGTTTCACTCTGTGCACGTTGACTATAAAACTACCCCCACTCTTGTCACGTAACTCTACATATCCCAACGGGTAACCTTTAATGACTTCAAATGGTCCTGCCCAACTTGATATAAGTTTCGGCGACTTGAGCTTAAACCGGGAGTTAAACAAAAGCACCTTATCACCTTCCTTGAATTCTTTCATCTTAATTCTCCTATCATGTCATGCCTTTGTTCTCTCCTTATGGATACTAGAGTTCTCATAGGCTTGTTGTCTAAGTTCTTCTAATTCATCAAGTTGCAAGTACCTTTCCTTCCTAGCTTCATCTAAATCCATGTTACAATTCTTAATTGCCCAATAAGACCTATTCACTATTTCTAATGGTAGATGGCACGTTTTTCCATATACTAATTTATAAGGTGTGGTTCCTATGGTTGTCTTATAGGCTGTCCTAAATGCCCAAAGTGCATTATCTAACCTATTCGCCCAATTCTTAGGATTATCCATAACTGTTTTCTCTAAAATTCTTTTAAGTGCCCTATTGGTGTTTTCTACTTGACCACTAGTCTGAGGGTGATAAGCTGTCGAAAACCTATGGCTGACACCATATCTCTTAAGTACCTTTTCTAACTGAGCATTTGCAAAATGACTACCCCTATCGCTAATTAAAGCCTTAAGCATTCCAAACCTACTAAACAAGTTCTTAAGGAAATCTACAACTACCTTAGCATCATTAGTGGGTAAAGCCTTAGCTTCTGTCCACTTTGACACATAATCTACTGCTACTAGAATATACTTAAACTTATGAAAAGGTGGAAATGGTCCCATGAAATCTATTCCCCAAATATCAAATACTTCGCAAACCTGTATGCTCTTCTGAGGTATCTCGTCTCGCCTTGTGATGTTTCCTTGATGTTGGCACGCATCGCATGTCTTCACCAAGGTCTTCGCCTCTTGAAAGATCGTCGGCCAATAAAAACCTGCATCAAATACCTTCCTAGCTGTGGTTGAAGGACCATAATGCCCTCCTGTAGGTCCTGAATGACATTCATCTAAAATCTTCCTAGTTTCACTCCCCGATACACATCTCCTAATCATTCCATCTGCACACATCCTAAATACATAAGGTTCTTCCCAATAATAATACTTAATCTCGGAGAAGAACTTTTTCCTATGGTGATATTCCAAATGCATCGATAGTACTCCAGCTGCGAGGTAGTTGGCGATATTTGCAAACCACGGAACTTCACCACATACTAAATCTACTCTCATCAAGTTCTCATCTAGGAATGAATCATCTATCTCCTTGTCTCCTAACTCTTCTAACTATGGGTTTTCTAATCGACTAAGGTGATCTGCTGCTACATTCTCTGCTCCTTTCTTATCCTTTATTTCTAAATCATAATCTTGTAACAACAACACCCATATAATCAACCTAGGTTTAGCATCCTTCTTACTAAGTAAGTACTTAATTACTGAATGATCGGTAAACACAATAGTCTTCTGTAACACTAAATAGTTCCTAAACTTATCTAAAGCAAACACTACTGCTAGCAATTCCTTATCTGTTGTGGTGTAATTCCTTTGAGCTTCATTCAGTGTCTTGCTAGCATAGTAAATTGGCCTAAAATGCTTTTCTATTCTCTGTCCTAGCACGGCTCCTACTGCATAATCACTAGCGTCACACATTATCTCAAAAGGCAATACATAACTAGGTGATACTACTATGGGTGAATTAATTAAATGGCTCTTAACCGTTAAAAATGCCCTTAAACACTCCTCATCGAAATCAAACCTAGCCTCCTTCTCTAAAAGCCTAGTCATGGGTCTAGCTATCTTAGAAAAATCCTTAATAAACCTCCTATAAAATCCTGCAAGTCCTAAAAAACTCCTAATTCCCTTAACGTTGGTTGGTGGCGGTAACCTAGCTATAGCATCTATCTTAGCTCTATCTACCTCTATTCCGGCCTTAGATACCTTATGTCCTAGTACTATTCCTTCCTTAACCATGAAATGACACTTCTCCCAATTCAACACTAAATTAGTTTCTTCACACCTAGCTAACATCTTGTCTAAATGACTCAAACACGAATTGAACGAATTCCCGTAAACCGAGAAATCATCCATAAACACTTCTACCGACTTTTCTAACATGTCCAGAAAAATAGCAGTGATACACCTCTGAAAAGTAGTTGGGGCGTTACAAAGTCCAAATGGCATCTTCCTATAGGCATAAGTTCCATAGGGGCAAGTAAAAGTTGTCTTTTCTTGATCTTCTGTATGAATAGGGATCTGAAGATACCCAGAGAATCCATCAAGAAAACAAAAATACTCTGATGTGACCAATTTATACATATCGCCCACATCATTATTGGCCATTTTATTAAGTGTTTTAAGTCGATTTTGTGTGTATTTGGCGCGTTTATGTTGTTTGTTAGTGTTTTCAGGCTCTAAACAGGTTACGTGTCCATTTGGTGCAATTTCGGATGATTTTTGAGGCCAAGAAGTTGATTTGTGAGTTCGAGAGTTGTTTAAAGTTGAGAAGATAGAAAATTTCAGCAAGTTCATAGTGAAAAGGTTGTCTTCGGATCAGCAGGATTGGACTGCGCCGCAGTGGGAGCATCACCAGCCCACTGCGCCGCAGTCAGCTAGTGGAAAAGGACTGGGTCAGCAGTTTTAGACTGCGCCGCAGTGGGGGTGACCAAGGCCCACTGCGCCGCATTCAGACAAGGTGGAAAACAAGCACCTAGATCAGTTAATATCCACTGCGCCGCAGTGGGGGCATCACTCGCCCACTGCGCCGCAGTGGGACGACGGGGCTGAAGGGCTTTTGGCCGATGTTTGCATCAGATTTCCAAGGGGTATAAATAGAAAAAAAAACCTAATTCCCAAATTATCCAAATTCTTTCTAAGAGCTGCTCTCCAAGGGATTCCTTCAAGGATCAAGGGTAGATTTCTTCGTCCGATTCATTGAAGATTCACGGGCACCCACTTAGATCATATCTATTTCATTGTCTTGCAATTTCAATTTCAAGAACGATTGGTACATCATGTTCTTATTTTATTTTGATTGTTATTTTAAATTAATCATGAGTGGCTAAACATTCAATCATCCACCTTGAGGAAACTAGACGAATGATGTGATTGCTATATGTTTTAATCCAAAGAGTTGATTTCAATTATCGTTGTGTCGAGATCTTGATGATTTAATTCCTTTTTATATATTATTATGATATTGGTGGCATGTGTGTTCTTCGTTAGTGGTACTATTTGGATGCATATGTGATTTTCAAATGGTTGTTTGTCTATGAGCAAATATCACTAATTCATGGTATGATAGTGAATATCATTTTAATAAAAGGAGTCATTTTGTCAACGTGTTTTATAATGGTTGGTGGTACCACGTTATCTTCACATAGGCACAATTGTTAATTCGATAGTCAAGCAAACTAATTGTTGGTAAGGTTGTCTAGGCATTGGTGGTACCGGCTTGGGTAATTAAACTAGCAACTTAGGTGATTGGGTAATTTGCTCACGGTTGGTGGTACCACGTGAGCACCTTAATCCTTTTACGATTATCTTTTCAACTCAATGAATTTGGTCTTAATTGAATGCAATCATGTTTGAAGTCTATCGAATTCAAGGTGGATGATCTTTATTAATATTATCTGAAGCTTTTCTTTACTTTTATGCGTTTTGTCGTTTAAATTTATTTTAATTTCATTGTCAAAGTAAGACTCGAAGCAACACCCTGTTTTCCAAACCATTTTATTAAACAACTAGTTCAAACCAATCCCCGAGAACGAACATGGACTTACCTCTTAACTATATTGCATACGAACGGGTCCACTGCCCGATAGTGTGTAGTAGTGAGTTTCTAGGTATTTCTAGTTTATAATTTTTAAACTCGATTTAGCACATCAAGTTTTTGGCGCCGCTTCCGGGGATTGTGTGCCGATTTAGTTGTTAATTTAGTGGTTTAATCCTTTCTCACGCGTGAGGAAGTTACTTGTTTATTAGTTTAGTTTTCTTTTCTTATCACAGGTGCATTTGACGTGTTTGTGTTAGTTGTGTGTTTGCAGGTATTGTTTTAGTTGATGAACTTGCGTTCTTCGGGTCTCCCTTTGAATAGTCCTTTGTCTACTCTGAGAAGACCAAGAGGGCGTAGGTTTAACTTCACTGAACCCACAACACCAATACCGACACCATTTTCACCTATAGCTAAACCCACTCCTGATTCGGACGAGGAAGGGTTCTTTTTGGATGAGTTTTTCAATTTAGAAGTAAAGCAAGAGGAAATGGGGGATGAACAACCAAGGGGTCCAAATGACACTCGCTATGGCGAGAGGGTCCGTACGATCCCAACTGGCCGTGGTTCCGCCATTAGACCTCCAACAATTGATCACACTTTCGCTTTGAAAGGAAACCATCTAAAGAGCATAGAAGAGCATCAATTTGATGGGAAACGGAAATGGGATCCTTACCAACACTTGGATAGGTTTGAAAAGTTGGCTCGGCTATATCAATATGGGCAAAACCAAATGAATGCCGTGAAACTTGAGACATTTCCCATGTCAATCACCGGAGAAGCACTTGATTGGTTCAATGATCTTCCAGAAAATTCTATTACTACTTGGAACCAACTCAAGGAGGCTTTCATTGGTGAGTTTTATTCACTTAGAACTCAAAGAAGGTTGGAGAACATGATTAGATCTTTTGAACAAGATGATGGAGAAGATGTTGTCGAGGCTTGGATTCGTTTCAAGGAAATGTTGAGAAATTGTCCAGGTCACGATTTGACTAGGGAAAAATATGTGGAGCTTTTCTTTGATGGGTTAGATAAAAAGTCTAAACGAGAATTGGGATATGCTTTCGGGGGTAGTTTCAATAACATTACACCCAATGAAGGTTATCAAATCTTGGAAGACATGGCGAAGGATAGCTCAACTTTGGATGATGAAAGGTTTTTGAAGAATGAGAGAAAGATGAAGAGAGGTACTAACCAAGGGAGAGTTGCTAAGGTTGAAGCTAGCAATGACCCAGGGGTTATTGGAGAGATTAGGGCGCTATCTGAGCGCATGGAAAAGGGGTTTGCTACTCAAGAGAATAGGTTTGGAGCAATTGAGAGGGATGTTAACGTAGTAGCCGATGGGTGTGATCATTGTGGTGATATGCACTATTCTGATGAGTGTCCAAATCGGGCACCCGAAGATGTGAGTTATGTTCAAAATCAACCCCAAGGGAATTTCTACCGCAACACCGGTTTCCAGAACCGGCCTTCAGGTAATACTTCTTATAACTCTTCTTTTCAGTCTAATAATTCTCATTTTTCAGGTAATAGGTGGCAAAGAGATAATTATCAGAATCAGCCACAACAGCAGACTCAGCAAGGACAAGGATCAGGTTCTTCTTCTTCTAATGCCGATCCTAATGCCAAGTTAAGAGAGATGATGAAGCAGTTGGCTAGTAATCAGGTTGAAACAAATACTAGCATTCAAATGATCAAGGAAGATACTAAGACTTTGAGTGAGAGGTTGGATCAGTTAAGTGGGAAGGTGGAGATCAACATGAAAAACCAGGGAGTTAATTTCAAGGATCTCGAAAGTAGGATGGCCCCTCTTGCTAGGCCCACGGGTACTCTTCCTAGCAACACACAGCAGAATCCTAGACCTCAGTTTAGTCTTGGACAGAATCAAGGACAGAATCAGGGACAGAAATACACTTCACCTCCAGTCCGCAATGAGCAAGCCAAAGCCATCACCACTCGTACTGGTAGGTCTTATGACTCACCTCCTATGCCTAATGTTATTGTTTCAGATGTGCAGGATAAAGGGAGTGATGATGATGAGGTTGATGAAGAGATTGAAATGGAGGAAGATTCAACCGTGAAGACTCCGGTCACTCCACCAAAACCGGATGTGGTTCCAGAGGTTAAACCATACAAGCCAAAGATACCATTTCCATAGAGGTTCAAAAAGGCAAAGCTGAAGGAGCAATATAACAAGTTTGTGGAGATGATTACAAATGTTCACATTAATGTGCCTTTAGTTGATCTTATTCAGGGGATGCCCCATTATGCCAAGTTCATTAAGGAGCTTGTGACTGACAAAGGAAAGATGGATGAGGTGAAAGCTACTTATCTTAATGTCGAGTGTTCTGCTATCTTGCAGAACCGCATCCCACCTAAGCTTGAAGATCCAGGGAGTTTCCTTATTACTTGTTCTATTCGTACTCTTACTTGTAAGGCACTTGCTGATTTAGGTGCTAGCATTAATTTGATGCCTTACTCGGTTTGGAGTAAGTTGGCTCTAGGAGTTTTGAGACCTACCCGCATGAGTATTAGATTAGCTGACCATTCTTTTCAGTATCCATTGGGATTGCTGAAAACATGACTGTCCGGGTAGGCCATATTGTGTTTCTAGTCGACTTCGTTATCCTCGAGATGGAGGAAGATACGAAGGTACCCCTTATTCTTGGACGACCATTCCTTAATACCGCGGATGCTATCATCCGTGTGAAGGATAAGGAAATTTCTTTGCGTGTGGGTACGGATAGAATTGTGTTTAATGTTGAAAAGTCTATCAAGTATTCATATTCTAATGATGAGTCTTGTTTCAGGATTGACGTTATTGATGATGCTTTAGACCGAGAGTTTCAGGAACTAATGGAGACCGACACTGGAGATGAGGAGATTGCTAATTTAGGATCGGGAGATATATCTGATGATGATTTGTTTGCAGAGGTTATGGCGCTTAGCTTGGATGAGACACCTCCCGAGGATGAGAGTTTTGAGGAGGTTGTTGCTGATGGAAGTTCGAGGGTACCGAATTCTGTTGATGTACCACCCACTGATTTGGAGCTTAAGCCATTACCTTCCCATTTGGAGTATGCTTATTTGTCAGGTGAATCTTCTTTACCCGTGGTTATCTCGTCCTCACTCTCGAGTGACGAGAAGGATTGTCTTTTGTCTGTGCTTCGAGCCCATAAGCGGGCTTTTGTTTGGAAGACCACCGATATTCCAGGTATTAGTCCTAACTTTTTCCAGCATAAAATAGATTTTGTTGATGATGTTAAGCCCGTTGTCCAGAGACAAAGGAGGATTAATCCGAACATGAAAGAAGTTGTTAAGAAAGAGGTCATTAAGTTGTTAGATGCTGGGATCATTTTTTCTATTGCTGATAGTCCTTGGGTTAGTCCTGTTCATTATGTGCCCAAAAAGGGGGGCATGACAGTTATTGAGAATGAGAATAAGGAACTCTTGGCCACTAGGACTATAACGGGTTGGCGGGTTTGTATTGATTACCGTAAGCTTAATGATGCCACCCGTAAGGATCACTTTCCCCTTCCGTTCATTGATCAGATGTTAGAAAGACTTGCAGGTAATGAATATTTTTGTTTCTTAGATGGGTTTTTCGGGTACTTCCAAATACACATTGATCCCAAGGACCAAGAAAAGACCACCTTCACATGCCCATTTGGTACTTTTGCTTATCGGCGAATGCCGTTTGGTTTGTGTAATGCCCCAGGCACCTTTCAAAGGTGCATGATAGCTATTTTCCAGGACATGCTTGAAACCTCCATGGAGGTTTTCATGGATGATTTCTCGGTTTTTGGGGACTCTTTTCATACTTGCTTGCATAATTTGGAAAGGATGTTAGAACAGTGTGAGAGGGCACACCTTGTTTTGAATTGGGAAAAGTGCCATTTTATGGTTACCGAGGGAATTGTTTTAGGGCATAAAGTGTCTAAGGCCGGGATTGAAGTTGATAGGGCTAAGATAGATGTTATAGCCAAATTACCCCTGCCTTCCAATGTGAAGGGGGTAAGGAGTTTTCTTGGACATGCCGGTTTTTACCGCCATTTTATTAAGGATTTTTCTAAGATTACTCGTCCTATGACCCACTTGTTGGAGAAGGACGTCCATTTTGTGTTTGATGATGCTTGTTTGAGTGCATTTCAGGTTTTAAAAGAGAAGTTGACTAATTCTCCTATCATGGTTGGACCGGATTGGGAATTGCCATTTGAATTGATGTGTGATGCAAGTGACTATGCTGTGGGAGCCGTGCTTGGGCAAAGGGTTGATAAGCATTTCAAGCCAATTTACTTTTCTAGTAAGACCTTGAACCCCGCTCAGCATAATTACAGCACTACTGAGAAGGAGTTGCTTGCCGTGGTCTTTGCCTTTGATAAGTTTAGATCTTATTTGGTGTTGAGTAAGACCATTGTTTTCACCGACCATTCAGTCCTTAAGTACTTGTTCTCAAAGCAAGATGCTAAACCTAGGCTTATCCGATGGATTTTGTTGTTACAAGAGTTTGATATAGAGATTAAGGAAAAGAAAGGTGCTGAAAACTTGGCGGCCGACCATTTGAGTCGTTTGGAAGATCCTCACCGGGAGGAACTTCGAGATGGGGAGATTAATGATCACTTCCCCGATGAGTCTTTAATGTTTATTTCTAACTCTGATGATGCTCCTTGGTTTGCAGATATTGCTAATTATTTGGTTGCAGGTGAGATACCGAATGATTTCACATCCCAGCAAAAGAAGAAGCTCATATCGGATGCTAAACACTATTTTTGGGATAGTCCATACTTGTTTAGTGTTTGTGCAGATGGTATGGTAAGGAGATGTGTAGCTGGAGCTGAGACGAGGGAGATTCTTGATGCTTGTCACTATGGTCCAACTGGAGGTCATTACGGTCCTTCAGTTACTGGTAAGAAAGTTTTTGATGCAGGTTTCTATTGGCCTACAATTTTCAAGGAGGCCCAGACTTTGGTAGAGACTTGTGACATTTGTCAAGACAAGGGAGCATTACTAAGCGGGATGAGATGCCTCAACAAAGCATTCAGGTATGCGAGGTATTTGATATTTGGGGTATAGACTTCATAGGACCATTCCCACCGTCTAATAAGTTTCAATATATTCTTGTCGCCGTTGACTACGTGTCTAAATGGGCCGAAGCCAAGGCTTTGCCCACGAATGACGCGAGGGTAGTCATTGATTTCTTGAAACAATTATTCTGTCGATTTGGTTGCCCTAGAGCTTTGATTAGTGATCGAGGAACCCATTTTGAAAATCATCAATTAGCTAAGGTCATGAAGAGGTATGGTGTTGTGCATTATTTTTCTACTTCTTATCATCCACAAACTAGTGGACAAGTAGAAAACACCAATTGGGCTTTGAAAAGGATTTTAGAGAAAACTGTTGGAGATAACCCCAAGGTTTGGTCGAAGAAGTTGGATGACACCTTGTGGGCGTTTAGGACGGCTTTTAAGACGCCGATTGGCACCACGCCATACCGGTTGCTCTATGGAAAAACTTGCCATCTTCCTATTGAGATAGAGCATAAGGCGTATTGGGCGTTGAGGAATCTGAATTTGGATATGATGGAAGCTAGTGAACTTAGAATGTTGCAACTTCATGAGCTTGATGAGCTCAGGCTAGGTGCTTATGAGAATTCTAGGCTTTACAAGGAAAGGACCAAAGTTTGGCATGATAAGAGGATCCGTAGGAAGGAGTTTAAGGTTGGAGCTAAGGTTTTGTTATTCTTGTCTAAATTTAAGATTAAGCAACCTAAACTCACTTCTAGATGGATTGGGCCGTTTGTGATTAAGCATGTGTATCCGTCGGGTTATGTAGAGTTGTTTAAGCGTAATGGTGACGGGTCATTCAGTGTCAATGGTCATAGGCTTAAGTTGTATTTGGAAGAAGAGCATGTTGAGGGGATAATCGAGGAGATCCCTATTTTTGAATTAGAAACTTGAAAGTTGGTCGAGTCTAGCTAAAGACTCGTTAATAACTTAAGCGCTTCTCGGGAGGCAACCCGTGTTATTTTATCGCATTTTATTTTCTTTTTATTAGTTAGATTTGATTTTGATTTGTCAAGAAAAGTGCAGGTGCAGATTTGGTGTGAAGCGGATTGAGGTAAGTTGTTTTTAGTTTGTCATACAAAAAAATTTTCTAAGGCAAAATGAGGGAATTCGGAACAGTGAATCCCCACTGCGTCGCAGTGGGAGCATCACCAGCCCACTGCGCCGCAGGCAAAATCTTCTGCCCAATGTTGGAATAAGCCCCACTACGCCGCAGTGGGAATGATGCACCTCCACTGCGCCGCAGTGGGAGGCCGGGTAGGTCAAAGTAAGGGCCAGGTAAGTTTTGTTCTTCACTTTATCACTTTTCACTCTTTCTTCTTCTTTGCTCTCATCTAAAAGCAAAACTCCATTATTTCCATCAAGATCTCCATTCTCCTCCATCTTTAATCACTTTTCCATATTTTCATCTTCATACATTGCATCATGGGAAGAGGAGTAAGTTTTCTTGATTACTTTCTTTATTTTACTTAATTTTTGATTTTTAATTTCTAGGGTTTTCAATTCCGAATTAATTCGTGGGTTTTGTTGTTTTAGGGCTATTGATGCTAATGGGGTGGTTAATTTCTCAATTCAACAGATTTTTCTTAACAGGGAACCTGTCTATCGTGAGTTATGCCTTGAGTTTTATTCTAGTTTGAAATTGACTAAGGAATTGAATAAGATTAAGGATATTTTTGAAGAAAGGGTTGTTTTGTTTTACTGTGGGGGACAGCAGAGGAAGCTGTCTATAGCTGAGTTTGGGTTTTATGCTGGTATGTATTCTAGGCAAGAGTTGGATAACCAGGACTTCAGGCAACTTTTGAGACAGGGTTTTTATGTCAAAGGTGATTTGGGTGATGGTGAGTCCATTCCACAGTATTGGGGTCGGATTTCTGGAGGAGAGGCTTGGCCTTCTGGTGGGATGGTTAGTGTGTCTAAGATCCACAGTGTTAAGCTTCGGTTGCTTCACAGGATGATAGTTACGTTTTTGGTCTAGAGGTCTACTCATTGGGACAAGGCATACCAGACTGATTTGTGGTTGCTAAAGCTGTTTTCAGAGGGGGCTCCTAGGAAGTTTGCATTGGCCCCGATGGTTGTAATTGATCGCATGTGTAATCATTCTGACTCAGAGTTGGTTTTGGGACATTTCATCACCGGATTTACAAGAGGATGGGTGTATTTGATTCTGAGGAGTGCCAGACCCATCTGTCTCCACAAGTTAATCAGGAGGATTTCCATGTTAAAGAGTTGATTCGGGGAAGATAGTGAAGAAGAAGCAAGGGAGCCAGCCTGCTAGATTGTTGGATGACACTGGAGTTGTTGAGGAACCACCTCCAGACTTGGAGGCTGCTGATGTAGAGATGGGTGATGCTTCCCAGGAGCCACCTAGGATGCGTGGTCGTAGCATCCCTATCCCGAGCTCCTTTGATCTTACGCTTTTGGGACAGACTATTCAGAATATATATGATGATCAGCAGGCTAGCCGCCGGGCTTTTGATGACTACCAGCGGAGGATGGATCAGGACATCACCTGGATTGGATCACAGCAGGCCCACACTAACTATAGCCTTGATTATTATCAGCCTATGTGGGATGCTCAGTATCATGGCCGAGAGTTTGTTCGACCTGACCCGATTCCTCATTCTCTCCACCGCCTACTTATGTCCCTGATTATCGTCAGGGAGGTCAGCCTTTTTTCTCTCAGACGACTGTTCTGGGGAACATGTCACCACGACCCCATGATTTAGGAGGTTCTCCTCGTGGTCCAGTACAGTTTGGGGTTTTTCAGGGTGGACATGATGCTGGTGGATCCGGAGGTTTTGCCGGTGGTTCATCTTCCTTTGTTCCTGGTTTTGTTGCAGGTTCGAGTTCGGGTTTAGGTGGTGGACAGTCTGGAGGAGATGCTGGAGGCTCAGGTTCAGGTCAAGAGGAGGAGCGCAATTGGATTACTGACCTTTTTGGTCCACCCGGTCTTCCATATGGTTATCATGGACAGCAGCAGTGAGTGGAGATGATTCCCATCCGGTACCGTGGGATGGAATCATATGATTATTGGTTATGTTGGTATTCTTATGACATTCTTTATTTATCATTGTCTGGTATCCACCCTACGGGGTGATGAAACATTTGTAATTTCCTTTTGTTTTCTTTTATTTTCTGCATGGTATTTTATTTTGTTTGAACTATTTTGGATATTTTGGATGGTTGGTCTTTTGGAATGTTATTCAGCAGGTTTGATCCGATTGATGGCAATACCTAGTGGAACCCAAGTGTGGGGGAGAACCCGTTGGTTTGTTTGATTGTGTGATCGTGTTAGTAGCTCACTATGATGTCATGTGCATATGCTGGCAGTAAGTTCAGTGCAACATTTTTGATTGGCATCTTTATTGACATTGTTTCACACACAGTTCTCATACCTTCCGTTTTGGAACTAGTTTGTTTCTCCCGTCAACCAAGTTGGACTTCCTTTTTAGGAAGAGCAATTTGTGGTGCGGGGTCGACTTACTTGTTTTGAAACGGAGTGTGTCCATGCTCCGGTATGTGTTCTCATTCTTTATGTCTATCTTGCTTACCCCTATTTACCTTTGTTTTGACCGAATATGGACATTGAGGGCATTGTCCATCTTAAGTGTGGGGGGTGGCAAATAGGTTTAAGCAACCGGATATATCTCTTTTGTTGTTTTGCCATTAAGATTTAGCCGTTCTTGTGGATGTGTCCCTCTCGTAGGCTTTTGGGTTTTATCCAAGAGTAAGGGTTCTATCTTGAACTCTGAACTATGATGTGCATGTTTGAGATTGGTTGTTTCGATTTGGTAAGATGACGGAAGATGATATGACTTGAAACTTGTGTTGAGCTTGTCCTTGTGGTAAATTGCTTTTGTCACTTAATTCATAACAACTTAATGAGCAATTTTACTACAAAATTTTTCCTTGGCACAATTTTAATCGGCGAAATGTGTTCTGAACGGTTATTGGGCTGATCCTTGTGGATTGATAACATTACTTGCATACTCAAATTTCCCAAACACCTAAAGTTGTGAGATTCATCATTCATTTATAGATGTGCTAGGTGTTTACGGTTTGGTTTGATTGCCTTGTAATTTGTCCCTCTCTTAGGCTCTTGGATTTATTCGGGAGTAAGGGTTCCATTTCGAACTCTGCACTAAGATGTGAGAATTTGAGGTTAATTTATTCCATTTCCGGGTTACTTTCTTTGATATGAGTGTGCCGGTGATGTGTTGAGCTAGAACTTGGCCTGGTGATCGTTACGAGTGTAACACCCCAACCACGGCGGAATGATGAGATGTACAGAAAGTCGAGTATTCAAATCAAAGGATAATAGATCACATTCACCATAGCTTTAGTTGACAAGAATAATTTTACAATGCACAAGCATGTGAACCAATTCCCGAGTACAATACGTCTACCATACTTGGATATTGAGTCCACGAAACAGATAACAAATACATGAGATGATATACTACAATGATCAAGGCGGATTCCATTGCCCGTCACAAGGTTTGATCTTTGACTCCAAAGTGCAATACAAGTAATCATGATGCATATAATTTCCCAAAGCTTACGCTAATTCCTGAAAAGCATGAAGAAAAAGTGTCAACTACGAAAACGTAGTTGGTGAGTGCATAGGTTTTTAAGTAATCTCGTTACATAACCATTTCAAAGTAGTTTGAGAAATCCATGGTAAATTATAAAGTTCTCATTTGTCACATTTATCGTGAGAGTAAAAATATATCAATCGATTAATCATTCATCATACCAAAACCATCCGGTCGTCAATACTTCAATATCGCCAATTTCAACAACTTTCAAGATTCCATATAAGGTCCAATACCCAAACCGTATGTTCAATCCACAATTTTCATCCATAATATAATATCAATACCTCTTGGTCAATGGTAAGACTACCATGACATAATTTGATGAGATTGTTCTTGAGCCACTACTAAGACCGGTTATGTCCCAATAATCAAATATATAGTCCCAAATGATAAGATAATGATAAACACATGCTGTCAATCACGTGCATAAAGATAACCAAGGGTCGTGCCATGGAGACGCCCATAAATATATAGTAGTTAGAGCACCGCGAGGCCAGACTGGCGAAGAAGGTGACCACAAAGGCAGACCAAACATCCCACCGTTACCTATAATAGTGGATGAGGGGACAAGTCCTAGTTGCGCAACCCTCTAACTACAGGCCTCAAATGAGTTAATAGTAGTGTACAGGGGACCACCGTTTGACAGTACTCAAGCTCATCATATAACATATAACACGTTGAACATACAATATAATTCCCATATCATTATCATTATTTCAAAGAATCATTTCATAAGATAAAGTCATTTTAATTAAACATGCTTTTCACCCCGAAAGTAAACACATAAAAGAGTTTGAAAGGGGGCTATGACTCACCTTGATATGCCGCATATTATATTCACTTATCCAAAATGGGTACTTCCCATCTATAGCTTCCTTGATCATATATCCGTCATATTCCCCAATCACATTTCGAGCCAAGACTATCCCTACGATAGGACTAATATACGTAAGTTCCTATCTTAAGCCATCACTAAGAAATGCCACTTTCATTATGTTGTCATAAATTTTGGGATCCAAGTATATTGTTAATATTTGCATCTTTTTGGTTGTAGAGAGTGTTGGTGTAAAATTTCATTATACATGTAGTTATAAGTTATTATTTATTTATTTATTTATTTATTTATTTATTTATTTATTTATTTATTTATTTATTTATTTATTTATTTATTTATTTATTTATTTATTTATTTATTTATTTATTTATTTATTTATTTATTTATTTATTTATTTATTTATTTATTTATTTATTTATTTATTTATTTATTTATTTATTTATTTATTTATTTATTTATTTATTTATTTATTTATTTATTTATTTATTTATTTATTTATTTATTTATTTATTTATTTATTTATTTATTTATTTATTTATTTATTTATTTATTTATTTATTTATTTATTTATTTATTTATTTATTTATTTATTTATTTATTTATTTATTTATTTATTTATTTATTTATTTATTTATTTATTTATTTATTTATTTATTTATTTATTTATTTATTTATTTATTTATTTATTTATTTATTTATTTATTTATTTATTTATTTATTTATTTATTTATTTATTTATTTATTTATTTATTTATTTATTTATTTATTTATTTATTTATTTATTTATTTATTTATTTATTTATTTATTTATTTATTTATTTATTTATTTATTTATTTATTTATTTATTTATTTATTTATTTATTTATTTATTTATTTATTTATTTATTTATTTATTTATTTATTTATTTATTTATTTATTTATTTATTTATTTATTTATTTATTTATTTATTTATTTATTTATTTATTTATTTATTTATTTATTTATTTATTTATTTATTTATTTATTTATTTATTTATTTATTTATTTATTTATTTATTTATTTATTTATTTATTTATTTATTTATTTATATCTATATCTATATTTTGTTATGTGTATTTATTTATTTATTTATTTATTTATTTATTTATTTATTTATTTATATTTATATTTATTTATTTAAATACTTATTTATTTATTTTTAATTTATTTATTTATTTATTTACTTTTTAATTATCATTTAAATTTAATAATTGATAGAAATTCTTAGAAATCATCACACAACTTTTTGGCTAAAAATCCCAGGCCTTTTAGGCAACTTTTATCATGGGAAAATCATATCAATTCAACCTCTCTTGTGTCTTGCTCATTTTGAGGATTCTAAGCTTATAAATCTTTTACCGAAATAGTGATTTAAGCCTCATTTTTCGAGCAATTCAAATGCGTCAAAATGGATTTTCATCCTTATTTCATTATTTACAGAATGTTCATTATATTTTGGTGTCTTAAGTCGTGATAGTGGTGGTGGTGTGATGTGTGCAAATTAAAGCTTTCGGTTAGTGCTTATATGAACCGAATTAGTGATTTGTAGGCTTGTCTTTGCCATTTAATAACCAAGTTAAGTTTTATAACTTTTATTTGACATATTTTCAGTAGGTTTATAATACTTTTTGTTACGAGATTGTTGGAGTTGGTTAAAGTTGCAATCTAGTGACTTTTAGCTTATTTTGTTGTGAAGAACTTTTACTTGGAATTTTCTGTTTTAACACTTATTTTCATAAAATGTTGAGTAGTCATTTTTGGTTAAGTTGAATTATTTGGACGTTGGTGATTTTTATAAAGAGACATATATGTGTCCTATATTTATGTGAATTTTTGCTAAATTTTTAGACATTGTTTACTACCTCTAAAAATTACAAAACCAAAGTTGGTCAGAAAGCTTGCTGCTGTGCGACTCAATATATTTTATAAAAGATTTCTATGATGGACATTTAAGAAAAATCTCCCAAGTTTTATTTTAAGTTAGGGACACTTTGAACTCAGTTCACACCAAGTTTAAACTTCTGAAACCTATTAGTTAAGAAATTAAAAAATCGTCAAAGTTGACTCAACATTAAGACAAAAATCCAGTTTTGACCACTTTTGGTAGAAAAATCATATCTTTGGTTTGGTTTAGTGTTTTTGAGTGATTCCAGTTGGAGGTTAAACTTAACTCTTTTATCTACAACTTTTATTTTGAAAGTTTTTCTTGAAACGGCCCTCACATGCCAGTTTATCCGTCCAAAGACAGAAGAATAATTCTGTCAGAAGCATTTGGGTCCAAACAACACACCAATGACCATTCTTGCTTTATTAACACTTGAGTTCATCATTTACAAGATTAATACTTTATTTTTATACCTCTTAACATCAAATTTCCAGATTATTATACCTCTTTTAACATATTTTTCACTTAATACAAGTCCATCCATCTCATAATCCAACAACAAGATTCAACTTTCTTAGATCTAACATGTATTCATTCGAATCAACACTTTTCAATACCAATCTTTATAGATCTAACTTTCAACAACATAAAAACATCTTTTTAATGAAAAATCTCAGAAATATATTCTTCAAATATACAAAAACATATAGATCTATGAAAAGGAAAATCACTTTAAAAGCTACTAATCTATAACAACACTTTTGGGTCTTAAACTTGTTGAATCCTTGGATCTTTCTCATAGATTTCGACATGCATATGCATGAGGAGAAAGATCCTATCAACTTGCCTTCATCAAGTGTATATTACAAAGAAAACAAGAAGAAAGCATAAACTTTTGATAAAACCTTTGAACATAAACAAGAACAATATAGATCTAGTAAAGAGATGAAGATTTATACCCTTGAGAACTTGGTTTTGAAGGTGAAAAATGGGCAGAATTTTCGGACCTATTTATGCTCCTAATAACCCTTAATCCAAGCTTGAAACAACCCTTAATCTTATCTTGAAACAACCCTTGCTTAACCCTTATTATTAATATAGTTTAGAATGATTTTTGTTCTTGTTTTTCTTGATTATTTGAGTCAAAAATGGAAGAGGAGAAGAGAGAGTTTTTGGATGAGAGAAAATGTGTGTGTAAAAAAATGTGTTGAATGTGTGTGAGGGGGGGGGGGGACGGCCAAAGGCTTAAGAATAGGGTTTCTCACTTTTTTTTTTATTTTTATAAGTGTATAAGGGTGTATGAATGTATGTATGAGTTAGGTGTTTGTATATGTATTTTGTAAGGTTATTTGTATTAGTTTGTAGTGTAAGTACATTTTTATTCTAGTATGTGTATATGTATATATATGTATATATTTTTGTGTTTTTAATTTGTTACATAAGCCTTTATTTATAAACTTGTATTTGTTTTAGCATATATATATATATACTTATTGTTATTTAAACACTTTTATGTACATATTAATTTATGAATGTACTTTGAGATAGGAATCTTTATTCTCGTGCCATAGTTACTTAAATTGGCTTGGTGATTGATTTGTTGGACATTTTGTAAGATTTATTGGCTTTGTCAAAAAGTTGTGAGTCTTACATGTTTATTTATTACCTGCGCTCTTGGAATGAAGTTTTTGGTTTATTGACATTTCATAAAGTTCAATTAGAACTAGTTTATAGATTGGGAATGTCTTGAATGATTGTTGTCATTGTTTATGGCATTTCTAAGATAGCTAGTCATTTACGGTATTTCATTGAACTAGAGGGCAATTATCACTATGCCTTAAATGTTTAGAAGGTCAATTCTCTTAACAAACCTCTAGGGATAGATACCTAGATAAGTCTAAGTAAGTTGTCCTAGTCGGAACTTGAGGGTTGTTACAACGAGACCGCAGTGAGATCACTTTTGTGATATAAGTACATTGGATGACGAATTGGCATATTAGGTTTGACCCGTATTTTCTTTCTTTCTTTGCACCTTTGCTTTTGTATATTTTTACCTTTACTATACATACACTTTCTTTCCTTCCTTTGTAAACCTTTGTTGCACTCATCCTTAAAGTACACTTATACATCCTTTTTAACTTAGCCTTTTCCTTTGTATATATCCAATTATATATGTAAACTTTACCTAATTATACCTTACTATACCGATAGTCTAATTTTGGGGGGCCATTGATTGTCATTGGTTTGTTTGGACGGTTTGGGAGAGCTTCAATGGGTTATTGGTTGGAATATTCTTGGTCTTTGGGAATACGTCGATTGGTCAAGTTATTGGGGAATGTCTTGGATTGTTCAAAGGAAGTATATTGTTATAGACATTGTTCATCATTGTAAGAGGGTGCCTACTAGTAGAGTAAAATGGTTCATGAATAAAGAAAAAAGTGAAAAACAGAAAAATAAAAAAAAATGAGAAAAAATGATGAAAAAGAAAAAAAAGGGAAGAAAGGAACTTGGGCTACTAGTGGGTACTTCTCATTTTTAGATGTCTAAAGTTTTGTTGTATCATTAAGAATGGAAGATTTGGTTGAATTTAAGTTGTTTGAAGTTGATACACCACAATGGTGTCGGGTTTTGCTTGGTATTTTTGAGGGTGTCTTAGCGGGATAACATCTTAGGGGTTGGTAGTTTGTTGGCAATCAATGGTACGGGTTTTGATTAGACTATTTTGTACATATTTCATACATACCTTATACTTTTGATTGTTTCCTTTCATTTCTAACCTACACTCCCATACTCCATTGTAAATATCCATTATATATACCTTAGCCTAACTATACAACCGTCCTATATGCCTATTTTGATGATGTACTTGGTGCTTACGCCACGTCGGTGGAGCTATGATCCTTGTTCAAGCCTATGGTAAGATATGCATCACGACCGAGAAATGAGTGGTTATTCATATATATATTCAACCCCAATAGTAAGTTCGTTGGAGTAGGATGATTTTGATAGGCTCATTTGTTTCACTTTTGCTTAGTCGTGTTATTGAGGCTTGTGGACTGTTCAGATATTGTCAAACATTTCAGGTTTTCATTTAAGATTAAAACTGCTTCACCCAACTTTTTGTCATTGACATGCTTGGTGTGGCTTCTTTTTGATACTCGTAATTTGTTTCTATAGCTTCATTGCCAAGGAATACTTTACTTTAATTTGGATTTGCTTGAGGACAAGCAATGCTCAAGTGTGGGGGGATTTGATGTGACCAATTTATACCTATCGCCCACATCATTATTGGCCATTTTATTAAGTGTTTTAAGTCGATTTTGTGTGCATTTGGCGCGTTTATGTTGTTTGTTAGTGTTTTCAGGCTCTAAACAGGTTACGTGTCCATTTGGTGCAATTTCGGATGATTTCTGAGGCCAAGAAGTTGATTTGTGAGTTCGAGAGTTGTTTAAAGTTGAGAAGATAGAAAATTTCAGCAAGTTCATAGTGAAAAGGTTGTCTTCGCACCAGCAGAATTACACTGCGCCGCAGTGGAGCATCACCAGCCCACTGCGCCGCAGTCGGCTAAGTGGAAAGGCACAATTAGACCAGTGATTTTGGACTGCGCCGCAGTGGGGGTGACCAAGGCCCACTGCGCCGCAGTCAGACAAGGTGGAAAACGAGCACCTAGATCAGTTAATATCCACTGCGCCGCAGTGGGGGCATCACTCGCCCACTGCGCCGCAGTGGGACGACGGGGCTGAAGGGCTTTTGGCCGATGTTTGCATCAGATTTCCAAGGGGTATAAATAGAAAAAAAAACCTAATTCCCAATTGATCCAAATTCTTTCTAAGAGCTGCTCTCCAAGGGATTCCTTCAAGGATCAAGGGTAGATTTCTTCGTCCGATTCATTGAAGATTCACGGGCACCCACTTAGATCGTATCTATTTTATTGTCTTGCAATTTCAATTTCAAGAACGATTGGTACATCATGTTCTTCTTTATTTTGATTATTATTTTAAATTAATCATGAGTGGCTAAACATTCAATCATCCACCTTGAGGAAACTAGACGAATGATGTGATTGCTATATGTTTTAATCCAAAGAGTTGATTTCAATTATCGTTGTGTCGAGATCTTGATGATTTAATTCCTTTTTATATATTATTATGATATTGGTGGCATGTGTGTTCTTCGTTAGTGGTACTAGTTGGATGCATATGTGATTTTCAAATGGTTGTTTGTCTATGAGCAATTATCACTAGTTCATGGTATGATAGTGAATATCATTTTAATAAAAGGATCATTTTGTCAACGTGTTTTATAACGGTTGGTGGTACCACGTTATCTTCACATAGCACAATTGTTAATTCGATAGTCAAGCAAACTAATTGTTGGTAAGGTTGTCTAGGCATTGGTGGTACCGGCTTGGGTAATTAAACTAGCAACTTAGGTGATTGGGTAATTTGCTCACGGTTGGTGGTACCACGTGAGCACCTTATCCTTTTACGATTATCTTTTCAACTCAATGAATTTGGTCTTAATTGAATGCAATCATGTTTGAAGTCTAGCGAATTCAAGGTGGATGATCTTTATTAATATTGTCTGAAGCTTTTCTTTACTTTTATGCGTTTTGTCTTTTAAATTTATTTTAATTTAATTGTCAAAGTGAGACTCGAAGCAACTCCCTGTTTTCCAAACCATTTTATTAAACAACTAGTTCAAACCAATCCCCGAGAACGAACACGGACTTACCTCTTAACTATATTGCATACGAACTGGTCCACTGCCCGATAGTGTGTAGTAGTGAGTTTTTCGGTATTTCTAGTTTATAATTTTTAAACTCGATTTAGCACATCAATACTCGTTCCCTGCTAACCGCTCTAATATCTGATCTATAAAGGGTAATGGGTAATGGTCTTTCCTAGTGGCTTCATTAAGCTTCCTATAATCTATGCACACTCTCCATCCTGTGACAGTCCTGGTTGCTATCAGCTCGTCCTTCTCATTAGCTACTACAGTCATACCTCCTTTCTTAGGTACATAATGAATCGGACTCACCCACTCGCTATCCGAAATGGGAAAAATAATACCTGCATCTAACTTAATCACCTCTTTCTTAACTACCTCCTTCATGTTCGGGTTTAGGCATCTCGGTCTCTGCACTACTGGCTTAGAGTTACCTTCTAAGTGTATCCTATGTTTACAAAAGGATGAATCTATGCCTCTAATGTCGGCTATCTTCCAAGCAAAAACCTTCTCATGCGCCCTAAGTACCTTCATCAAAGCTGCTTTCTCCTTCTGAGACAGCTTAGATGATATGATGATCGGGAGTTGCAACTTACCCCGAAGAAAAGCATACTCTAATCCATCCGGTAGCGGCTTCAGCTCTAGATCGGTTGGAGGTTCTTCTAACGACGTTATCAAATTATCCGGCCTCTGCACTAAATGCTCGTCGTATACTTCTTCTGGCAGTTCTCCTAGGTCCCATGGTCGATCACGTAAATCTAATCCTAGTTCCTTTTCTAACTTTTCATCCTCTTCTCCTACTCCTAACACTTTCCATGCTACTTCTTTAGCACTTGCTCCTATTTCGTATGTTCCTAAGTCTAGATCCCCTGACATAGTGATGCTAATTCTCTTTCTCCCATCTCCTAGAGTGATTCTCCTCTCTGCAACTTCGATCACTGCTCTAGCTATGTTCAGAAATGGTCTACCTAAAATGATAGGTACCTTGCTATCCTTCGGTATATTCATCACTACAAATTCAGCTTCAAAATGGAGGTCTCCTACGGTAACTTTCATGGTGTGTGTCTTTCCAAGGGGACGTTGAAAGGTCTGATCTGCTAACTTAATGGTCATCATGGTCGTAATCAGCTCCTTTCTGCTTATCTTAGTGTAAAGGGTCCAAGGCATAAGGTTAATACTAGCTCCTAAGTCTGCTAAGGCGTCACACCCAATCTTCTCTCCTATCTCACAAGGAATGACAAAACTTCCCGGATCTTCAAGCTTTGGAGTTACGTATTCTTGTTTACTCTTCAGGATGTCCTTAATCTCCTCGATCCTGTTCACCTCCTTCAGCATTTTATCCTCCTTTATCATCTCCTTGATATACAGACTATACCCCGGCGTTAATCTTATCAAATCAGCAAATGGGATCGTCACCGTAACTCCCTGCATCGAGTCTTTAAATATTCTTTCCTTCTGCTCCACGATCTTTTCTCAGCTTCTGCGGGTACGGACCTGTCCGGCTATACAGTTTCGCTCGCGATGTCGAATCTGCCTTCGGAGGTGCCAGCGGCGCTGGAGTGTTTCTGGAATCACCAGCGGCGCTGGTGCTGGGCTGCCAGCGGCGCTGGGAGTCCCGTCCAGGTGCCAAATCATCTTCGTTTCAAGTTTCAGCTTCAATTTCTCCTCCCGCTTCTGCTTCATTATCTTCCTCATCCTTATCCACACTCTCCAGTAGGTTCGGTGGTGATTTTGTCGCCTTCCCCGATCGGGTAGTGATTCGTTACACCTCTTCGTCCCGCTTATTTATTTCTTCCCTTAATTGTTTGACGACCATCTCACTGAAGTTGCTGAACATTTTTACTAGCATATTTTCCATATTCTTGTTGGTTTCGTCAGCCCACTCGTCCATCTCTTCCTTTAGGACATACTCTTTTGGTTTCGGCGGCTCTTCATCCTCCAAGTTCCTCTCTTGCTCTCTTCCCTCCAAATCATTCAACACTCTATAAGCATCCTTTGCCTTCATATACTCAAACATGCCACCTCCCATGAGATCCAACTCATTCCTTGTTTTACTTGTTGCTCCAATGTAAAAGTACTCCAAAATATTCTCTTCGGTTTTATTGTGACCGTGGCACTCCTTGACCATCTTCTTCATCCTTCGCCATGCTTCTCCAATGCTTTCGGTGTCTGCTTTCTTGAAGGTATGTATCCTTGCTAAGAGTTTCATTCTGAGGCTCCTCGAAAAGAATCTGTTGCAAAACTTTTGTCTCAACTTTTCCCAAGTGGTAATACTGTCCGAATCTAGGTTCTCGTACCAATCTTCAGCGGCTCCCGTCAAGGAGAATGGAAACGTCATCAACTTCACCGACTCTTCAGTTCCTTTTCCATAGTTAAACAGCCTAGACACGTTATCAAAACTAGAGAGATGGTTGTAAGGATCCTTCAGTCTCTCTCCATCGAATGCAAGTCTCTCCACACGCTCAAAGTGATGCTTCTTGATATTAATAGGGATCTTTGTCTTGGGTACTCGGATTGCAGGCGTCGGCGTCGCAGCCACCTTGCTTGCCTCCTCCATTATCGGTCGGCCGAATCCTAAATTATCCGCCATCTAATGCAAGAATCTACCAAACTCTATTTGAATCGACTCTTAAGTAGTGCTAACTAATTAACCAAACAAAAGAAGACTATCTAAAGCTAATCTAAGAAAATAAAAGGGACACCTAAACTAGACTAACTTAAAATGAAAACAAACTAATCCTAAAAAGACTAAAACTAACTTTCTCGTGTAGACACGAAAAAGATCGAATTACCCTAACCTAACTATATTCCTAAGTGAATAGTCCCCGGCAACGGCGCCAAAAACTTGATGAGCGAGATTTGTTTATTTAAATTCCTAACAAGTTTTAAATTTATTTATTACAAGGTTAACTTCTCTACTACACTCACTCACGGGCAGTGGACCCGATCGTTTATAGTATAGCAAATAGGTAAGACCAGGATCGTTCTCAGGGACTATGTCTAAGAATGCAGTCAGGTGTAATTCTAAGATTGTTGGGGGTTTGTCACGACTTAATAAACTAAAAGCTAGCAAAAGCTTCCAACCGCTTGGTCTAGCGAGGAAACACGAAATGATTTGAAAAGTAAACAGAAGACAATAATATTATAATAATACATCTACTTGGAAACAGTTCGTATGCCACATAGATCATCTACCATATTCCTAATAACTGTTGAACGACTAATCGCGACCAAGCTTCCTGTTAAGTCCCCCGGTCTAAATGGTCAAGATTCTTGTTAAGTCACCTAACCCTTTAATTAAGCTTCCTGTTAAGTCCCCTAATTAAGATTATAAACTAAGTCTGTTTTTATGACCTAACCTTTATAGTTTAACAGGATTCCTGTTAAGTCACCCAAGCAGTTTGGCTTCTTGTTAAGTCCCCAACCTACTTTAACTATAATTTCATATTCATTCAAGTATTTAAACCTAAACAATTATGGGTCGACGGTCAAGCATAAAACTGTTCAACAATTATAAGTAAATAGTATCACCATACAAGCATGATCACATATCCAAGCAGATGCAAGAACTATCTAGCTACTTCATGGCAAAACAATTACTACTAACAATTATCAATATAAAAAGATCCATAATAATAATTGTCAAATAAAATAGTCTTGCAATAGTATCTAACAATAATAATAAAAGTAAAAGAAAGATCAAACTAATAACGGTGATGATGATGATGTCGAAGTCACGCATCACTTCTTCTCCTTTTTGGATCCTTCGGCCGCTCCTAACGAAAACACACACCAAAACCCTAATTAATTGACCTAGTTGTTATGATGATGATGATGATGTTGTAGAGGATTGATGTTTGATTCTCTGTGTGATATGGAGGTGTAAGAAGGGTTTAGATCTGGTGAAAATACCCTAGAAACAGCCCTCAAGTCGTTTGGAAGAAGTATGGTTCGGCTCTTAGGGTTTAAGGGGGTATTTATAGGTTTTCGGGAAAAAACCCTAGCTGAACCGACTTCACCAGCGGCGCTGGTGAAGTCCCAGCGGCACTGGAGTGAAAGGATCGGCACTAGAGGCTTCAGGTTCAACACGAAACTTGTAGATCTTTCTCTCGGCTTTCCGTGGATAGCTTACTCGTCAGAAACGGAGTCCGTATGAAGAAGTTACGCCCAAAATACTAACACATGGTCATTTGCTTCGTGTTGGCCTCAAATTCTTCATGTTCCGCTTGCTAGTCTTCGTCCAAATGTCTTGTGGCTTCGTGTTAAGTTGAGTTGAGGCGTTTACCTTCACTTGCACGCCTTGTGAACCTATCATAACATATCATCCAATTAAGTACCAAAAGTTCACATTTCTAAACTCATTTAAGCATCAAAACACGACCAAAAGATATGAGAAATAATCACGAAATGGACGCTCATCACATATAAATGATAAACTATAACTAATTGATACAATTGCTATAATACGTATCGTTTCAAGCGAAACCTAATTTCCTTAAAACGAACCCTGAAAAATATTTTTGAATCTACCCGTCCATTGGACGGCCTGAAAACTAGTATGTAAAAAATAAATGAGTACTTT
Organism: Erigeron breviscapus; assembly: GCA_034093135.1. Taxonomy (NCBI): domain Eukaryota; kingdom Viridiplantae; phylum Streptophyta; class Magnoliopsida; order Asterales; family Asteraceae; genus Erigeron; species Erigeron breviscapus. The sequence continues at coordinate 26,203,555 of CM067170.1, read as the reverse complement.
AATCTCTAGATTATCAACAACCTTTTTCTTTTGTATATCGTTGACCCATAAACAATTTTCAACAAAAGAAAAGTTTGTTGGTAATCTAGCAATTAACTTCCACATAATCTACCAATAAACTAAAACAGGATTGAGATGTTCTTGAAATGACACGTGGCGTAATCCTTGATCGACATGTGTCGTTTTAATTTATTTATTTTTATTAAATTAGCTTTTGTAATTGTATATAGATTCAATTTCCTTATTAGACTTGAATTAAACTCTAACTCTTGGCTAATAAATACAAAACACATTATAACTTTATTTGAATGATTGTTTTCTTATTAATAAAATTGTCTCTTTTTTTTCTCAATTCTTCAACTCTTATTACTTATCTTACTTATAATGATAAGTTATTAACATGAAAACTCCAAAAATTTGAGTTTACGATCTGAAATCACAAGGCTATTTGCCGTCATCCACTATGCTTACAAGTTCCGATTTTGATGTGATTGTAAAATTTTAAGGTAAATCCAAAACTTTAACTAAACATATATTATATTTATCATTACTCATTACCTTTTATTATAACTTAGTTTTAATCATCGGTTTACTTTAACCACAATTTATTTCATACTCACGAATCATGTATAAGGCATATTTGAACTTTTTTTATAATACAATTTATATAGCTACCGTACATCGTACGGGTATTAAGACTAGTATCAATATACACAAAGAAAAGTTCAATTAGCGAGCCTTAATGAAAATCAATGTTTTAAATACCGGTATATATTGGTCGGTATTACCGATTAGGTATCGGAGGTACTCCGATATTTTAAGCCGGTATTTTTCGGTATTTTCACTATTCAATACGTCCGATATTTTCGGTATTACCATTTCGGTATTTCCGGTATTTTCATTTTTTTTTGAATTTTTTTTAAAATTATTTTTATGATATTTTAATGTTAATGTTATTTTTTGTTATTTGTGAACTTTAAAACTTATATTTTGTTATGAAATATCTATTTGGTATTATTTTTGAGTGGATTATAATTATAATTTGACTATTTTTGTTAAATTGTAACAAATTTTGTAGGATTTTTATAAATAAATAAAATAAATTAAAATAGTTGTACAGGTTGGTATATCCGGTACTACCGATAATACTGGTAATACCGAAAAAAATTTCTACACAAGCTAAAATATCGTTTTTTAAAACATTGATGAAAATGGTGATCAGAAGTGCAACATTAAAAAAAAAAAAGTGCAACATCATGGATTCATGGTTGTTGATAAAATTAGACCACAAGCGTTAAAAGTTAAAACTGGGAGCATTTGTGAAATTTTTTTTTAATTTTTTTACTTTTTTATATTTTATTGTCTGAGTTCAACTGTAACCACTAAACCAAAGACCAAACACCAAAAAACTGTTTCTGACTTCACCCTTCCCAAATTTTCAAATCCCAACCCATTCTCATTCTCATTCCCATCACCCAACAAACCCATCACACACCACCTCTGTATCTATCTATATCTATACATATCTATAGCTATATTAAGTATGTCAGATTCAGAAGAACAAGACACCCAACAACTTGAAGAAGAGGAAGATGATGAAGAAGAAACAGTTCCACAACTTAGTAAGGATCAAAAAATCGACATTGCCAAATGGTTCCTTCTTAATTCCCCCCCTGGTGAAATTCAATATGTTGCCAAAGGTTGTTTATTTTTCTTCTAATCTCCCCTTTTTAGATTTTCATTTTCAGATATCTTCTTGTTATTATATGTATATATATATATATATGTATATGTGTGTGTCTAATAATAAATGAACAAATTTCCAGACTTGAGATCGGTTCTGAATGATGAAAATGTGTACGGAATAGCGGCTTCACAAGCATTTCCAATTTACAACAAATCTCATATTGTTTCTCTCCAATTCCCTAATCGTTCTGGTGATGTATGTATTCCTTTTTCCTATTTCATTTCATTTTTTTTACTAATTAGTTGTTGGGATTATTTCAATATCACATGTTATTTTCGCACATTTGTCCCGTCTCATGTGGGACTAGAACCTGAACTAATAGGCCGAGGCCCGAGTGGCACTTGATCCGTTGGTAATTAGCATTATCTTCTTGTTGTTTACTAGGCTATTCATTAAGCATTTGTTTGGATCATATGATTCTATTTGTATTCCGTTTTTATGTTGATCTAGTCATTCAAGAACTCGGTTTCATTTTTTCATTTTGGTTTTCCGTCACTGAAATAGCCTTTGTTACTAATGCTTTATTATTGAACTTGAGTGTATTTGTGGTTTTACAATTTTTTATTTGAAATTTCAAGGGCAGGTATGTGAAAATTTAAATGATGCATGAAGAAATCTACGACGTAACCTTTTGACCTGTTTGTTCTAATGTCTGGATAAAAATTTATCGTGTATACATTAAGCAACACTATAGTTATTTTTTGTGCCGGGTTAACAGTCGGTAATAATATTGAAAAGTTAGCGACTTACTGTATAAAGGATCATATCTGTGACTTTTTGAGTTAGTTCATTCTTTATGAATTTAGTGTAAAGCAAGCGATAGCTTGTGACTTACAATATTAAGACATTTTCCCATTAAGTCAAATAAGTTAAAATTAGGAGCATAATAATCGTCATGGACCTTTTTTAATCTTTTTTCCCCTTGTATCCGGATTTGTTTATGCAGGTGCTAATATCGTCATTTAGTGAAGTTAGCCAGGATGAATATCTTGATCCCAGGACTGCCCAAGTGGGGAAAGTTGACCACGTTCGACAGGTAAGCTCATTTAGCTAGTAAATGGTTTCTCACGGTTTCATGCCATAAACTAGAGTTCTCAAAGTTAAATCAAATTTAGTTACTGCCTTCAATATAAAAAAATGCATCATAGATCAACAGTTAGTTTATTACTCGTAAATGGATGAGGTTTTGCCTTTTAAGGTTACCTGCGGAAGGCAAGTTTTTTTTTTATTACACATCCTAACTTGGATATCCCGTGATTGTTTCCGAACCTTTGTTTGGCCACCCCCAAGTTTGTACCTAGTGAGATTTAAACCCGAGACCTTTTGTAAAGAAGTCTCAATGTTTTCTACTAGACCACCTTGGAGTTTATTTTAGTTTATTACTTGTCATTTTACTAATAAGCAAAGCAAGTGACGAATTGCATATTAGATTTAATATTCGGCCCTTAGCTTACATATTTTGTAGCTGAACTAATCCTTATACAAAATTGGTCTATTTTTTTAACATTCAAACATAAGTATTTGCTATATGGGTTATATATCAAAAGTTTTAATGTTGACAATCTATGTTTTGAAAAAGAAGATTTTATGTATAACGAGTAACACATTGTGAAATAAGGAGTTTGGTAAGCTATTGAATTCAAGTGGCTATATTTTTTAGAATAATCATGACCAATTCCAAGGTATGCATCAAAAAACCAAATTTGTTGTTTTGGTGATCCATTTCTACCAAGTCACTGAATTTGGTGTAAATGTTAGTGCAACACTAACTTTTGGGCTGTTTACTCCAAATTTGGTACAACACTAAATTTAATTTCAATCATTTTATCCAATATTTTGGTCTTATTTTATACCCTAACGATCTATTGACTAATCCATATAGTTCATAAATGTTAATTAATCTAAAATAGACTTTGTTTATTGCAAAATATTGGAGAGAAACTCAAATTGGGGCAAGTATTTTTAGTGTATAAGTTATGGTAAAAGCCAACTTCAGTGTAGAAAGATTTTTATTTTACACCAAATATGATTGCACTATTTGGTTCATACATTGGAGATGCCCTTAGCTTCAATGTTTGAAGTCATTATTGCTAAGAAAGTGTTGACCGTGTTGTACCCTGAATCCATGAATATCGTAAGATCCTACATCTTGTGGCATGGCACTATAAGCTATTAATTTATACATGTGACATGGTAGTGCTTTGTTATCTTTATCAGTTTGAATTTTACTATTATAGGATAAAGAACTAATACTTATGCTATATGGGTTCAGATTTGTACGCAAATGAGACCAGCTAGAGATGACGAGCTTCCATCCCAATATGTAGAAGAGTACCGGTAATCTTCTTGTCTAAATATTGTTTTAACTTTTAACTATCTTTTAAGCATGTGAGTTTCCACAGCTGACTAACAGTTTACAGTTGTGCTATTAACTTTGGCTGCATAATCAAATAAATCCAGATCTGAAACCTTTTCATTAGTTTACAAACATGTGACGATAATCATTGCGCAACCAAATGACAATCTTAAGATATAAGTTTGAATACTATATAATATTTACTATAAGGAATATGTACTTATTGATAGCAATTTGTATGTACAGTTGTGCCTTGGATGCTGAAATTTCTAAGTATGTTGGAGAGGCTTATTCAAAAGGTGTTTTCTCAGTTTATTGTATCAGTGGAAAAGAAGTTGAAGAACCCGGGTCAGATTTTGAGCTTGTTGTGGTGATTACAGCCACTCGACATAGCCCACAAAACTTTTGGTTAGTGAACTTAGCATAATTGACTTTTTAGGGTATACTGTGAAGTATATACTATTCCCTTAATTTATTTTTCAATGCTTGGTATGTCACATTAACGAATTGTGTATCATCCCAACATATTTATCAGTAATGGAAATTGGATCTCAATATGGAACATTGAATTCAAGGATGAACTGCAAACTGTGGAAATCAGAGGAAAAATGCAGGTGGGTGCTCATTATTTTGAAGAAGGGAACGTTCAACTAGATGCAAAGAACGAATGCAGGGATTCTACTATCTTCCAGGTGACTAAACTCACTTCTCAGTATTTGACTACTGATATCTTTGGGTAATCATAAACGGTAGACTTGTTCAGCTGATGATGCTTTTATACTTGTAAAAATAATTGCTTTGGTAGCATTTCAAATGGGTGATTTCTTAATTTGGAATGGGCTAATCTGAAAGCAATTTTCTGTGCTTCATAATATCAAATTGTATATATAGTTGAGTTTTCTTATGTTTAAAAAAACCACATATTGTTATGAATTTATGATGATAATCTTACTTTTTGAATTAAAGGATGGGCTACTTTGTCACTGCTTTCCATTTTAACCAATGTGTAAAATTCTACCCATTTGACCTGCCAGAAACAAAGTATAGCGGAAACCTACTTGTTCACCAATAAAATTGGTAAATAGTTCCACTCTAACTGCGTGGTACTGTGGTTCAGGAGCATAGCTAACCAATCTTACTTATGATTTATCATAATGCTCCTCAGCTTTCTCAAGCTATATCATCTTAAGAACGTACACTGAACTAGTTAGGGTGTGACTGTTGCTTAACACCTTTAGCACAAACCATATGGATGCTAAAGCAACCATAGAACTGAGAATAACAATTTGGATCTGTAGAGGTTCTCAGTTAAGGTTTTACGTTATTGGTTAAGGTCAAACAGGTAAAACTAGTTGAAAATGTTTGGAAATGTGTTTTGGGTAAAGGGTTACCCCCTGTTAATTGTGTTGAATAGAACAAAATGCTCAAAAGCTGTTCATAATCACTATAATTACTTTAGCTAATTTTAAATACAATTTCTTGACAATAGTAAATGTTGGCAGGTGGCTCAACCTGACCAACACAGAATTACTCACTCGACCTGATATCCAACATGACCTACCCACTCAATTCTACACCTCTACAAAGCAGCATAAACTTAATTTGCTGTTTATTTTAAGTGATTAAGGTGGCATGGTTGTAAATGGGAAGTGATATCCTTACAAAATTTGATACATATACTACAGGTATGCAATACTGACTTGTACAGTTTGCTATATAAATTGTACATTGTGGTAATTTAATCAAAAAGTTGCGGAAGGGTATCACTTCCCTCTGTAAATGGATTGGAAATGACCATAGGTTTGAAAGAAAATGAAGACTACCCATCTCTCATGTGTGGTTTGAAGAAACCTATGTATGTATATGGTTTTCTCAAACCCATCTTCTGGACATCTGAAAGTAAACATAAACTACGAGTTCCTTTCCATTTCTTCATCTCTAAACCCACAGACCAAACACACCCTGAATAAGTGTAGTTATTTTGTTGATGCATAAGACATAATGTTGAAGTCACTATTTGTTTTGCAAACTACGAAGAAATATATTTTTCTGAATGTGTTTTGAACTGAATTCATATGAAAGTTGAGTTTAACTAAATATAAAATCGAACAGTTGACTAATAAAGGCAATTGTATTCACTCATACATTTAATGTAAACAAGCCATACTAACTAAATTGTCATAAAATAGAAAGTTTATTTCAAAAGGAAGACTAAAAACTGAGCATTAATAGAGATAACGGTACATGCACCATAGTCTAACTCATAGATCCACTAGACTAGATACTTGCAGTCACTGAGCAAGTCAATTTCGATGTTGATTATCACATATCCAAATAGTATCATTGTATTTGGAATTAAATAATTTATTTTATGAAAATAATTTCATAAAATATGTTAAACTTATGATTTTAAAACTAATTGTCTTTTTCATTTAAACATTCGATGTTATATTTTAGTTGAGCTTCTTTTATAAGTTCAAAAGTTTAATATCATAGATAGCAAAATTGAAGCACATCCAAACTAGTTCACAAAACAATCCTTATGTTTCTGCTTCAGACTTCAAGGATATCTCTTAATAATTAGAACTGTGAAAAGGCTTCAGACATGTAATTAATCCTTAAATATAAACTCACCTTAGCCTGACAGAATATTGGAGCTTGATATTATCGAATGATATCCTGTAACATAGCTTATCTTTGTTACCTACTTCCAGTCACCAGATGATTCTGCTATCTCATTGATGGAGATTATTCGGCACCATGAGAGTGAATACCTGACTTCCCTTCAGGTTTGTTGTTTCATTTAGTCTCTTACTTATGTTTCCTATGTTAGTCGTAAAGTTTTAAATATATAACTTTGGAGTTATATGCTGACTTTTACACAATGACAGGCATCTTATTCCAATTTGCCAGATTCTACATTTAAGGTACTTTGTTTAGTCTCTTTAATAATGGATCATAAGACCCCATTTTATTTCCTTTAAAGGTCTGTACCAAATTTGAGGTGGCAATTTTGACCTATTTACTTAACAAGTGGGTCTACTTTGGTTTATGTTGTTTTCTGTAAGCTCAGATTGGTTAAGCTAAAAAGCTTTAACCAAAACAAAATGGGTCAAATGGGTTGAAAGTCATTAAGTGCATATAAAGTATGGGGGGTTATTATAAGATAGATCTGATAACCTTATAACATAATTGGATATTGTGAATGCAGGAGTTGCGAAGGAAGCTTCCTGTTACTCGTACATTGTTTCCATGGCACAATACCATGCAATTTAGCCTTACAAGAGACCTCACTAAAGAACTTGGAATTGGAAAATAGACATGTAAAGGAACTGTTTTTCAAACTCTAGCATATGAGTACATTTTTTGAACCTGAATCTCATAGTGTGTGTCGGGATAGCTGCTAAATGGTCCAGAATGTAATGCTGGTTGTCCCCTGAAACCGACACTACTATCATCTATTGCTGGATGAGTACATCTTATGTTATATGTTATTCAAGTGCCATTATTCATATCTTTTTGCTCCACCTATCTTGGTATCTCTAAACTGTAGGGTAATAATGATGATGTGTTGTTGTGCATTCTCCACAACTCCACATTTAAGTGTTATGCGAGTGGTTTCACTTTATCCTTGTTGTATCAACTGCCAAGTTCGTCACAGGACATTTCCTGCATTTGGATATTATTTGAAGATTTGATGTTGGTTTGGTCAGAGTTGTAATCTTAATTCCGGAGAGAGGAGAATCAGTCAGTTATCAACTAAAGATGAAAGAATTGTACATTTTTTATAGACAGCATGGTGGAAAAACGTCTCAAGGTATGTAGATCTGTTTCATTAAGGAGTAAATTTAGGGTGAAGTATGCCTGCCTGAGTTAATCTGCAAGCAGTTTAAGGTATGTAGATTTGTTTGCCAATGGGGTTGCCTTGGGACTTGCTTGTGCTTACTGAAAAATTGGACATGAAATTAAGCCTTGTTGCATTAAAACGACTAGTCCCAACACAGAAAAGCAAGGACTATCTTTATAGCTTATATGAATCTAGACCCGGGTTAATAGGAGTGAACAAATTGTTCGTAAGCAAGAATGCCATTTCGGAAACGTGTTGTAAGTTTGTTTTGTTCGTGTGATCGTGTCTGACAAATTTCGTCTTTAATAAAAAGGCCAATTCGCAATGTTGGTAGGACTGGAAGTATGCTTTATTTCAAAGAGGCGTGTTTGATTCATATAATGTTTTTGGAAAAAAACGGAGTTGTTGAAAAAATTGGAACTCGAAAGAATGAAATTTAAAGGAATGTTTTTGGTCTTTTGAAAATTCATGAGGAAAGGAATGAAAATCCATCCAAGACAGAAATGGAGATTACATCAAATAAAAGAATGTTTACATTCTAATTGAATAATATTCTTCATCTTTAGACAACCAAAAAACTAGGAATGAAATTAAATTCCAGTTATATCGAATTTCATCAAAATTTGTGAATCGAATGAGACCTTAAAATGCAATACATCGTGCTTGAGAGATAGTTGTCCATGCACTAATAAGGTTGTATGGATTATTTTCCCCAAATAAATTTTGATGACCTTTTCTAAAAACAATTTAATGATTTTTTATTTCTTGTTATTGGCACAAAACTATTATCATTGACGATTGTTGTCCATCCTTTTTTGGTGAAAGATTATTTTTAGCTATTTGTAGTTTTTCATCTAAAAAAGTAACATAAATAATAATTACTAACTTTTGAATAATTGGATTGTGAATAAAATAACACTATAATAAAATTGTGTACTATTGTAAGATTATAATAAATATTTAAATGATTATTCGGTATAAACATTCGGATTAATTTTTTAAAGTTAAATTCAACTTGATGAATTATATCGAGTATTTGTTGTTAAAAAGAAAATTTGTGGATATTTATTATTTTCAATTAAAATATGTCTCACATAAATAATTAGAGTTGAAGTTGGAGTTGGAGTTTCGAACTATTGCTAGTAACTGAGTTTTTTTTATAAAAGTTTTTGTGAAAGGTTTATTTAAAAGTTTTAATGACTTTTAAGAGCTTTTTTAGATTTTTATTTACAAGTTATAATTAGTTGCATTTGAATCACAAATTTTGATGGAATCTGTTTGGAATTGAATATTATTTAATAGTGTGTTTGATTGTTAAAACATGAAGGAATCATTCAATTAAAATGTCGACATTCTATCATTTGAAGGAATATTCATATTTTAAAGAGTCAGATGGATTTCAATTCATTTATAATCTCGAATCTCCAAATAACAAAATACATTCCATCAAATTCCACTATCTTAAATTTAAATTTCTTTGACATATTTCATTTGATGCCAAAACATTAGGGTTAATTACAAAAATGGTACCTGAACTATCCACCATATTGCACAAATCATACCCAGGGTTTATTAATTACGTCCGTCATACCCAAACTTACCATTTTTTCACTCGGACCATACCTGGACCAAACGTCCGTTAGTTGTGCTGTTAAGTGCCCCCATGTGCCGTGCACGTGAGGGGTATTTTTGTCATTTTGCATGCTCTATTTGATGTACAGGTATGAAATATGTAATTTTTACTATACTTCAGGTACCATCTTTGTAATCTGCCCTTATTATTAATACTTTACTTTATAAATTATATTTTATCAATAAGTATTGTAATAATTAATTAAAAATATTATTGCTAATGATTATTATGTAGTAATAAATTATAATTTTTATAAAAATTTATTAATATTTTATAAATATTTATATTGTTTTAAAATATAACATTTTATTTTTATAAAAAAAATTATTATTAGTCTATAAAAGATATTATTTTCTAATAATTTTATTTTATTTAAAACTATTACATATAGAATTATATATCTATAACGATCTTGATAAATATGTAATTCAAGATTTATTTTCTTCTTTTAAAAAAAGGTAAATTAGAAGGAATGTCTTAATCTCTTGTATCGCATTAGTACCTACACAACCACCATGCAATATTTTTTTTTAATAAATAAATATGAAAATACGCATTTATCAAAATAATTATGGATCTATAATTCAATATATTTATAGTTTTCAATAAAATACATTTTTTTTATAAAAATTTAATATTTTTAAAAAATAAATATTTAAATGATTATTCGGTATAAACATTCGGATTAATTTTTTAAAGTTAAATTCAACTTGATGAATTATATCGAGTATTTGTTGTTAAAAAGAAAATTTGTGGATATTTATTATTTTCAATTAAAATGTCGACATTCTATCATTTGAAGGAATATTCATATTTTAAAGAGTCAGATGGATTTCAATTCATTTATAATCTCGAATCTCCAAATAACAAAATACATTCCATCAAATTCCACTATCTTAAATTTAAATTTCTTTGACATATTTCATTTGATGCCAAAACATTAGGGTTAATTACAAAAATGGTACCTGAACTATCCACCATATTGCACAAATCATACCCAGGGTTTATTAATTACGTCCGTCATACCCAAACTTACCATTTTTTCACTCGGACCATACCTGCACCAAACGTCCGTTAGTTGTGCTGTTAAGTGCCCCCATGTGCCGTGCACGTGAGGGGTATTTTTGTCATTTTGCATGCTCTATTTGATGTACAGGTATGAAATATGTAATTTTTACTATACTTCAGGTACCATCTTTGTAATCTGCCCTTATTATTAATACTTTACTTTATAAATTATATTTTATCAATTAGTATTGTAATAATTAATTAAAAATATTATTGTTAATGATTATTATGTAGTAATAAATTAAATTTTTATAAAAATTTATTAATATTTTATAAATATTTATATTGTTTTAAAATATAACATTTTATTTTTATAAAAAAATTATTATTAGTCTATAAAATATATTATTTTTTTAATATTTTATTTTATTAAAACTATTACATATAGAATTATATATCTATAACGATCTTGATAAATATGTAATTCAAGATTTATTTTCTTCTTTTAAAAAAAGGTAAATTAGAAGGAATGTCTTAATCTCTTGTATCGCATTAGTACCTACACAACCACCATGCAATATTTTTTTTTAATAAATAAATATGAAAATACGCATTTATCAAAATAATTATGGATCTATAATTCAATATATTTATAGTTTTCAATAAAATACATTTTTTTATAAAAATTAATAACTTTTATAGAATAGAAATAATCTTTTATAAAAATTAAATATTATTTCATAAAATAAAAGTAAATATTTTTTAAAAAATAAATATTTATAAAATATTAATAAATTTTTATAAAATTATAATTTATTACTAAATAATAGTCATTAACAATATTAATTTTTATAAAATTATAACTTATTACTAAATAATAGTCATTAACAATATTAATTTTTATTGAATAATACTATAAAATATAGTTTTATAAACTAAAATATTAATAATAAGGGTAAATTACAAAAATGGTACCTGAAGTATAATGAAAATTACAGATTTCATACCTGTACATGGGGGCACTTAACAACACAACTAACGGACGTTTGGTCCAGGTATGGTCCGAGTGAAAAAATGGTAAGTTTGGGTATGACGGACGTAATTAATAAACCCTGGGTATGATTTGTGCAATATGGTGGATAGTTCAGGTACCATTTTTGTAATTAACCCAAAACATTATGAACCAAAATTATCATTTTCTTATAAACACTTTGCCAAACGTACCCTAAACTTGCGGAAAAAGGGCCTAAATTTGATCGCACCAACCACGTGATAAGCACGTGACTTAGGGTTTTAAGCCGTCAAGCAAAAGGGTTTTATGCTCCCTAAAAACATCCATTTTCACAGAATCATGAACATCTAAATACACACACACACACTAAATCACACACAGAAAACCGCCATGAAACAACTCAATTCCATCACAATCTCCCTCTATTCACACCGTCTTCTCCGCCGTAAACCGGCACCACGGTTCATCGGAATCACACATTTCTCGACAACATCATCATCATCAACACCACAAGATTCCTCATATCACAGAAGAAACCAAGATGAAATGAGGAATGTTAGGGTTTCAGTATGGTGGGATTTTGAAAATTGTCAGATTCCGTGTAATGTAAATGTGTTTAAAGTTACCCAATTTATAACTTCTGCTGTCAGAAATGTTGGGATCAAAGGACCCCTTCATATTACTGCTTTTGGTGATGTTGTTCAGTTGTCGAGGTCGAATCAGGAGGCGTTGTCGTCTACCGGGATTAATCTTACTCACATTCCTAATGGTTCGTGTTTTTTTTTTTTTAATGTTTGTTGTATAAATGAATGTGATTGTTTGCCGGTTGATCAATGTGTATGTTTTTAGGCGTTTCCTTGAAAACTATGTTACCGTTGGAAATAGAGGAAAACCAATGGATTTGTATGATAGACAATATTTCTCCGTGTTTATTGAATATGATTTTTTCGTGTATATGTGCAACTTGTTTAAGGGTTATGCTAAATTTAAGGGAATTAAGCTATAGAAATTGTAATGAACTTTCACTTTTGTCACTTTGGTCCCAATGTAGGCGATGGATCACCAAAAATAACAATTTAGTCGTTGAACTTGTTTTTGTAGCAATGCCAACTTAGCAACATTTTTTAACAGCCAACAGGTTTACTATGTGGTGCTGACATGGCCCATGATGCATTGACTGTTTTGAAACACACGTTGAAAGTATAATGTAGGCATGAGCTCGGTCCAAAAACCACCTCGGTCGGTTCTGGGCCGGGCTTCGGGTTTTCTGTCCATAAGCTCATCCCTAATATCATGAGAATTTGCAACCATTTTTTTTTATAAATATCACTAAACTCCTTTGAAAGTTCAGTGAATACATGGATTTTTTTTGTTGGGTGGTTCCTTGCCTAGACTGGGACAAAACTGTAAGTACGTTGCCATTTGATTGGTTATACAGTATATTTAATGATAACTTGTACTTTCATTCACAAATGTTTTCATATTTTGGTCTTTCAATAACCTAGAGACATGTTAAATAAGTTGAAGTGTTGTTTTCTTTCACTCTTAAATTTTGAATTAAGTTAGGTTTTGTGTTTTAATCCTTGTCAGTTTGTCAACCAAAATGACCAAAATGGAACCCGATACCTACTTCTAATGAGTAGACAAGAGCAAAACAAATTACAGGGAATATTAATGTAAGTATGTTGTTAGAATCTTCAGCTTGCCCTAGGATTGTATGCTTGAGATTTCTTTCTCAGTAAGGCATTTGTTTGAAAAAATCGTGATATCATGAAAGTTGAGCAGGACAGCAGGGTATGACTTATGTTTGGTAGCAGATTCAACTCTATAATTCGAACATGTTTTCAATGTTGGTTTATGATTAATGCAGCATGTAGCAGAGTATTAGTAACTGTTTATTGTTGGATGAACTGGTTGCAGAAATTAGTATTATATTGCCATATTGGCCGTAAAACAAAAATCGTGCCTGTCTACTCAAGACACTATTATAGTCTTTTTTAGCTGTTCACAGTGAGTAATCATGTCGTTTTTTCAATGCAGGGGGGAAGAACAGTGCTGACAGATCTCTTCTAGTGGACCTCATGTATTGGGTTTCTCAAAATCCTCCACCTGCACATCTTTTTCTAATCTCTGGGGACAGAGATTTTGCTAGCACTTTACACCGATTAAGAATGAACAATTATAACATATTGCTTGCTAGTTCTGATAATGCACCTGCAGTTCTTTGTAGTGCTGCAAGTATAATGTGGCAGTGGACTTCATTGGTCAAAGGGGAAAATCTTAATGGAAAGTATTTTAACCAACCTCCAGATGGTCCTTATGCTTCATGGTATGGTCATTACAGAGTTGCTCTTGAGGACCCATTTGTGGTTTGTAACCAAGTTTCGAACCAAACTCCATCTGTGCAATCAGAGGGGATCTCTGATTCAAATTCAGATATTAAGCCTCGTGCAATTCCAAAGGTTGTTCTGAGTGCGATTCGTAATATATTGAATTCTTATCCTAAAGGCCTCTCAATTACAGAGCTTCGAGCTGAGTTGATGAAGAATAATGTCACCATTGAGAAGGATTTTTATGGTCATAAGAAGTTCTCTCAGTTTCTCTTGGCTATGCCAAGTTTGTTGAGACTTCGATCTATGAAAGATGGTCAACATATGATACATGGAGTTAGCCCAAAAAGTCGTGAATCATGTTTGCCTACTCTTGATAAGGCTTCGGTAACGTGTGTGTCTACTACAGATAAGGCTTCTGTAACGTCTGTGCCTTCTCCCGATAATGCTTCTGGGACATGTGTGCCTACTCTTGATAAGACTTCTGTTCCTAATGAGACGACAAAAGATACACAAGATTCGGCTCCGGCTGCTACTCTTAAGGAAGTTGGAGACCACAATGCTTATGTGCCTCCTAGGGAGAGTACATTGTCAGAACACTCCAACTTAAATGAAGCAAAGCTTTCTAGAGAGTCACAGAAACTTCCAGGAAAACACGAAGAGCCACTGCAAGTTCAGGGGCAGCCTCGCATTATTGAGAAGACTGAAGTAGATGATGGTCAGTTGATCCCATTAAAGACTAATGGACCTCTACCTAAAGTGGAAACTTTCAAGTCTACATTGAGGAGATGGTTGTGGGGTGAAAATGCTTATCAAGAAAATATCTCTCATACCGATACTGACTTCTCCACATCCCAAAAAAGCACCGATGAAGTAAATCTTAATGGAAACTCCATGGATTCAAAAGAGCAGTTGCCTGACCCGGAAAAGGTTTCCCTATCTTTATTGTCCACGAATGAAGTTCGAGATGCGGAAATTGGTCGGGCGTCTGCAGAAAATGTTGATAAAGTTCAAAAGCCTTTAGGTATCTTTGGCCAGATTGTTAGATGGTTCAAATTTGGGGGAATTGATAAGAATTCTGATGACCTGAGTACAGAATTGAGTAAAAATGATAAAGGTTTATCTAGTTATTCAGAGATGCAGGAAATCTTCACAGAATCTTTTTGGAATGACTTGTCGTTTTTCTTGGAAACCTCCAAAGGCTCATCCTCAGTTTTGAACTCCAAGACCAGGTGAATGACTGTCTTATGTTGATATAGTTGTTTCACTCTATGTGGGTATACCTTTCATATGGGTAATAATAAAATACAAAGTTAGATTGCTCATACAAAAGATAGAATGAGATTCAAAGTACATGCAATATTGATACTATAGGCTTACTATAATTTTAGTTACTGTATATAATCTGAGATGTTTGATGGTTCAAGAAAGGCTCAACTCAAGCTGTCTACCACTAAGACATTTTGGTTCTTAAGATAGTTTGGTTTTAGTCAAGTAAATGTAAGAAAATTTTCTATATATGAGACTCATACGCTTTTGATCAGTTGCTCTGTGAAGATAAAAATAATTCATCTGGATCCTTATAATAGTCCCACATGCCATCTAAGTGACTTTATCTTTGGAATAGGTGTTATTGAGTCTGCTGAGAGAACATAATAGCTTGTTGCCCGTTTGCCTTCTATTTCTATGTTAAATGTGATTTGAAAAGTTTAATGGAATATATAATTGGAAAGTTAAAAAAAAACTTATTTGGTACAGTATAGTAAATTAATGTTATTAGTAAATATATATCTTTACATCTAAGTGTTACATTTTCTGATTATTTTATACACCAGATCATGGATGGATATGACATGAGTCATCACAGAATGGATTTCAAGTATCATCAACACTGGTTGCGTATGTGTTGTCACTTTAATACAATTATCAAAACTAATAGCCATTGTCATATTTAACTGTACTTTGTAGAATGATAGGTTGTTGGTAAA
Organism: Erigeron breviscapus; assembly: GCA_034093135.1. Taxonomy (NCBI): domain Eukaryota; kingdom Viridiplantae; phylum Streptophyta; class Magnoliopsida; order Asterales; family Asteraceae; genus Erigeron; species Erigeron breviscapus. Next base: position 26,187,634 of record CM067170.1, on the reverse strand, counting down.
CTATGTTTTCTTCACTGTGTGAGTTACTACAACTAAATCAGTTATCTCGGATATTCCGGAGGCAGGAAAATAAGGAGACAACACACATGTTTAGCTGTAATCTTTATAGACATCTCATAGCATGCTAGATTATAATTTAGTAGAAATTCTCGAATAGAAACTACTGTAACCAAGTTATTCTCATTGTTTAATCTCGTGGAGTTGCATAAGTACTAATTTTATCATTCTGTGTGCTTGTTGGATTTAACTAGGCAGGAGATGGTGCAAAATTTCCAGCAATTTGGACCTTCTCAACTTCGATCTCTAAGTGAAAGTCATGCTTCACACCTTGTGGACTTGCTAATATCAGAGAAAAAATGGTTGGTAGAAACTCCATCACAGAACTATCCTTTCAGACCTTCCAGCAAAATATCAAATTCAAAAGGGTCAGATAGCAAACCGCAAGGGGTAAAAGGACAAATTGGAGGTTCTATGCTTCCCATCACGTCGAAAGTTGCACCAAAAAACCGTAGTCAAATATTAAATCACTGTCAGAAGCTTGTGAACCAGGTTGTTAAGGAGAATCCAGATGGTTTCAAAATTAGTAGCTTTAAAAAGTTGTTTCTTGAGAAGTATGGATATAATTTGGAAGTTCAACAACTTGGTTACCCGAAGCTGGCATCTCTGATTCAGATAATGCCTGGGGTTAAGCTAGAATCTAATTGTATTTTTCCATCTGGGGAACACTCCAGAAATCTTCGTTCTGACAATGATAATGATACTTTATGGGAAGAATTGGGCCCCGTTGCCCAAATGGAAAGTATTAAAGAAGATGATTTTGAAACGGTGTCTGATAATGATCTGTCTGATTCAGAAGACGAGAATTCTCCAACAAGATTACAAATGCATTCTAGTAGGAAAGAAGAAGAAAGCTCGTTTCTGCAGATACTCGATACATGGTACGGCAAGAACCAGGATAGCAAGAACCTGGATAGCGACAACAAGATAACATCGTACGAGTCTGCTGAAAAATTTGATTTCTTGAATAACAAATATGAACAAAAGCAGAAACATTTAAAAAGTTACTCGTTTGTGAAAGACAAACCCGGAGATGACCAAAATGGCGTGATTAATGGCATATTGGGTAGCCTGAAGAAATCGGAATATGATTCAACAAGGTCTAAAATTGAGGGATGATAGGATACAATACATTGGTGAACACTTTCTTTATCTTACCCACCATTAATATTAGTTCTATCTACTATAGGATGTTGAGATCAGATTACTGATGTTTAGGCCTTAAATATAAAGTCAAGGTTATGCATTAAGAAACCTATCCCTGAAAGGGGTTTGTGGCAGGCAGGTCATTTTACTGTCAAAGCCCTCAGCCAGAGGCAATTTCCTTGACAATAATAATTATTTATTTGTTATTTTATGTTTTGAATCGTTGCCACTTATTTTCTATGTGTTGATTGGTGCATAGTTTTGAGTCTTTTGGCAGTTTCCTCGTGCTAAATACGATTACGTACAATTGGTCAATCTTGCTCATCATACATTACTCTGTGTTATGTGTATGTGTGTTGAAACTAAGTTGGCAATTAGAGGTTGGAAGTGAAGCTTTTATGTGTACGGTGATGTTTGATATGCTAGGTCCGTAGTTGTAAGGCCATCTCCAATGGCAATAACAAAATGCCCAGACATTCTGGCCACGTCAACAACACATCAGCAAACTGTTCATGCATATTGAACCAACACACTGAACTCATTTTATCTGCAACCCAACATAATGAAACTCAATTTGCCCTATGCCACATCATCATTGATATTAAATTAAAAAACACATTATATTATTAGAAAAAAACACATATATTAAATATGAAACATTATATTAAGTATAAAATCATTATATTAAATAAAAATAGAGTTTATTAAATAAAAAATATTTATCTTAATACTTGAAAAACAAATCTCATAGTAAAAATAAAAACACATTAATAACAATTTTTTAAAAAAAACCTTACATAGCTTAAAAAAAACAACAAAACTTAAATAGAGAAAAGTTTTATATCTCTACTACATTATAAAGCATTTATTCCCTCCATTTTTTCAACTTTAAGTAATTGAAAACCCTAAAATACCCCTATCACGTATTCATAATAACATAAAAAGAAATCTCAACCACTCATTTTTCTCCTCTCCTCAAATCTCAACCACTCATTTTTTTCTCTAATCCATAAATCATTTTATTCCTCTAATTCATTCAAAATCTTTTATCTCAAAAACCGTACATCGATAAATTAAAAAAATTATATGGGTGTTCTTAAAATTTCATGCTCTTTCATTAAAGATGTCATTCGATATACTTTCGATGAAATTTTAAATCCGAGGGCGGAGCCCGTACGGCTAAGGAATTTGGCTATCACACTCTATCACCTATCACCCCCACCATCTCACCGCCGCAACGCGCGGGTACTTTCCCTCTATAAAATAATACATCTGGCCCCACTATCATATGGTTACAACACCCATATGGCCATATCTTTTTCTTCACTAATGAACTATATCTATATACATACAGCTCAAAATTATAAAACAAAAAAAATAATTAAAATAAGATATAACAAAAAATGATACAATAAACCATGAATCTATACTGGTTAAATGTGAAAAAACAATAAAAAAGAATCAAAGGCCCACTTAATCAGAATGCCTTCAATATGCTGCCATGCATTTCGAGCGAGCAAACTGGACGGCATTTCGAAGCTCCAATGGAGGCATACTGACGTTCGGTGTGCTGGCCAGTATGCATACTGGCATGGGATCTCCATTGGAGATGGCCTAAGCTGCAACTATAGGTATTACAAAAATAAAATGACAGAATGATGTATTTTTTTGTTTCATTTTAAATGTTCTATTTTTAAAAACGCAACCATTAAAATTTCGAATATAATTGATGTTCAATTTAAAAAACGCAACCATTAAAATTTAGAATATAATTGCTGTTATAAGAAAGTACTTCAGTCCATTAATCACTTAGAAATAAAGTAGTAAACAACCATTATAATAATAATAATCTAATATATGGCTAAAATGTGGTTTGGAATAACATAATAATAATGTATATGATCAGTATATAAGATGTAGCGGTAGAATTCTTATGGTGTGGCGGTATCTCTTCAAAACTAATGGTTAAATGTGATGGCACTGGTGAGTGGTGGTGGTGGTGACAGTGACTGCGGCGTGTATATGTGAGTGGTGGTGGTGGTGACAGTGAGTGCGGCGTGTATATGTGAGAGGAGAAGCTATAAGGGTATCGAAAAGATATATGGTTTTAATTAAGGTTTTTTTACGAGAGGCTATTATTGGGATTTTAATTGATTATGTTTAAGATAAGAGAATGTATTAGTCGCATATCCAGAACAAACATGGTGATTGGTATTTTAATTTGTTTCAAGAAACACATTAAGACCTCACTTTTAGAGGATCTATGCGAAGCTATTAGTTCACGTTCTATCAAGTTGTAACATCCTGATTAAGCTATCTAGCTTAACTAGGTTCAATTCGAGATCCTTAAAAAATAGTTTGATGTTTGTTAACAAATTTAATTGAGGCATTTTTTTACTGTTTCGCCCTAGACATCATCCGGCTCAGTAAACTAGATCAACGAGTTCTATAGCTATTTACCAATTATGATATTTCATATTTAGTTATCTACCCTAAACACATCAATCATTATTTATTCAAATTGAGCTACACGTCTTTAATTTTGTAGAAAATCGTTAATATAGTTTATTTATTTATCTTTTTAACAACAAAATTACAATACTCCTAAATTAGATCAAATACCAAGTAGGCTAACCTTATTTTGACATAATTTTTGATAATATTTTCTATTTCTCATCAGACGAATGACATTTTCTTTTGAATATCTTAGCTATGAGTAATTCTTAGCATGATATTGAGGAATCTCATTCCTATTATTACATTGTATTTTTAACTCAGATGGTATTTTACCTTTCAACATTTATTTGATTTTTTTGAGACTAATGTTATTAGTTTGTAACTTAAGTGACTTAATGAGTAAATATCTTAATACAGTAAGTCATTAAGGTGTATTTTTCGAAACTTATTCTCTGTAAAGCATAATTTAGCTAATTAAAAAGTTATTACAAAGTATTGCTTTATCAAAAAAATTTTTTGAAAGATAGTGTTTTACCTATTATGTTGCTACTTTTATATGTTCTTTTTGTTCAGCAAATCGAACAACAATTTGTTTAATTTATACGGATAATATTTAACAAGATAAATATTTAATTCTCATAACAAAATAATGAATGAAAAAACAAGGGAGTAATTACTGTGTCAAAATACATTTCAAAAAGTCTTATTCAAATTCTGGAAATCTGATTTTCATTGGTTTGCCTATAAATGTCACCATCTCTCATGTCCATCGACAATTTCAAGTCCATTCATAACATGGCATTCAAGTTAATTAGAATATTTTTTCTATTGTTCATAGCGTCCATTGTCACATCACAAAAACCAAAATTTCACAAAATAAATCCAATAAAAACTATTCGGGTTTGTGTTCTCCAAATTATATATCATGCTAATTAAGTTTCTATGTTTGGCTTTAGCTTGTATATGATTAAACTATCGTTACCGTTAAGTTTTTAATGAGTTATCATCCGTACATTATTTTTTTAGTCGTACAAAAGCAAAAAATGTTTTCGAGTGTTGTGTTGTACAATTCACATTTAGTAATATACGGTTAAGGTTAAAAAAGATAGTGTACGAATCACTTCTTGTTTTTCAAAATACATATAGTAATTCATATATATATGATTCATAAATTAAATTGTATATATCATTTGGATTTCTTTTTTCCCAAAAGGCATATACATTATTGGAAATCAAATGATGTTCTTCTTTAACAAAATAAAAAATATTCATCACCATTTATTTTTATAAATAAATAATTGATGTGTGTTTACATAGGTCAAAGATGGGGATATAATCGATTGCGTTGATATTTACAAGCAACCGGCTTTTAACCATCCAGCTCTTAGAAATCATACAATTCAGGTATTTGTTTATTCATACTTTTTCAACTATATTCATAACGAATTTATATTTTGCTGTGAGCTCAACACTAGGTGGTGTTACATATAACTTTTGCACATATACCATCAGTTTATACTTTATGATTATTTTCTTTTTCTTACGAAAATGTAATAGAACGTACATATGTCAAAATTGACATTTTCTTTCATCAATTTATAGTCTATTATATGCATACAACATGAACGGGTTTGTTGCATGTATTCAACTATAAATTCATTATATTATATGAATCATATAACATATATACCACTTGTATACTAACCACGTGCTAGCTGATATAAATTATAAATATCAAGTTTGTTACATACAATAAAAAATTAAGAGAAAATTTCATTACATCACCCTATGGTTTGTCATTTTATCAATTTTCGCCCCTCTACTTTTTATTATTATTACATCACCCTGTGGTGACTTTTTGTATCATTAGAAACCCCTCTCTCAAACGGACGTTAGTGTGGCTCCGTCAAAGGTCTCATGTGCACTGCACATGAGGGTATATTAGTCTTTTTCCCTCTAAACACCTCATCTTTCTTCTTGTTTTTCTTTTCCAGATCTGAGTACCATCTCCAATACAAACTAATTAATGATATACTTCTATCCTAACCAACACCACCCACTTGCTACCAGGCAACGGAGATCGATAGGCAATAAATACAACAAAACTTTTTCGATCAACAAAAAACAAAAAAAAAAAAGAAAATATACTAAATCTTCCAACAATTTCCCAAAAATCCACATGAACTTCCTGTGTTGTTTGGAATTTGTTGTCGCCCATGACAAAGAAACACTAAAACATTATTTCTTCATTTCACAAACAACTTAAGCATTAATAAAAAAAAATTCCATACGACTTGCTGAGATGAAGTCGACGCCGTGATTTTGACCAAAAAATGTAGATATCATGGATTTGACTAGCTAGAAAAGGTTGCACCGGTCGTCATCTACATTGAATTGACTAACAACGGTTGTTTAGATCTGACAAAACCGTGGTGACCAGAAACCCACCACCATAACCCGCCGGAGAAACCATCGTCACCACTCCCGTAACAAAATCAACGGACCACCACCATGAATTCCACATATAAAACATAGGGATTAAAAAGATCAAGGAAAAAGAAAGTAGCTGATGAGATCGACATGGAATCAAGAGAGTAAAGTTTGAGATTAATGTTTGTGAAATTAACTCAAACATCCATACCCAGTAAGGCTTAATTTATACATTAACTGATAACTAAAAGCTTTTTTCTGATATATTATTATTATTTTATTTATTTTTCTTGAGATATTATTATTATTATTTCGATGGTTTTGATTTGTAGAAGGTTGATGTTGATGGTTTGAATTGATAATGTTTTTTATTTTTATATCGATATATGGTTATGATGATTTGGTTTTGATTATATAGATTTATATATATTTGTGAATATATTTTCTACAGATATACATATATAGATATAGATATATAGATATAGGGGGTGTTTGGCCTAGCTTATTTATGAGGGCTTATTGCTTTTTTGGCTTATATTTCACAAGCTAAGCCATTTAGGTGTTTGGCCTAGCTTATTGAACATAAGCATTTGGGCTTATATAAGCTAGTTTTGATAAGCTTCTCCAACAATGGTTTTCTAACACAAGCCATTGAAATAGGTAATAAGCTAGGTAAGCTAATCCAAACACCATCAAAAGAGCTTGTAAGCTTACAAAATACAAACATAAACAACTTGTAAAATAAAAGCATAAGCATAAAATTATAAGCTAGGCCAAACACCCCCATAGTTTGTTTTTGGGAAGAATTGGGGAAGAAGATAAGTGAAAAGACTAAAATACCCTCTTGTGGATTGCACGTGAGGGGGATAACGGTGAGTTGCAAACGGACGTTTGGTAGAGGGGTGTCTAATGATACAAAAAGTCACCACATGGTGATGTAATAATAAAAAAAAGTAGAGGGGCGAAAATTGATAAATTGACAAACCACAGGGTGATGTAATGAAATTTTATCAAAAATTAAATAGTCGTTGGATTCAAACGGTAGATATGCTTTAAGTTAGATACAAACAATAAAATTTATATAAATGTTGAATATGTATATTCAAACACTATAAAAAAATGAACGAATTGCATTTTTGGTCCCTGTGGTATCACACTATTTGCAAGTTTCATACAAATGTGTGCAAAGAGGTGTTCGTGGTCCCTGTGGTATCACATCAGTTGCATCCTTGGTCCAAAACTAACGGGCCGTTTATTTTTCCCCGTTAGTGAGCATATGTGCCACGCACGTGATGGGCAATAGTGTCTTTTCATACAAACAAGGACAATTCTTGCAAAGTAACTCAAATTTTTATTTTTCTTTATTCTTTGTTCATATATATACCATCATCATAATCATCATCATCATCATCATCATCATCAAAAACAACAACATATTTATCTCCTCTAAAGTTAACAAGAATTTTTTTTTGTCAATTTTAAAAATGTTTTACAAAATACAAGTATGATATAAATTAGAAAAAAAGTACATACCCACCTACAAAACACAACAAAATCCGGCAAGAAGATCGGGCGAAGGAAGCTCCGGTGAAGAAGATCCGACCAAGATCTGAAGGGTGGTGGCGATGGTGGATACGAAGGGCGGCGGTGGTGACAGCAGATATGACGGGCGACGGCGACGACGGTGGTGGATGTGAAGGATCACTCACGATAGAGGAGATTGATTGAAGATTAATAATAATTTGGATTTGGGCGGATTGAAGTAAGAAATTAAAGTGATCGATTGATGGGGAAGGAGGAGATTAATTATTCATATACAGCCTGTCAGGAATGAATGGGGATTTAACAGATTAATTAATGTATTTTTATTTTTGATTTGTAATTTTATATTTGTTATAAAACTGAGTTTTTTTTTTGGACAAGTGATATAAAACTGAGTATTAATTGAGTTAGTTTGCAAGAATGGTCTTTGTTTGTATGAAAAGACACTATTGGTCATCACGTGCGTGCCACATGGGCTCACTAACGGGGAAAAGTTAACGGCCCATTAGTTTTGGACCAAAGATGCAACTGGTGTGATACCACAAGGACTACGAACACCACCTTGCACACATTTGTATGAAACTTGCAAATGGTGTGATACCACAGGGACCAAAAATGCAATTCGTTCTAAAAAAATAGATATTTTCAACATCACAAATAATAAATAGTAATAATAATATGAAATGTAATAATATGAAAGTATTACTGAAATTCAACTTACATTACAATTTTTTGTATTGGTCTTTTTAATTGATTTACTTTTGTCATATTAAAGTACTTTTGTTTATTTTTTTAGTGTGTCAAATTAAAGTACTTTTGTTTATTTTTTTAGTGTGTCAAATTTAACCAATTTTAATTTTGACCTACAACCAATTATTCAAACAACTTATGACCAATAATATGCAGACGTGGCATCTAAGTTTTTCAATATATGTAAAAGTAAATCAATATTTATTGCACATGTATTAACTACATGTTAAAAAGTATCATGAGTTTTTTTTTTTGTTTGTTACATCTTTCTATAACAAATATGGCTAAATAAGTCAAGAGTTTACGGGTGTAAGCTTGATACATACATTGAAAAGTTTATGTTAAATGAGAAATGCATTAAAATTCTAGCTATATATAGTTTTGTATTAAATTGTGTTTGAAATGAGATGTAGACCAAAATACAATTACATACATGTTGCATATAAATATCTATATCAGATGAAGTCAAGCCATCTTCATCCTTCAAGCAATCAAACCTCCGGCAAGGCACCTTCACAAATATGGCAAAAATATGGAAGATGCCCAAAGGGAACGATCCCGATTCGAAGATCAACAAGCAGTAACCATCATCATCCCATTATGGATTCTAGCAAGGTTGTCGTAACCCAACATCACTCGGTAATCCTATCACTGCCTATCTAGCTAGTTACAACTTTTTTTTTTAAGATGATGATCTCTTCACCTTTTTTTTATGATGATCTCTTCACCTTTTTTTTAGCCGCACCATCAACGTGCTTTTAGGATGTTGTAGTACTATAAAAATGCACAATAATGTGAAACAGATTTAGTGGTGTAAGTACAAATTAAAAAAGATGGTGTACACATTACCTGTGTTATATAGGGTAGGGTTAACGTGAGAACAACAAATATGGAGAGAACCGTGAGAACCACTAGTTTCCCTCCCTCTTTCTCTTTTTTTGTGTGGTTTTTTATTTTTTTAATTTTTAATTTTCATTTTTTGAAACTTTTTTTTGTTTTTTATTTTCTTTTAACAAAAACCCATTCCAAAAAAAAAAAAAAAAAAATTTTTTTTGTAAAAAATCATATGGGTTACGTGTTGAAAACGTATGGATACGGTACGGGCGTTGCCCTCATCCGTTCTAAAGGGTTGTCACCGGACGCATATGAGAATGGTATGGATTTGATGGGCGGCGATCCAAGAGATGGTGACGGTTGTATACGGTACGGGCGTAGCCCTTAACTCTAAGGGCAAAGCCCTTAGAGATGGTTTTTTAGTGGTTCTCACTGTTCTCACCATATATGTTGGTTCTCACTTGATCCCTTCACTATATATATATATATATATATATAGGAAAGATAATTAGGGGATGGGGTAAAAAAAAAGTACCAAGGGATTCCTCTCAGCCGTCCGATCAATGCATCTAGATGGCTCAGATCACTTCATCTTCCTCCTTCTCCGGCTAGACACAGCAGCCGCACCTCCTTCTTCTCCGGCGAGACGGCCGCCGCCAGCCACCACCTCCTTCTTCTCCGGCGAGACAACCGCCACCACCATCATCTCCGACCACCCCAACCACGGCGCGGCGCCGGCAGCAAGGGCTTCGCCCGTACCGTATCAAACCGCCACCATCTCTTGGATCGCCGCTCATCAAATCCATACGATTCCCATATGCGTCCGGTGACAACCACTTTAGAACGGATGAGGGCAACGCCCGTACCGTATCCATCCGAAAACGAAACTGATGATTGCCGGAGATGTCGCCGGAGATGAAGATGGCCGGAGATGTCGCCGGAGATCATCTTCTCTTCCCATCCGATCTCCCGATCCAACGGTGGAGATTGATCCCCTTGTACTTTTTTGATTGCTTGTTCCCTATTTAACCCACCCCTATATATATATATATCCCATGTATACGTATGTATCAATATTTTTCAAAATAACAATATTCATGTATAGTTTTCAGTGGTGCTCACTGAAGGATTCAGTTACTCGGGAGCCAAAGCCAACATCAAAGTATGGAACCCATTCGTCGAGTCAAATGATGACTATAGTTCTTCTGAAGTTATGCTCAGGAATGGCCCTTTACAAACATTTGATGCAATACACGCTGGATGGGCGGTTCGTGACTTAATTCATGTTACTTCAACCGTATATGCATATATACTTAAATTTTTTGAGATGACATTCTTTTTGTGATTTTAATTTTAGGTAAACCCCGGAGTGTACAATGACAATAACACCCATTTGTTTGGATACTGGACGGTGAGTTACAAAACGTACACATTGATTTTAATTAATCAACTTGTGTCGATCGATATATAACTTGCACATGTCGTAATATACGCAGGCTGATGGAATGCAAAATTCAGGCTGCTTTGATCTTACTTGCCCTGGTTTTGTTCAAACATCCGGTGATATCGCTCTAGGTGCATATATTGGTGACTTATATGGATCTGAAATTACGGTTCAAATCTCCAAGGTCAGTAAAGAGGATATTTACCAAACATATTTTTTGAGTTTTGCTCTCATCCAAGAGTTTTAGTACGTCTTCGGTCCAACGATTGATTAATTATCTTGTGAATTAGATAGTTTTAATTTTTAATGGTCACGAACCTCTACCACTAAGCTAAAGCTGGAATGGCGTGGATCGAAAACATAGCTTAAAAGTATTTCTTAATGTGTTATGCATGACCTTATCATAATTTTTGTCTAATATATAGGATCCGAATACACAAAACTGGTGGTTCAAATACAACGATCAGGAGGTCGGGTACTGGCCCGGTGACCTTTTTCAAGTATTGAGATATCAAGCAGTCTTGGTCCAGTGGGGAGGTGAAGTCTACAGCCCAAAAGTGGGAACTCGACCGCATACACAAACAGAAATGGCGAGTGGAAAGTTTGCTGATTACGTATTTGGGAGCTCAGGAACAATCAAAGGGATGTTGATAGAAGAGAATTCAAACGATCTAAAGGAACCGGAAACGCTTTTCGTTAGCTCTGATGAGTGGGACTGTTACGACGCCTATCTAAAGTCGGAACGTTGGTCTGAACAAGTGTTCTTTTATGGTGGTCCGGGTAGTCATGATAATCCAAGGTGTTCATGATTTGGTAATACTTGTGAGTTGTGGATGAAAGTTTTTCAATTATAATGTTATGATGTACTTTTTTGTTGAACAAGATCCGAGTTATTTATAAGATAAGATGGGAAAATAATTTATGCAGCAAACTGTAGGCACAATCTTTAAGAAAAATTTACACATTAATCTTTTTAATTTATAAATATACGTAATCTCGTCTAATATTTAAGGTTGTTGCAGCTAATATTCCTGCCGTCAACAGGAGGTATAATTAGTCCTTATAAGATTATGGCACCAATTATCAGTTCTTACAAAACATTGATGTGGGTAGGATTAAATGTAATGATTCACGTGATTAATTTGATAGGTCTAAAAACATATATAAAAATCTGGTATAATTAAGAAAAGTTATGTATCAACTTACATTTTCCAGAAGTGTATATGTCGAAAATGTCAGTCACACATAAAGCATAAAGAACATTTAAATTTAACTCATCTATATGTACGTATGTGTTGGACTAAATTAAATCTAGTATATTATCCCATTAGCTTCTTGATCTGTGGAATTAGATAGGTAATTAACTTAAACCAATATAAAAATCTATACTACATTATAAAAAAGAATAACTTCCTATTTATGAAAATGTAAAAATTTGTGTAATATTTACACCACTTACATGAATAATTAAATTACACCATCAATCAATTATTATTTAAAATATCTACATTAATCTTTTACATTAATTACTTTTACATCAATTATTTACACCACTCGACGCCTCATCTACCACCAACAGTCGCCCCCACCACTACAACGTTGCCGCCACGACCACTGCCGCATTGCGCGGGCAACATGCTAGTTAAAATTAAAAAGTATATGGGCCAAATGTTTAATCCCTTAATTGACTATCCTCTGAGCTGTAACAACGGTAAAAAGAAGTTTTCCAAAACTTAGATAGTAAAAGTCTTATTTTCAAAAATGACTTGGCCGATCTATTAATAGTGTCTATTATTAAAAGTTGCATCAATAATTTTACTTCAATACGAAAAACTCAAAAAGGATAGCTTTTTTCTATTTATAATTTTTTTTTCTAATCAACTTTCTATTGTGAGAAGTTGAATGAGTAAACATGTCATAAATTCTTATAGCAACAGTCTTGACTATTGTAACTTGTTCGTTATATGGGTCCCATTTTATGATCTCATACATGGCCTCTATAAAATTCATTTGTCGGTCCTTTAAGAACTTATAAACCAAAAGTTTAAACCGTTGAAACTAATGGAGTAATTAAGTGGATTAGGTGATGGAATGTTATGAAGATCGATGATATTATGAATTTGAAATTACGTGTTTTGGAGCATTATTGGAGGAGGAAACAACCTGGCTAATTAATGGTTAATCTTTTGTTTATTTTTTTGTATGGTTAAACTTTTGTTTATTTTTTTGTATGTATAAACTTTTGTTTATTTTTTTGTATGGTTAAACTTTTGTTTATTTTTTTGTATGGTTAAACTTTTGTTTATTTTTTTGTATGGTTAAACTTTTGTTTATTTTTTTGTATGGTTAAACTTTTGTTTATTTTTTTGTATGGTTAAACTTTTGTTTATTTTTTTGTATGGTTAAACTTTTGTTTATTTTTTTGTATGGTTAAACTTTTGTTTATTTTTTTGTATGGTTAAACTTTTGTTTATTTTTTTGTATGGTTAAACTTTTGTTTATTTTTTTGTATGGTTAAACTTTTGTTTATTTTTTTGTATGGTTAAACTTTTGTTTATTTTTTTGTATGGTTAAACTTTTGTTTATTTTTTTGTATGGTTAAACTTTTGTTTATTTTTTTGTATGGTTAAACTTTTGTTTATTTTTTTGTATGGTTAAACTTTTGTTTATTTTTTTGTATGGTTAAACTTTTGTTTATTTTTTTGTATGGTTAAACTTTTGTTTATTTTTTTGTATGGTTAAACTTTTGTTTATTTTTTTGTATGGTTAAACTTTTGTTTATTTTTTTGTATGGTTAAACTTTTGTTTATTTTTTTGTATGGTTAAACTTTTGTTTATTTTTTTGTATGGTTAAACTTTTGTTTATTTTTTTGTATGGTTAAACTTTTGTTTATTTTTTTGTATGGTTAAACTTTTGTTTATTTTTTTGTATGGTTAAACTTTTGTTTATTTTTTTGTATGGTTAAACTTTTGTTTATTTTTTTGTATGGTTAAACTTTTGTTTATTTTTTTGTATGGTTAAACTTTTGTTTATTTTTTTGTATGGTTAAACTTTTGTTTATTTTTTTGTATGGTTAAACTTTTGTTTATTTTTTTGTATGGTTAAACTTTTGTTTATTTTTTTGTATGGTTAAACTTTTGTTTATTTTTTTGTATGGTTAAACTTTTGTTTATTTTTTTGTATGGTTAAACTTTTGTTTATTTTTTTGTATGGTTAAACTTTTGTTTATTTTTAACATTTAATGGTTAAACTTTTGTTTATTTTTTTGTATGGTTAAACTTTTGTTTATTTTTTTGTATGTATATAATGTGAACAAATTATCGGGGCTTAAGTAACAAAAAGCTTAACATCGTAACTTTTCAAAATAGAACTTTATAACAAAATTTATCTTGATTCAACCATCTTCTAGTTAAGTATTCTGGAGTAAGAAACGTTTGAATATTTACAAAACGTGAAGTGTAGCGTGTGATATGATGAATAATGAAATTGAAATTTAAAGCAAAAATCTTACAGGTATCAACTATCTCCTAATACTATTAAAGGAGATTAGCTGATGACTTAAGAACATGTTGTTGTCAAAATTTTAGATAGGCCACGTTAGTAGAATTAGCTTAAAGTAGATTTTTAGTGACATCATGTTCAGGTAAACACCTTAGTTAAGGATTTAGTTTCGTTGTAACTATGTTTTTAGCATGTGGTTTGTTTTTAAAGGACTCAGTGGCAGGAGCTTGGCTGCTACTTAGGACGAATTTGCAGGAAGTTGATACATGTTTCCCATGCACAAAAGTTGGCTAAACCGAATTACTCTTCTCAAGATTTCAAAAATTACCTTCTTTTCCTTAAACCAATACATAATTTTATCTTTTAATTGTACTTATCTTCAAAAGATGCTCTATCAAATCATAAGGTCAAACAAGAAACCCAATTTGTGCTGGTTTCCAAGACAAATCTTGAGAAACAAGATAATCAAACACATAATTGGTGTTTCCCTATAAATCGGGTCATAAGCAAGAAGTTTGTCAACACATCTTCTCTTCCTTATCTCATTGTAATCTTAATTTTCTCTCTAATCATGGCAAACGAAAATTTCAGTTTTGTGGAAGATCTTAGTGTGGCTAGCGACTTCTGGAACATGAAGGCCCGAATCATACGTAAATGGGAACAAACCTTCAAGGTTGACATGGTGCTTCTCGATGAGAGGGTAAGGGATATGTTATTATTGTTTCTTGAGAACATGTATCGTTATTAATCCCTTTTTTTTCTTCCCAGCTAAACTAAATTTAATATATGGTTTATCCTGTCAGGGTAACAAAATACAAGCACAATGTAAGAACCCTTTGTTGGCTGATTTTGGGCAATATCTTAAAGAAGACTCCACATGTAACACCCCAACTAAGGCGGAACAATGAGATGTACAGAAAGTCGAGTATTCAAAACAAAGGATTATAAATAACATTCACCATAACTTTATTTAATAAAAGAATTTTACAAATGCACAAGCATGTGAACCAATCCCCAAGTACAATGCGTCTACCGCACTTGGATATTAAGTCCACGAGACAATTAACAAATACATGAAACGATATTCTACAATGATCAAGGCGGATTCTATTGTCCATCACAAGGTTTGATCTTTGACTCCAAAGTGCAATGCAAACAATCATGATGCATACATTTCCTCAAAGCTAATGCTAAATCCTGAAAAGCATGAAGAAAAAGTGTCAACTACGAAAACGTAGTTGGTGAGTGCATAGGTTTGCAAGTAAATCTCGTTACATATCCATTTCAAAACAAACTTAGAAAATATATTATTTCATATCAATTCACCCAAACCACATGACCGACAAAAATTCCCATATCGAACCATCAAGTTTTTAAAATACCATAACGCCATTTCAAAGAGTTGAGAAATCCATGGTAAATTATAAAGTTCTCATTTGTCGCTTTTATCGTGAGAGAAAAAGTATATCAATCGATTAATCATTCATCATACCAAAACCATTCGGTCATCAATACTTCAATATCGCCAATTTCAACAACTTTCGAGATTCCATATAAGGTCCAATGCCCAAACCGTATGTTCAATCCATAATATCCAACCATAAGTAATAATCAATAATATTTAGCCAAAGGCATAATTCGATGAGTTTGTCTTGAGCCACTACTAAGACCCTTTCACGTCCAAATAATAATAATGATGATATGTCCCGAAGATATGATAACAGTAGCACATGCTGTCAATCACGTGCAATAATAATAATGAATGGGTCGTGCCATGGAGACGACCAATAATATATAAAGTAGATTAGAGCACCCCATGACCGACACCGTTGAAGGCGGCCACGTAGGCGGCCAATCAACCTGTCGCCACTGATGTGAGTGAGGGGACGAATCCTAGTTGCGCAACCTTCTAACTACAGGCCTCAATGAGTTAATAGTAGTGTACAGGGGACCACCGTTTGACAGTACTCAAGCTCATCATATAATCATATAACACGTTGAACATACAATATAGCTCCCATATCATTATCATTCTTTCAAAGTATCATTTCATAAAAGAACGCAATTTTATTTATCATGCTTTTCACCCCGTAAGTAAAACACATAAAAGAGTTTGAAAAGGGGCTATGACTCACCTTGATATGACGCACATCATATTCACTTATCCAAAATGGGTACTTCCCATCTATAGCTTCCTTGATCATATATTCCATCATGGTCCTCAACCATACTCAAAGCCAAGACTATCCCTACGAGAGGACTAATATATGTAAGTTCCTATCTTAGGCCATCACTTAGAAATGCCAATTTCATTATGTTGTCATCAATTATGGGATCCAAGTGTATTGCTAATATTCACATCTTTTTGGTTGTAGGGATTGTTGGTGAAAAAGGTCACTTTCAATATACATGTAGTTATAAGTTGTTAGAGTTTCGGTAACTTGCCTTCATTTGTGGTTTCGTTTGGCATCTTAGGTTATCATATGGGAATACCATATTAAGTTATGTTCTCTTAAACATTATTGGATGTGTAACCAATTTTAATATTAAATAGCATTTGTGATATCACTTTTTAGTTTGGTTAACAGAATTACTTATGTCCATCTCACTTAACTATCTTTTGTTTTACTTTGATTACGCTTATCTTTCAAACTCACATACTTCTCGATATGTCTTAAGATTATCCGGGTTTATGAAATTCGTTTAAGGGTCATCACCAATTGGGCCTAAGTGTCATGGGCTTCATTTAGTTATTGGGCTTAACCTTATTTGGGCTGGATGCTTAATGGGTTATATTGGTTATTGGGCTTTATGGTTTTTGGCTCAAGTGGGCCTGCTGATTTATGTTTCTTATGAGTTCACTAATTGGGCCGGGCTAGCCCATTAACTCCTTAGTTCATTACATAGCCCATCCCCCAAGTTATTGATTTACTTCAGAATTTTCTGTTTTTACTTCACATTTTTATGAAATGTTGGCTACTGTTTTGGGGTTAAACCGAATTATTTGGACCTCCTGATTTTTATACAATAACCTATATGTGTCCACTTATTTTTTGAATTTTGGCTTAATTTATAAAGAATGTTTACTACCCTAAATATTTTTACAAATGGAAGTGGTCAAAACAGTCACTGTTTTGCATACTCGAAAGTTTTATACCCTTCTTGAACTCGGTTTTGAAGATGATTTTGGGCAGAAAATTTCGTGGCTTATGTGCTCCTAATAACCCTTAATCCAAGCTTGAAATAACCCTTAAACCTAGCTTGTATTAACCCTTGATTAATCCCTTGTAAATCCTTATTATTATAGTTGATTTAGTTAAGATTTAACCCTCATTTTTGGCTTGCTTGCTCACGAAAATGAAGAAGAGAAGGAGAAGAGAAAGTGCAGATTTTTGAGAGGAATAATGAGATTTTTGGGAGAGAGAGATGAGTGTGTGTGTTGGGAAGATGGAAGAGTGATTATGTTTGTGTAAGATGTTGGTGTGTAGTCTTGGACATGTTATGTCTTGGTGAAAGCAAAGATAGTGGACTAGCTACACACCCATTGGGTGTTTTCGGTTGAGAGGGAGAGGGAGGGGCCGAAATTATGTATAAAATGTTAAGAGGGTTATTAGTTTTTGTTAGTTGTTGAATATACATGTATATGTTGTATGTATAGGTTCATGTAAGGAAGTTTATTTACTAGTTATTTAGTTGTTTTCAAAACATATTGTCTAAGTGTATATATATATAGCCGTATGTATGTATGTATATGTTTGTATTTTTGTTGTGTCACTTAACTCATTGTATGTACATTTTGTATTTATATTAGACATATATATACTTATTATTATCATTCAAACACTTTTATGTGCATATTGGTTTATAAATATATTATGAGATAGTCATTTTATTTCTATGTCATATTTACTTAAATTGGCCTGGTGATTGAATTTTTGGACATTTTGTAAGATTTATTGGCATTGACAACAGGGCACGCGACAGATTTACTATTGGTTAGTAGTCTCTCTTTTAAGTTTTATACATCATTATCTATAAACATTTATCAACTCATACGTTTGGTTAATAATCTGTCTTTATCTTCTGTTGTTCTAGATGTAATGGGAAGGATTGCTTCTTGTGGTGACCTTGACATCTTCAAGAATAAAGAAAAGGAAAGCAAAAGGATGAACTTTGAGTTGCAGGACTTAACGTATGGTTTTTTCCTAATATTTTGGTTATAAAAAAGATGAACGTTGACATTAGATTATTCAATGATGTATATTGCATGTACAACACCATATGGGGGATTTATTATAACATGGGAAACTTTAAAGTTTTTGAAATCTAATGTAAACAATGGATAACAATGCCACTGTTTACTTTTTATGTCATTCATATTTGTTTAATTCAAATTACATTTAGTGGCCAAATTATTAAGTGTACTCTATGGGGAAAGTATGCTGAGCAACTCAACAAATTCATTTGCAAGAACAAGTCAACCGAGATGGTCATTGCTATCCTTCAACATGCTAAATTGAAGAGATTTAACAGTAAGTTTTCATAATTATGTACATATACATACAACATACAGCCTATATACTCACCTCAATGTTGTTGTATAATGTCGTTGTCTTTAGGAGAGCTCACAGTTCAGAATGACATGTATGGAACTAGACTTTTCCTTAATGAAGACATCCAAGAAGCAAATGACTTGAGGAGGGGGTACAATGCTTTCTCTATATCTTATTTTTTTCAGGAAGTAAATGAAATGTATGAAACCACCTTTTGTATTCTAATAGTTAGCTCATGGATTTATATTATTCATTGATTTTTTTTCAGCCTCATATTGAGAGATGGTGTTGGTGCTGCTTCACAAACCATCCTAGAGTCCCAAACTGTGTATCCTTTCCATAAAGAGTTTGTTATCAACACTGTCAAAAAAATGTGGATGAGATTGGGGAATGTCATGAGGTATACGTTATTGTATTTGTCAAAATATAACACTGATTGATTATTTATAAACAGTCCATGTTCATAGTTTAATATAATTGATTTAGGAAGCACATTATGTTGTTCTTGCTACAATAAGAATGATTGAAGAGGATGTTGGTTGGTTTTACGTTGCCTGTCGTACTCATAGCAAGAAGGTTTTGACTAAGGAAGAATTTCTGGAACAAGCTACTGAAATTCCAAGCCACTTTCTTGAAGCTCCAATGGACAGTCTTTGGTGTCTTGCTTGCAATGACATTGCCACATCTTTTGTCCCAAAGTATCTCTCTTTTTTCACTCAAATATTACATCACACTAATTATTTAATTCCTAAACAATACTTTGTCAATTATATTAAGGTACAAGCTTCAATTTAGAGTCCAAGATCACACAGGTTCTGTCTCTTTGGTGATGTTCGACAAAGATGTTGCTAAACTCATCGGTTTGTCTGCTAATGACATTCGAGAGAGACAAATAAGGTCAGGTGAGGTTGACACTTTCCCTCATGAGCTCAATGTCTTGCTAAACAAGCTCTATGCTTTCAAAATCTCTGTTGCAAAGTACAACTTTGAAAAGGATTACTTGGTGTACACTGTGTCAAAAGTGTGTCGAGACCCTGAAATAATTGAGGAACTCCAAAAAAATGATGAAGATGATGAGGTACTTAACTTGTGTCATTCAATTTAATTACCTTACAATTATTCTGTTTCTTTGCAAAATTGTAATTATTTTCATAATGATTTCATAGGGAAGCCGTGGTGAAGGTGAAATGATCAATGCTAAGCTTGGAGAGTCCTCCCAGTCTAAGCTTGGAGAGTGTCTACTACAAACGTACGCTTCTTTATCCAGGTGAAACAAAACTTAGCAATTTCACTACAAAATCTTGATTTAACAAATGCACTCCACTGACCACCATAAATCTTATAGCACGGACCTCCAAATTTATAAATGCAAACATAGTATTTCTTCTTATCATAATCAACCAATTTCAATGAGGTGCAGTCTGGTGGTAAGAAGCTGGTGAAATTTTTGGGTAACATCTATAGACAAGGTCAATGGAGTATACAAGTCATTTATTTATTCCAACAAGAGTGTTTATTAATAATTGCAGAAAAAAATAGTTAATATTTCTTACCAATCCTTCTAGCAATTCTTTTTTATCACCAGCAGTAACAAGAATTTGGAAATCCAAATCCTGAAATTTAAACATTATTATAGATTTTCTTTATTAATACAAAAACAACTTCAACGGCCATAACAAGTCAAATCAATATGCAACTCTTTCAACAGAATTTCAATCGAAGATATATATATCTATCAAAACATAGTAACAAAGTAAAAGCCTTCATGAGTGCCTATTTTGCTAATCTAGGGTTATACATGTGAAAATATTCAATATCATTATACAAACAAAACCTTGTAGTAGACATGGAATACCATTTATACTGAAACATATTACATCGAATAAAGTTTCACAAACAACCGAATGTATAATTACTTACCTCAAATGCCATGCCCGAAAACGATACTGTAGAAAGCTTGGAGTTGTTGATAGAGTTTATGGTAGCAGCGGGAAGAGCGTGAAAAAACAAAGGAAAAAATAAGGTGGATACAACTTTTTGGTAGGTAGACACGTGAATGTTTACCTTTTAATTCGTTTTTCATTTTTTTTTTCAAGGGAAAGTCAAAGTATATATACATAAAACTTATCTTTGAAAAAATATATAAACCCCAAGGTCCAATGGAGGCCCAAAACTTTTGTAAACTTAAATTATTCAAAAAAGTATAAATTTTAATTAAAATGTATACATCGTATTTTATGTGCGTGTGAATAGTGAATGATTTCTTGTAAGTATGTGACAAAGAAAATAGCAACAAACAAGTTCATGAGCAAATTAAAAAGTAAAAACGAACAAACTGAAAACAGTAAAAAGTAAAAACTGTGGATGATGATTGATGAGAAAAATAGCAGAAAATTTATGGAAACAAATTGAAGATATGGAGTTTCATTCTCTGCCGCTTCTCATCACTCTTTCTCAAGTCATTGGCGTACTCTAGCATTTTAGCTGTGTGGACCGATGGGATGCTTAGATAAAAAGGTTCAATGTTACAAAACATATTTACTATATATGTTTACGATTTAGGACAGGTCATAGTTGTTAAACTTTTACAAGTCACGAGTTGACTCTTACGAGTCCAGTATATTTGTTACATTTTAAGTTATAAGTTACCTTATCATTTGTTACATTTTTTTTTGGTCATTATTCTATAATTTAGAACTTTTAATTTGTCTTAATCAATATTTACTAAATGCTAAAACATTTTTTAAATATATTTTTCATAACAAATGATTAATATAACCAATACATGTAACTAATTAAATTTATTTTGTACGTCGTTAGATAAATATGTAACGTCAACAAAATTTTATACCAATGCCTATCAATTGACCGTGTTTCTACACGGGTCTAAAACCAGTATATACATATACAAGTGTTAAACTTACAAACTAAAAGCAGTGCTTGCACGAATTTTGTCATCATTGTCCTTGTGAGTTGTGACATGCATCTCGATAATTACATACTTAATTATATGTATATGCATATCATCTTTATATATAACTACAAGTACAAAACGAAATTTTTTTTGGTCTAATGGCATTCGGACTGACATATCAATTAAGAGATTTCAAATTACACTCTTATGATAATTAAAAATTATTGTAGTTATATCTGAATATATTTCGAATATACTTGTCTTTTTACGGGGAAAAAAACACATAAGATATATATGTATTATAAGTATTATACGTCAATAGAGTTGTTGACATATTGGTAACGTATTTAACCGATCAGGGTTTGAGTTTCAACTTTTATATTTATAGTGATGAATTATTAGGAGGGGGGATAGGTTTCGAGAGTCTTAAGTTTCATTTTAAGTATTCGGGTAATTTATGAGTGACATAATTGACGTCCTAAATAAAAAAAATATTATACTTTGTTCTTTTGAAAGGAAAGCGTAATAGAAAATGCTATTTATATTGTATTAAGTGTTTTATATGAAGGAAACAGAAAAGAACACGAGATGCATGTCACAACTCACAAGGATAATGATGACAAAATTCGTGCATGCACTGCTTTTAGTTTGTAAGTTTAACACTTGTATATGTATATATAGTTGATACCTATAAGATTTTTGCTTTAAATTTCAATTTCATTATTCATCATATCACACGCTACACTTCACGTTTTGTAAATATTCAAACGTTTCTTACTCCAGAATACTTAACTAGAAGATGGTTGAATCAAGATAAATTTTGTTATAAAGTTCTATTTTGAAAAGTTACGATGTTAAGCTTTTTGTTACTTAAGCCCCGATAATTTGTTCACATTATATACATACAAAAAAATATAAAAAAAAAAAAAAAAAAAAAAAAAAAAAAAAAAAAAAAAAAAAAAAAAAAAAAAAAAAAAAAAAAAAAAAAAAAAAAAAAAAAAAAAAAAAAAAAAAAAAAAAAAAAAAAAAAAAAAAAAAAAAAAAAAAAAAAAAAAAAAAAAAAAAAAAAAAAAAAAAAAAAAAAAAAAAAAAAAAAAAAAAAAAAAAAAAAAAAAAAAAAAAAAAAAAAAAAAAAAAAAAAAAAAAAAAAAAAAAAAAAAAAAAAAAAAAAAAAAAAAAAAAAAAAAAAAAAAAAAAAAAAAAAAAAAAAAAAAAAAAAAAAAAAAAAAAAAAAAAAAAAAAAAAAAAAAAAAAAAAAAAAAAAAAAAAGTGAAGTGAAAAAACAGAAAAATATTTAAAAAAAAAAAAAAAAATAGGAAGAAAAAAAAAAAAAAAAAAAAAAAAAAAAAAAAAAAAAAAAAAAAAAAAAATTAAGTTATAAACAAAAATAAACAAAAAAGAAACAGACAATTATACTATCACTGTCCAAGACAGAAGTGTAAGTATATATTTATAATAATATAATATTATTAATTATTAAATAAAGAAAAAAGGGAATAAAAACAGCAAAACCCCATACAGACACTCCATTAAATCACCACTTCACTTTACTCTCTCTATCTATCTTCACTTCCATTCCCAATCAAAACCAAATCAAATCACAAACCCTTACCCACCCACCCATTTTGCCAAAAAAAATGAGTATGTACGGCAGAGATCCATGGGGCGGCCCATTAGAAATACACACAGCAGATTCAGCAACAACAGATGATGACAGAAGTAGACACATGAATGATTTCGACAAGGCTGCTCTGTCTCAAAGATTAGATGAAACACAACAGAGCTGGCTGTTGGGTCCAAGGGAACAGAAAAAGAAAAGATATGTGGATCTTGGTTGTATTGTTGTTTCTAGAAAGATCTTTATCTGGACTGTTGGCATCCTTTTGGCTGCTGGTTTTATTGCTGGCCTTGTTACTTTGATTGTTAAAACTGTCCCCAAAGATCATAAACATACGCCGAAACCCGATAATTATACCCAGGCTCTTCAGAAAGCTCTCTTGTTTTTTAATGCCCAAAAATGTAAGCTTTTTGATGTTTTCTATTTTTTTTCTTTCTTTTGTTTACATATTATATGTTTATGTATATATTTTTTTATATATGTGTGTGTAAATTGATAACTGATCAATTATCGGTCCCCATTAGTCGACAAAATGAGAGAGGGTAAATAGTTTAATTATATATAGACATGAGGCAGGGATTTGAACATCTGATTTCTGTTTTTATGATGTTTGTCTCTCACCGCTAGGCTACTATCGCGGATATTTATTAGATAGTTTCAGACCTTGATAGCACAAAAATCGTTTGTACTCTTTTCTTCATAAGGTCGATCCTTGCAGAATAAATGTAATATGCTTAGGTTTTGGATGTAAAGAAATCATTTTTTTGTTGATGTTCATGATTATTTATGTGAATTGTTCATTGTTAACGTTTTCTTGGTATCTTTTACGAAAATGTGCAGAAGATGAATGCTTTTTGAAGTTTATTTACTTTTAAAGTACTACAGTATATCTTCTTAGAAATATTGTTATGTTAAAAGGGTGTGATTAGATTTGTAATTCGCTGGCTTGTAACTAATAAAAGATAGTAATTAATGTTTGGATAAACAGATTCTGCTTCTTTGATTATAGTCAAAATAGATGATTTATAATTACAAGTTTGGGCTATCTTGATTTACAAATTTGTACTTGTGCAGCTGGAAGGCTCCCGAAGCATAATAATATTTCATGGAGGGGTAACTCTTGTTTGAATGATGGAAAGGCAGACAAATCCGGAGCCGTGTTGAAAGATTTAGTGGGCGGATATTATGATGCTGGAGATGCAATAAAGTTTCATTTCCCTAAAGCTTTTGCCATGACAATGTTGAGTTGGAGTGTGATCGAATACAGTGCTAAATATGAAGCTGCAGGAGAGCTAAATCATGTTAAAGAGATCATTAAATGGGGAACTGATTACTTCCTCAAGACCTTCAATTCTACCGCTGATACCATAAACCAGATTGTAGCTCAGGTAGATAACTAGACTTATTGTCATTTCAAATCTTTTGCCTTTTGGATAGATTTTAAGAATCTGCTATTATGATGGATGCGTTTAACAAAACAGTATGAATCTGAGGCCTAGACTATTCAAATAAGTAGACCTGGTAACACATCTTTCAACTTTCTCTATGGGTAGTGATCCATAAACCACCAACTTTTTGCCAACACCACTAAAGTGGTTAATTTGACCATTTTACCCTTCACCAAAGGAGAAGAAAGTTCAATAGAGTAAGAGTAATTGAGTAAAATCAACCATTTTAGTGTTGTACGGGAAAAAGTTGGTGGTTTATGGATTACCACCCTTTTCTGTAAGTATCATGGATATGTTGACAGTATGATTTACTGTATGTATCTAATTGGCACACTAGGTTTGCTTTTAAGTCTTTATGCTTTAGTGGTGAAACTATGATTTAGTGCTTAGTATGATCTAGTGCTGAATTAGTCGACCTGAATGATTTAAACGCTCTTACCTGACTTGATAAACAATTAAACACTCTGTACGGACTTTATTTTGAATAATCGTTACTGTTGACAGGTGTTAAATGACAGGAAAGTACCATTTTAAGCATGTGGTTTGTTTTTTGCCATTGACAGGTTGGAAAAGGTGATACTTCAGGTGGAACAGGTGATCCCAATGATCATACTTGTTGGATGCGACCTGAGGACATTGATTACCCTCGCCCTGTAACTGAATGCTCTAGTTGCTCAGACCTTGCTGCAGAGATGGCTGCTGCTTTAGCTTCCGCATCCATTGTTTTCAAGGACAATAAGGTTTATTCCAAGAAACTTGTGCATGGTGCTGCAACTCTTTGGAAGTTTGCTAGGGATCAACGTGGATCATATAGTGCTGGTGGATCAGATGCTGCAACATCATGTTAAAGAGATCATTAAATGGGGAACTGATTACTTCCTCAAGACCTTCAATTCTACCGCTGATACCATAAACCAGATTGTAGCTCAGGTAGATAACTAGACTTATTGTCATTTCAAATCTTTTGCCTTTTGGATAGATTTTAAGAATCTGCTATTATGATGGATGCGTTTAACAAAACAGTATGAATCTGAGGCCTAGACTATTCAAATAAGTAGACCTGGTAACACATCTTTCAACTTTCTCTATGGGTAGTGATCCATAAACCACCAACTTTTTGCCAACACCACTAAAGTGGTTAATTTGACCATTTTACCCTTCACCAAAGGAGAAGAAAGTTCAATAGAGTAAGAGTAATTGAGTAAAATCAACCATTTTAGTGTTGTACGGGAAAAAGTTGGTGGTTTATGGATTACCACCCTTTTCTGTAAGTATCATGGATATGTTGACAGTATGATTTACTGTATGTATCTAATTGGCACACTAGGTTTGCTTTTAAGTCTTTATGCTTTAGTGGTGAAACTATGATTTAGTGCTTAGTATGATCTAGTGCTGAATTAGTCGACCTGAATGATTTAAACGCTCTTACCTGACTTGATAAACAATTAAACACTCTGTACGGACTTTATTTTGAATAATCGTTACTGTTGACAGGTGTTAAATGACAGGAAAGTACCATTTTAAGCATGTGGTTTGTTTTTTGCCATTGACAGGTTGGAAAAGGTGATACTTCAGGTGGAACAGGTGATCCCAATGATCATACTTGTTGGATGCGACCTGAGGACATTGATTACCCGCGTGTAACTAATATTCAACCCAATACAATCCAACTTCTTATTAATACTGCCCAAATGGATCCAACTTTATTCAGTTGGGCGCATTTTGCCGGCTCTAGTTTTGAGTATCTTATTATATTAATTTCGTTATTCTGTTTTAGGTACTACTCACAAGATTGAGATTGTTTCTTAGCCCTGGTTATCCATATGAAGAAACATTGAAAACATTTCACAACCAAACAAGCATCATCATGTGCTCCTACCTTCCATACTTCAATAGTTTCAATAGAACAAGAGGTAACGAAGTGTTTCGTATTCTTACTAACCCCCGTCTTCCACAGCCACACATATACACCGCCACCACCTACTAGAGGTGGCAATTTCAAACCTTTTACTTATGATTTGGATCTCTAAGGGATAAACATAATTTTTCTAAAAAAAAAACTACCAAGTTTTTATTTTAATGCATAAAACCTCCTATGTCATTTATATTTAAAAAGTTCTGTAATAATAGCGATCCTGTAATCATATTTGATGCACTAGTTATTATTATATACTATATATATAGGGGTTGGTTATTGTAAAACAAGTATCAAATAAAAAACAAATAAGACAAGATCTTGACCCTTAGATAATGATAAAATTGATGCACGAAGATTCACGAAGCACAAGTATATATTGAAGATATGATATTTATATATATTCTTTGGGCCAAATCGACCCGACTGTTACTCGAAACTTACCCATTTTAACCCAAATCCACTTGTACCTTCTGACCTGTTCGTTTTGCCATGTCTATCTCAACCCTGCACGATTCTTGAGTTTCTGAACCCTTCTTCTTTTTGATGAATTTATAATGTTAAAGCTCTTCTGTTGCAGGTGGATTGATCCAATTAAACCACGGGAGACCCCAGCCTCTGCAGTATGTTGTCAATGCAGCATTCTTGGCTACCCTTTATAGTGACTATCTTGATGCTGCTGACACTCCCGGGTGGTATTGTGGACCCAATTTCTATTCGACCAACGAGCTGCGTAAATTTGCAGAAACTCAGGTATAGTTTTTCTAATAAGTCAATTTCTACCGGTTAACTTTTACTTGGGTCGATATGGGTTGTGTTTATCTCAAACGGGTCAAAACAAGGGCTAGGGTCCATGAGTCAAAGTTTGCACAAATCTGTTCCCAGATAGTTTACTATAAAGATTTGGATTATTGACATATATTCTCTTTTTGTAAACATATTAACGTATGATTTTATATATAAATATCAAAGGGACTATTTGCAGGTCAGCACAACCCAGCCTGGCATGGCCTGTTTTTGTTGGCTCAAAAGTATATGTGAGCCAACCCAACCAGCCCTATTAGTAAAAAGTGTCGTGTTTCAACTAAAACCCATTTTGACCTGTACCAAACCCGTCCCACCTATAGAACCGCTTCACTTTCTTGTGATTACAATCATTAATCCAGAGTTCAGCTATCAATAGACGTGCTTGCTTATAATGCAGATTGACTACATTCTTGGCAAGAACCCAAGAAAGATGAGTTATGTTGTGGGTTATGGTGATCACTATCCAAAGCATGTCCACCATAGAGGTGCATCAATACCCAAAAATAAAGTCAGGTATAACTGTAAAGGAGGGTATAAATGGAGGGACTCTAAAAAACCAAACCCCCACGTTATCACAGGGGCAATGGTTGCAGGGCCAGATAGGCGTGATGGTTTCCATGATGTGCGCACAAACTACAATTATACAGAGCCAACTTTAGCTGGAAATGCTGGTTTAGTTGCAGCCCTGGTTGCCCTTTCAGGTGACAGAACGACTAAGATTGATAAAAACACAATTTTTTCGGCAGTGCCACCAATGTTTCCCACTCCACCACCACCACCAGCTCCGTGGAAACCTTAAGATTTTGCATGCTTCTATAGATTATACTACTATCCTGGTGGTTTGTTTTGGTTCTAAAAAGCAGAACGGTAAATTAACACAAAAATGGGATATATCTTCGATGGATAAAGACTTAGTGCCTTAGTGGTGATTGGAATGAAGCTATAACTGTAGATGTTCTGCACGTATCTTATGTATGTAAACTTACAGTTCAAATATTTTTCGAAACTATGAATGAAATTCTTTTTTTTTTTGTTTTGTTTTTATCTGCACTGAATTCCTGTAATTTATATCTTACAGGAAAGGCATGTAAATTGTATGGATTTGACACCTTAATGCAAAATCAATCCAACTATAATTACGGTAAGATACATAAAGTCTACCCAAGATGCAACAGGACAAGAAGTTTTGTAGCAAGAAATTGACAAGAACCCAGCATTGATGCTTTGTTAAAAATATTTCTAGAGATTTGGCAAAAATGAAGGAGGTATCCAAAGAAAACTTATGCATATTCCCGCTTGGGGCGCTCACTCACAATAAATTTTGGTTGCCTAGTATCTAGGGGTGAGCAAAAACCGAACCGGTAAACCGAAAACCGAAAAAAACCGAACCAATCAAAAAACCATTGGATTTGGTTTTAGTTTTCTAAAAACCGAACCCATCGGTTTGGTTGTTGGTTTCCTATGAAAAACCGAACCGAACCAACACTATATATATTTCAATTTATTTTATATCTATATTATTTTAATTATGTCATGTAGATATATATAATATATATATATATATATATATATATATATATATATATATATATATATATATATATATATATATATATATATATATATATATATATATATATATATATATATATATATATATATATATATATATATATATATATATATATATATATATATATATATATATATATATATATATATATATATATATATATATATATATATATATATATATATATATATATATATATATATATATATATATATATATATATATATATATATATATATATATATATATATATATATATATATATATATATATATATATATATATATATATATATATATATATATATATATATATATATATATATATATATATATATATATATATATATATATATATATATATATATATATATATATATATATATATATATATATATATATATATATATATATATATATATATATATATATATATATATATATATATATATATATATATATATATATATATATATATATATATATATATATATATATATATATATATATATATATATATATATATATATATATATATATATATATATATATATATATATATATATATATATATATATATATATATATATATATATATATATATATATATATATATATATATATATATATATATATATATATATATATATATATATATATATATATATATATATATATATATATATATATATATATATATATATATATATATATATATATATATATATATATATATATATATATATATATATATATATATATATATATATATATATATATATATATATATATATATATATATATATATATATATATATATATATATATATATATATATATATATATATATATATATATATATATATATATATATATATATATATATATATATATATATATATATATATATATATATATATATATATATATATATATATATATATATATATATATATATATATATATATATATATATATATATATATATATATATATATATATATATATATATATATATATATATATATATATATATATATATATATATATATATATATATATATATATATATATATATATATATATATATGATTTCTCTGTATGTGTGTGTAGATA
Organism: Erigeron breviscapus; assembly: GCA_034093135.1. Classification (NCBI taxonomy): domain Eukaryota; kingdom Viridiplantae; phylum Streptophyta; class Magnoliopsida; order Asterales; family Asteraceae; genus Erigeron; species Erigeron breviscapus. The sequence goes on along the minus strand of CM067170.1, from coordinate 26,157,529 downwards.
CGTAATAATAGATTTGTATATGTATATGTGTGTGTGGATTTATGTATATATATACACCAATATATATTGTGTTATCTTTTTCAGTTTGTTGTTGTTAGTTTTAAACGCAGAAAATGAATTTAAATATGTTTATTGCTGCATCAATCAAGACAGATGTATAGTAATAACACAGGGTCATATAAATATTCTTTTTGGATGCACTAAAATAATTACTCAAAATAATGAATAGTTTGTGAAAATAAGTCATATGCATCAGTTTTGTCAAGAAGGATGTTTTAATTTTCTTTGGTAATTGGTCTTTGATCACATTTGATTTCGTTTTGTTCAACAATTAAAATTATAATCATTCTAAAGATCCATGTCGTATGCATCATTATTTTTTGCTATAATTAAAAACAGGATTTAAAAGATTCCCTTTATAATTATCGAATCTTTGTTATTGGCAACTAACTAGTTTTACAATTCGTGTTTACGTTGTCTTGCACTCTACTAATTAAGTTCGTTGCAGTTTAGCTAACGAGATGAAAAGAAGAAAGGGAATGGATTGCGGGCATGGTAAACTAATAAGAAGGAAGGATGTTGCAGAAGGTGATGATAGACTAAGTAGCTTGCCAGATGAGCTTATTCATAAAATCCTCTCTTTTGTTAGTATTAAACATTCTATCCGAGCCAGTGCTTTGTCATCGAGATGGAGGTATATCTGGACTTCATTGCCCTATCTCAGTTTCTCAACGGAGTATTTTCATACTTTGTCTGACTTCTCAAAATTCGTTACCCATGTTCTGACACGGCGGGGTAATCAAAGTGAAGTTTATTCCGTCAAGCTCAGTATTTCAGGAATTGTTGAGGATGTGTCTTTTAAAAACATTATTGATTATGCATTCTCACATAATGTCCAACAACTAAATGTTAGATATTTGCTTGAGAAGAATATTGAACTCCCTCTTTCTCTCTTTAGTTCTAAGTCTCTTAAACATCTCTCTCTAGTTGGATCTCGCCATTTCAATACAACAACCACATCAACGTGGGAGCTCCTAGCAATAACAACATTGCATCTTCAGTATGTCACGTTTTCTCAGAATATTGATCATTTCTCAAAGTGTGTGAACTTGAGGAATCTCAGCCTAATTCGTTGCAAAGTGATGGGATCAAATTGTTTCAGTATTTGTCATCGTGGACTTTCTAATCTCACAATTGACAATAATGCTTTCAAGAATGTCCACTTGGTTGTGCCTCAACTCAAAAATCTATCAGTTACCGATTATAATGGGACCTATATGATATCCGCACCTGAGCTTAACTCACTGAGTTATGCAGGTTATTCTCCATTAATATTTTTCAAAGATAACATTCGTTCTTTGGAAAAGGTTGATATCCTTGTCCACCATCCAGAGATGTTGCATCCTGAGAGCATTGTTTGCCTGCTTCAAAAGCTGCACGGCGTCAAATCTATTACGCTTAATTTGGAAATCATGGAGGTATATTGGTCTTCTTTATTCCTTAATGTTTAAATTGTGCATTACATATAATTTTTTTGTCCACATTCTTATAAGGGCATATGATCATATATGTTGTCAACAGTTCCTGAAAAACTGGTAGGTAAGTAGGTATAATCATGCAACTTTAAATGAAGGTCTCAAAATACATATTTCTTTTTTGACTTGATAAACAAAAAATAAGTGTATCGACTTAATATATACAAACATTATATATGCATTCAGTCACTTTATCAATTTGGTTAAATAAATAAACAAACCTAAGTTAATTTATATATACCCAAAAGACAAACTTAATGCAAATAATATAACACTTTTAAAACTTGTTTACGCAGATTTGATATTTAGGTTGTTTATTAAGGGCTTATAGGAAATTGCCACATAAATGTTCTCTATAAATGATCTTTCTCTTTTCTTTCGTAATATTGTCTCCAGCATCTTTCCTCACTTGTGAAAATAAGTTCATATCAAGCTTCTTCACTTACGAGCTTAAGGAGTATCAAAGTCTATCCATTAGATTCGTACAAGTCGGAGCATCAAAACCAAGTAACTTTGCCAACGGAAGTAAGCAACTATTTCCTGAATAGCTCTCCGAGTGCCACCTTCACAATGGTCTCACACAAGGTATGTTTTACTAGGACACTATTTTGTTATCTTGTGGCACATCATAAATGTGTTTTAATTTAATATAAAGAGTTTGCTTTGGGTTTGTAATAACACCGAAATTAACACTTCATAAGTGGATCCTCATCCCCACCCCGACACCCTCCAATGTATATATATATATATATATATATATATATATATATATATATATATATTATATATATATATATATATATATATATATATATATATATATATATATATATATATATATATATATATATATATATATATATATATATATATATATATATATATATATATATATATATATATATATATATATATATATATATATATATATATATATATATATATATATATATATATATATATATATATATATATATATATATATATATATATATATATATATATATATATATATATATATATATATATATATATATATATATATATATATATATATATATATATATATATATATATATATATATATATATATATATATATATATATATATATATATATATATATATATATATATATATATATATATATATATATATATATATATATATATATATATATATATATATATATATATATATATATATATATATATATATATATATATATATATATATATATATATATATATATATATATATATATATATATATATATATATATATATATATATATATATATATATATATATATATATATATATATATATATATATATATATATATATATATATATATATATATATATATATATATATATATATATATATATATATATATATATATATATATATATATATATATATATATATATATATATATATATATATATATATATATATATATATATATATATATATATATATATATATATATATATATATATATATATATATATATATATATATATATATATATATATATATATATATATATATATATATATATATATATATATATATATATATATATATATATATATATATATATATATATATATATATATATATATATATATATATATATATATATATATATATATATATATATATATATATATATATATATATATATATATATATATATATATATATATATATATATATATATATATATATATATATATATATATATATATATATATATATATATATATATATATATATATATATATATATATGTTATCCTATATAGGTGCAAGTAATAAGTATAATTTTAATATAGTTATTTTTATTTTATTTTTGGGTTCGTGCGTCCTTCGTTGTTACCAACAATCTAAACAAATTTACATCTGTTTGCACAATTGTTGGATGGTTTATGTTATTTTATAGGTGATGTATGCATAAGTACTATATGAAGCTCAAGTTATGTTTGTCTCCAAAAATGGCAGAGATATTCTTGACCTTGGATGTCTTGTATAGCGCTACTACGCTAGCCATTGTCTATGTAACATCCGTGAATTTTGACCCGTTGACTTTTGTGTAATTTGACTAACAAACTTGTTGAATGAAATAATTGGGTCCATTTTGATTATTTGACTTTGTGGTATGTTAGTCGGGTCGTTGGTATGCTTAATCGACGTCTAATTGTGTAAACGATTGTGTTTTGGCTTGCTAAGGGAAACGGGTCGACCCATGGGTTGCCCATGACCCATGAGCCTACTAGTGACCCATCTCCCTTATCCTCTCATTTCTATCTATCTATACTTCCCTTATTTCTTCCAAGTAAAAGCAAATCTTCTCCCATCTTTAGCTCATCATCTCACTTGCATCTAAATTGTGTTTTGGACTTGCTTTAATACAAGAATCATCATCATTGTCATAACTTAATCCCATTGAATCATAATCTTGGAGTTCATAGTTCAAGCATTGTCCTTTTTGACCTAAATTCGGGTTCTAGCTCGTGAAAAGGAGTTTTGGTAAGTCTAATTTAACCCATTTACTTCTATTTATGTTTAGTAATGCATTTCTGGTCATTTTGAGTATTGACATGTCCTAAATCGGCTTGAAATGGAAATTGGGTCAAATAGGGTTTATATAGGGTTTTGAATCGTTTGGATCGTTTGGCGATGTTATGGATGGAAACGAGGGTTTGGGCAAGTGTATTTAAGTACTAAAATGTCATATGTATATTCAAAACGAGTCCATAAGTCTTAAATGTCGGATTAGGGTTTTTGGTTCTTGAATTTAGAGTTTAAGTTCTTGTTTTCTGCTTTGAAAATCTGCTGCTGCTGTCCTTCTTCATGTAACGGCCGTTACACCTTGTAACGCCCGTTACATAGTGTAACGGATGTTACATGGCCGTTACAGTAACTTGGCTTGTGATGGAGTTAACGGCCGTTACCTTTGTGACGCCCGTTAGAGGCTAGTTTTGTCGAACATTTTCAAACGTCAATAACTTTTGAACCGTAAGTCCGTTTTAGACGTATGACCTATCGTTGGAATCGTGTGATAGTCTATTTTTCTGTGTAACATTCATTTCGTATGAAACTTCTTTCATTTCTAAAATTGTCGAGTCAAAGTGTTATGCTTCACACTCGGTAATGTTAAGGAAGTAATTGTGGGTTCGTGACTCGACCTAAACCTAAGGAACCAACTTATTTATGATTATAAAGTTGACATTATGTTACATGACATGCTTTGATAGGTTGTGGACGCGTGGGGCCTTATACTCGCTATTAATCTTTTATTAATTTGATTTAAGCTTCTTTGCCGATCGAGGTGAGTTTCGTATCTCCCTACTCGCTTGAGATTCGGGCTGAAAAGTGTAAACCTGGCGTGTTTATTTGCATTATTCGGTTTGTTGGTTGTTTGACTGGATTGTTGGATTGACGTGACAGTTCGTCTAGTTTGATTGACTTGGGTTATGTTTTAGTTAAGTATTACATTTATATTAGGATAGACGTGCATACATGGAAGTCGGTTATGCCTTCATTGGGTTCTAGATGTGGTGGGAAGGCTGCGGGTGACCCTATATATAAGCATCTGGGACCTGGAGAAAGTAGAATCCTCGGAAGTATATGTACGTATAGTTGGTTTAAGATATTGATTTGTGGCTTATGTTGTTGATTACTGATCGTTGGCGTATGATTGTCGTATAACTGTTGTTGGGTTATGTTTGACGAATAATGACTGTTGGCACAGGTTCATTGTCTATTGACTGTTGGCACAGGTTCATCGTATATCGATTGTTGGTTTACGATTATGCATTTACATTTGATTGTAAGCATTGCATACATTATTGTTGGACCCTCGGCAGGGGATTGCCGGCATCCTGGTGCATAGATGTATGCACCCATTTTGGATGTAGTTCCTGACCCCGAGTATATAGACATATATATCTCGATGTTTTTGAGATACAGCCTTGTCCATTGCGATGGCAGAAGGGTATCGTTGCATACGTGATTGAAGGTCACGCTTGGGATAGGCATATTTGCTTATTCATACATTTGGCACTTGCATTGATACGCATATCATTTGTGCATTCTCATTACACATTTTCTTGTCTGGTGTAATCTTGTTGTTGGGCGATGTTGTGTTATGTAAAGGCTCACTGTAAGTCATGTCTAGCCTTTATTCTTATATGTCGATTATTGATGTGGTTCTTTACGAACCATTACTACGAACTCACCAACCTTGTGTTGACTATGCTTAGTACACTTTTCAGGTAACCAGGTTCTCCCAGGGCGTGGAGTTTAGAGGTTTTACTTGCTGTTGAACCCGGACTTGGACTGTATGGATCAAGGATTCATTGGCCTTCTGATTGTATTATACTTAGGATCGTTTGCCATCCTTGGATGTGGTTTTGTTAACTTTGATGACTATTTGCTCCTGTCGTATTATGTTATCTATTTTGCTTGGAATGGATTCACCGAATTCTTATTTGCATTTAGTTGGTTCTATTGTAATCCCACCGCCCAAAAAAACAAACACCATAAAAAAAAAAAAAAAAAACAAAAAAACCGCCCATTATAATCCTAAGAAGAAAACCAAAAAAATAAAATCTCTCTCGCACCTCCCTCTCCATACAACACACAAAAGAAACACACGCAAACCCAAAAACTCCCATTCTCTATAATTTACTTCCTCCATTCTCGCTAACCCACCATTCCCACGTCAACCCCATCCATTCCTCCATAAACATGTCTCCCACTGACCCCTTACTCAGCTTCGCCCTACCCGCACCTTCCCCCTACCCACCGCTCCTCTCATGTTCTTATTTTCTGTTGCCTCGGCTATCTTTCCACCTCCAACAAGCTTCCGTCTCACGCAATTTAACCATAGTTCCTCCCCGACCCTCCCCCCCTTAAACAACAATAAACTCCCATCTTTTCCTCATCCCCCCCATCCCCCCCCCTAGGCCTCTTAACGTCAATCCTGTTCCCATTTGCTCCCAGAAACAAACAACAATCCTACTCACTCCCCCCCACTACCCCCTCCACACATCCCACCACCCACAAACTCCAAACAACACCCTCATACACCCAGCACACAACGCCTGCACCACTCCCACCTTAGCCACTCCCCCCCCCCCCAAAAAAAAAAAAAAAAAACAACAACACCCCTTCCTCCGCTTCTGTCCTCTACTGTCCTTTCCTCTCTCTTCACTTTCTTTTCTCTTCCGTCTTTTATTTTTCGTGCCCCTGAACCCGACCCTCGTACTCCCCAATTACAGTTCTCCCTCGCTGCGTTACCCCCATCCCCCTCACCTCCACTCTCGCCCATTACAAACATCTTCATCCCCCTCACCCAAAGCATCCCAAACTCTCGTTACCCCCCCCCCCCCCCCCCCCCCCCAAAATAAACAACAAAAAACATTAAAAAATAAAGTTTGCTTCTACCGCTCCCCACAGCCCCCGGCCCCCTCCTTCCACTCACCAACCCTTCTACCCCTCCCCCCCCCAAGCTTTTCCTTCCCAGTCCCCGCCTTTAACCAACTCCTCGTCCCCCCCCCCCCAAACCATACACTGTTATCGCCTCGCGTTTACGTCTATATCCCCCCACCAACTCCTTTGAGATCATTGTCTCGCTTTCGATTGCCCCCAAAGATTTTTGACCTCGCACAGTTTCAAAAATGTTAGAAAGAAAAAGAAAAATCAACAAAGGAGCGAAACCAGCCTTCAGCTCCCCCCCCCCCCACCTTCAAGATCTCTACTTTTCCTCTCTTTTACAAACCCCCTTCGCAATTTTCTTAACAATACCCTTTCTTTCCACCGCTTCTTCTCTACCATGCCTTGCGCCCCACAAAAAAATATCTAGTCCCAACCTACCCATCTGAACCCCACTCCAAGCATCATCACCTTCCCAACGCTCACTTCGCCCCTGCTCACACACCACTCTGAGCACAAGTTCCTTATGACTTTCCTTTACGCCCGATTATCACACCTCGCGTCTACAACATCTACTATACTCGCCTCTTCTCGACCACATCAGCTTTATTCCCTGCCATATAATAGGAAAAAAACCCCTCGCTACCTTCATCCTCCCATATACCTCCTACTTCTCAGCATCCTTACACCAATCCCACCCAATTCCTAGTCCATTTTCCTCCCCCCCTCCTCCCCCCCCCCCCCCACCCCCCCACACCTGGTGCTATGTGTTTTCCGTGATATTCCGAGCCTCGGCTTGGGGTGTTACAGAATGGTGGCCCATGCGTGGTCGTAGAGAATTAGGCGGTTTGACCAAGACTACGGCTTAAGTTAAAACTCTTCATATAGCATGCATGGTTAGGAATTCGTGTGCAATGTGAATTATGTGAATCCCCGTGTGAGTTCGTAGTTAAGACCTATTGTATGATAGCTTGAATCCAAGGTGATGAAGGTGAATTGTAGTTAATGTGGGTTGTTGTTGCAAATTGTTGAAATTAATGTGTTGATTTAGGGCAAAATGAAAGGATGCCATTAACTTAGTATAATATTGTGGCAACCCTAAAAGAACCCGATCAACTCTTTTATGGTTACCCGATATTATAGCAAGTTCATGACATCGTGGATTGCGCACGTGTGGCTTAAAGTATAATAAGAGAACCGATATGCTTAATGGAAGTTGATTAGGTGGAAGGTTAGCCGTTGGTACACCTTGTATACATACCCGGTCAATAACTAGAGAGCATATCGAATTCGGACTATACTTTGAATCATTTGTGTTAGTTGTTTAACTGCATGATGTATGAGCATGATTACTTGATGATAGGTTGTGATATGTGAAAATCCCTTATGATGCTAACACTTTTGCCTTAGCATAATGTCATGAAATGAGTATGTAGTATCGGTTTGAGAGCATTGACTACTTGTGTGGCTAACATGTGAGCATTTGAGACTAACTCTCGGGTCAACGTGTCACTTGTTTTATAGAAATGGAGAGACCAAGGAGAGTCCGAACGAACTATAGGGCTGAAGAGGAAGAACCTCAACCGGAAGCTCAACCGGAAATACAAGGAGGTAGGGGCCGTGGTAGAGGTCGTGGTAGAGGCCGTGGTAGGGGTCGTGGTAGAGCTCCTGAGCCAAACTTGGCTGAGGTAATTGCTCAAACAGTCGCCATCATGCCAACCATAATTGCTCAAGTCACGGCAAATCTTGGGCAAAATAATGTGGCTCAAAATAACGAAGCCCCAGAAAACGTAAACAATGAAAATGATCAACCTCAAGCCGAAGAATATGAGGAAGAGGAACCAATGGGAGTTAATATCGGGATGCCCATGAATAACCAATATGGTGGATACCGTCAGGGGTGTATCTTTAAGGATTTTAAGAGTTGTGGGGCACCGGAGTTTGATGGGAAAGGTGGTCCCACGGAATGTATAAGATGGTTTGAGGCAATAGAAGCAGTGATTGAAAGGAGTCATTGCACCTACGATGACCGGATTTCCTATGCATCCGGCATGTTTAGGCATGACGCCTTGAGTTGGTGGAACCAGGAAATAACTCTAGGGCGGACTCAGAATTTGGAGTGGATTGACTTCAAAGACAAAGTGAAAGCCAAGTTTTGTCCTCCGTACGAGCTACAGAATTTAACCATAGAATTTGCAAACCTCAATATGGAAGGAGCCGACTACAAGGGCTATGTGAGACGATTTCAAGAGTTGTCCACCCTCATTCCTCACTTGGTGGGCACCGAGTCACAGGCCATCCAGAAGTTCGTATTGGGTTTAAATCCTCAAGTCCGATCATATGTAAACTCCAACATGCCTACTTCTTTGGCTAATGCGGTTAACCAAGCCGGGAGTGTGACTGAAGATTTATTGAGGAGTGGTGTTTTGAGCAAATCCTCATCAAACAAGAGGAAAGAAGTGGGTGAGTCAAGTGGGGTAAAGAAAGCGGGGAAGGTTTGATCCCAAGAATGCTTATAGGGGTAGGGTGATGGCGGCGGTAGAACCGGCTAGGAAGCCTTATACCGGGCCTCATCCTTTCTTGTGGGAGGTGCAACAGGCACCATCCCGCCACTACTCCATGTGGGGCATGTTATAATTGCAACCAAGTTGGGCACGCATCCAAGAATTGTAGAGCTCCAAGAGCCGGCCCAATGAACGCGGCTCCTATTCGGGCCGTTCCTCCTCAAGGTAATCAAAGAAGAGGCGAATGTTTTGAATGTGGTAGCCGTGACCACTACCATAATAATTGCCCTCGATGGGTGGGGCAACAAGTGCAAGTAGCCGTCCACCCCAACCAACTACAAATGGTCGGGCCTAATCAAAACCGTGGACAACAAGGCCACCAAGTGCAACCACGCGGCCGAGCCTTTGCGGCCAATGTAAATGAAGCCCGCAATGATCCCAACATTGTAGCAGGTACTTTTCTCCTTAATGGTCTCTATGCCACCGTTCTATTTGATTCCGGGGCCGATTTTAGCCTCGTGTCTTCTAACTTTGTTCCTTTGATCGATGTGCATCCGTGTGCTCTAAACTATGTGCTTGACATTGAAATGGTAAATGGGTCACTAACTAGAATTAGTCAAATACTTCGAGAATGTGTCTTGACTTTGGAGGATGTCGACTTCTTCATTGACCTTATGCCACTTGACATTGGTAGTTTTGATATTATAGTGGGTATGGATTGGTTGACGGCGGTGAATGCAACCATTGATTGTGGTGAAAGAGTTGTTAAAATACCTTTGACTAACGGTAAAATTCTTAGGGTTCAAGGTGAAACCTCCGATTCTTCAACTTCTAAAGTCTTTAGTGCTACCATCTCAAAGGTAGAATTGAAGACCGTCCCTATCGTTTGTGATTTTCCCGATGTTTTTCCGGACGACTTACCAGGGTTACCTCCGCCACGTGAACTTGATTTTCGTATCAATCTTATTCCCGAAGCCGCGCCCATAGCAAAAGCTCCTTATAGACTAGCCTTAACTGAAATGCAGGAGCTACAAACTCAACTCAAGGAACTCCAAGAGAAGGGTTTCATTCGCCCTAGTCAATCTCCTTGGGTGCTCCTGTTCTCTTCGTCAAAAAGAAAGACGGATCCTTCCGAATGTGTATTGATTATCGGGAATTGAGCAAGCTCACCGTGAAGAACCGATATCCTCTCCCTAGAATTGATGACTTGTTTGATCAACTTCAAGGAGCTAAGCACTTCTCAAAAATCGATCTTCGCTCGGGTTATTATCAACTCCGGGTACATGAAGATGACATCCCCAAAACGGCTTTTCGCACAAGGTATGGCCATTTTGAATTCACCGTGATGCCATTTGGGTTGACTAATGCACCGGCGGTGTTCATGGACTTGATGAACCGGGTGTGTCAACCCTATTTAGACAAGTCCGTTATTGTGTTCATTGATGACATACTTGTATACTCGAAGACAAAGGAGGAGCATGTTAAGCACTTGCGTGAAGTGCTTGAATTACTAAGGAAGGAGAAGTTGTATGCGAAATTTTCCAAGTGTGAGTTTTGGTTGGAAAAGGTCCACTTCCTTGGTCACGTAGTGAGCAAGGATGGTATTCATGTGGACCCAAGCAAGATTGAAGCGGTCAAGAATTGGAGAAGACCCGAAACGCCATCCGAAATCCGTCAATTCCTTGGATTGGCGGGATACTATAGAAGATTCATTGAAAATTTCTCCCGTATTGCACAACCACTCACCCTCTTGACTCAAAAAGATAGAAACTTTGAATGGGGCGAAAGACAAGAAAACGCCTTCCAAACTCTTAAAGATATGTTATGTGAAGCTCCAATTTTAACGCTACCGGATGGAATCGAAGATTTTGTGGTTTATTGTGATGCTTCGGGGCAAGGATTGGGTTGTGTCCTTATGCAAAGGGGTAAAGTCATCGCTTATGCCTCTCGGCAATTGAAGGTGCATGAGAAGAACTACCCGACTCATGATTTGGAATTGGGGGCGGTTGTGTTTGCTTTGAAGTGTTGGAGGCATTACCTCTATGGCACCAAATGTGTGATTTATACCGATCACAAAAGTCTCCAACACATCTTCAACCAAAGTGAATTGAACATGAGGCAAAGGCGTTGGTTAGAGCTATTTAGTGATTATGATTGTGACATCCGTTATCACCCGGGCAAGGCAAATGTAGTAGCCGATGCCTTGAGCTGAAAGGAGAGAGTGAAACCAAGACGGGCTAGAGCTATGAGCCTCATGGTAGGGCCAAACATTCGTGATCGGATCATTGAAGCCCAAATTCAAGCCACCCTACCGAAAACTTTGGAAACGAAAACCTAGATGGCATGGAACAACTATTTGACCGAAAGAATGATAATGGGCTATACATGGTTGAAAGACTTTGGGTTCCTATTTTTGGCGACTTAAGAATGCTTATTATGAATGAAGCTCACCTATCGCCTTATTCGGTCCATCCCGGGTCGGATAAGATGTACTTTGACTTGAAGGAATTGTATTGGTGGCCGGGCATGAAGCGTGATATGGCAAGGTATGTGAGTGAGTGCCTTACTTGCTTACAAGTCAAAGCCGATCACAAGAAGCCACCCGGATTGTTGGTACAACCGGTGATGCCCGAATGGAAGTGGGAACATATCTCAATGGACTTCATCACTAAACTACCGAAGACGAGAAGCGGCCGAGACACGATTTGGGTGATAGTAGATCGGTTAACGAAATCGGCTCACTTTTTAGCCATTCGTGAAACCGATAAATTTGACACTTTGGTTCGATTATATATCAAGGAGGTAATATCTAAGCATGGAGTGCCGATTTCTATCATTTCGGATAGAGATGCCCGTTTTAAATCAAAATTTTGGGAAGCATTTCAAAAAGCCATGGGTACTCGACTCGACATGAGCACGGCATTTCACCCTCAAACGGATGGACAAACCGAGAGAACCATCCAAACACTTGAAGACATGTTGAGGGCATGTGCGATCGATTTTGGTGGGAGTTGGGAAGACCATTTGCCGTTAGTTGAATTCTCATACAACAATAGCTACCATGCTACCATTCAAATGGCACCCTTTAAGGCATTGTATGGTAGAGTATGCCGCTCTCCCCTAGCTTGGGCGGAGATTGGAGAGAGTCAACTTATCGGGCCAGAAATTGTAATTGAAACAACCAAGGTAATATCTCAAATCAAGGAGAAGTTGCAATTGGCCCGTGAGCGTCAAAAGAAGTATGCCGATGTGAGGCGGAGACCGCTAGAGTTTGAAGTTGGTGATTTTGTACTTTTGAAAGTGTCGCCTTGGAAGGGAGTCGTACGATTTGTGAAGCGGGGAAAACTTGCACCAAGGTATGTTGGTCCTTTCAAGATTCTTGAACGGGTTGGGAAGTTGCTTATCGACTAGAATTGCCTCAAGAGCTTAGCGGTGTGCATGATGTGTTTCATATTTGTAATTTGCGCAAATGTTTGGCGGATCCTACACATCATGTGCCTATGGACGAAATTAGGGTTGATTCGAGCCTAAACTTTGTTGAAGAACCGGTAGAGATTTTAGATCGTCAAGAAAAGAAACTCAAGAAGAAGCGCTACACCATTGTGAAGGTTAGATGGAATGCTAGACGTGGAGCCGAGTTCACTTGGGAGCGAGAGGATCACATGAAGTCTAAGTAACCGCATTTGTTTAATAATTAGGGTTTTGTTGAATTTCGGGACGAAATTCTTTTAACGGGGGAATAATGTAACATCCGTGAATTTTGACCTGTTGACTTTTTGTGTAATTTGACTAACAAACTTGTTGAAAGAAATAATTGGGTCCATTTTGTGATTATTTGACTTTGTGGTATGTTAGTCGGGTCGTTGGTATGCTTAATCGACGTCTAATTGTGTAAACGATTGTGTTTTGGCTTGCTAAGGGAAACGGGTCGACCCATGGGTTGCCCATGACCCATGAGCCTACTAGTGACCCATCTCCCTTATCCTCTCATTTCTATCTATCTATACTTCCCTTATTTCTTCCAAGTAAAAGCAAATCTTCTCCCATCTTTAGCTCATCATCTCACTTGCATCTAAATTGTGTTTTGGACTTGCTTTAATACAAGAATCATCATCATTGTCATAACTTAATCCCATTGAATCATAATCTTGGAGTTCATAGTTCAAGCATTGTCCTTTTTGACCTAAATTCGGGTTCTAGCTCGTGAAAGGAGTTTTGGTAAGTCTAATTTAACCCATTTACTTCTATTTATGTTTAGTAATGCATTTCTGGTCATTTTGAGTATTGACATGTCCTAAATCGGCTTGAAATGGAAATTGGGTCAAATAGGGTTTATATAGGGTTTTGAATCGTTTGGATCGTTTGGCGATGTTATGGATGGAAACGAGGGTTTGGGCAAGTGTATTTAAGTACTAAAATGTCATATGTATATTCAAAACGAGTCCATAAGTCTTAAATGTCGGATTAGGGTTTTTGGTTCTTGAATTTAGAGTTTAAGTTCTTGTTTTCTGCTTTGAAAATCTGCTGCTGCTGTCCTTCTTCATGTAACGGCCGTTACACCTTGTAACGCCCATTACATAGTGTAACGGATGTTACATGGCCGTTACAGTAACTTGGCTTGTGATGGAGTTAACGGCCGTTACCTTTGTGACGCCCGTTAGAGGCTAGTTTTGTCGAACATTTTCAAACGTCAATAACTTTTGAACCGTAAGTCCGTTTTAGACGTATGACCTATCGTTGGAATCGTGAGAGAGTCTACTTTCTTATTGTAACATTCATTTCGTATGAAACTTCTTTAATTTCTAAAATTGTCGAGTCAAAGTGTTATGCTTCACACTCGGTAATGTTAGGAAGTAATTGTGGGTTCGTGACTCGACCTAAACCTAAGGAACCAACTTATTTATGATTATAAAGTTGACATTATGTTACATGACATGCTTTGATAGGTTGTGGACGCGTGGGGCCTTATACTCGCTATTAATCTTTTATTAATTTGATTTAAGCTTCTTTGCCGATCAAGGTGAGTTTCGTATCTCCCTACTCGCTTGAGATTCGGGCTGAAAAGTGTAAACCTGGCGTGTTTATTTGCATTATTCGGTTTGTTGGTTGTTTGACTGGATTGTTGGATTGACGTGACAGTTCGTCTAGTTTGATTGACTTGGGTTATGTTTTAGTTAAGTATTACATTTATATTAGGATAGACGTGCATACATGGAAGTCGGTTATGCCTTCATTGGGTTCTAGATGTGGTGGGAAGGCTGCGGGTGACCCTATATATAAGCATCTGGGACCTGGAGAAAGTAGAATCCTCGGAAGTATATGTACGTATAGTTGGTTTAAGATATTGATTTGTGGCTTATGTTGTTGATTACTGATCGTTGGCGTATGATTGTCGTATAACTGTTGTTGGGTTATGTTTGACGAATAATGACTGTTGGCACAGGTTCATTGTCTATTGACTGTTGGCACAGGTTCATCGTATATCGATTGTTGGTTTACGATTTATGCATTTACATTTGGTTGTAAGCATTGCATACTTTATTGTTGGACCCTCGGCAGGGGATTGCCGGCATCCTGGTGCATAGATGTATGCACCCATTTTGGATGTAGACCTGACCCCGAGTATATAGACATATATATCTCGATGATTTTGAGATACAGCCTTGTCCATTGCGATGGCAGAAGGGTATCGTTGCATACGTGATTGAAGGTCACGCTTGGGATAGGCATATTTGCTTATTCATACATTTGGCACTTGCATTGACACGCATATCATTTGTGCATTCTCATTACACATTTTCTTGTCTGGTGTAATCTTGTTGTTGGGCGATGTTGTGTTATGTAGAGGCTCACTGTAAGTCATGTCTAGCCTTTATTCTATATGTCGATTATTGATGTTGGTTCTTTACGAACCATTACTACGAACTCACCAACCTTGTGTTGACTATGCTTAGTACACTTTTCAGGTAACCAGGTTCTCCCAGGGCGTGGAGTTTAGAGGTTTTACTTGCTGGGAAGGCTGCGGGTGACCCTATATATAAGCATCTGGGACCTGGAGAAAGTAGAATCCTCGGAAGTATATGTACGTATAGTTGGTTTAAGATATTGATTTGTGGCTTATGTTGTTGATTACTGATCGTTGGCGTATGATTGTCGTATAACTGTTGTTGGGTTATGTTTGACGAATAATGACTGTTGGCACAGGTTCATTGTCTATTGACTGTTGGCACAGGTTCATCGTATATCGATTGTTGGTTTACGATTTATGCATTTACATTTGGTTGTAAGCATTGCATACTTTATTGTTGGACCCTCGGCAGGGGATTGCCGGCATCCTGGTGCATAGATGTATGCACCCATTTTGGATGTAGACCTGACCCCGAGTATATAGACATATATATCTCGATGATTTTGAGATACAGCCTTGTCCATTGCGATGGCAGAAGGGTATCGTTGCATACGTGATTGAAGGTCACGCTTGGGATAGGCATATTTGCTTATTCATACATTTGGCACTTGCATTGACACGCATATCATTTGTGCATTCGCATTACACATTTTCTTGTCTGGTGTAATCTTGTTGTTGGGCGATGTGTGTTATGTAGAGGCTCACTGTAAGTCATGTCTAGCCTTTATTCATATATGTCGATTATTGATGTTGGTTCTTTACGAACCATTACTACGAACTCACCAACCTTGTGTTGACTATGCTTAGTACACTTTTCAGGTAACCAGGTTCTCCCAGGGCGTGGAGTTTAGAGGTTTTACTTGCTGTTGAACCCGGACTTGGACTGTATGGATCAAGGATTCATTGGCCTTCTGATTGTATTACTTAGGATCGTTTGCCATCCTTGGATGTGGTTTTGTTAACTTGGTTGACTATTTGCTCCTGTTGTATTATGTTATCTATTTTGCATTGTAATGGATTCACCGAATTCTTAATTGCATCTAGTTGGTTCTATTGTAATCCCACCTGGTGCTATGTGATTTCCGTGATATTCCGAGCCTCGGCTTGGGGTGTTACAGTCTACCCATACAGGAGCAGTTCAGGCAACTCACGTTGTAAACACTAAAGTACTAAACCCTAAAAGGGACATGGTTAGATAAACAGAAGCTGTTCCAATTAGAAGTATTCAAGTCAAGACATCTAATGACTTTTCAGTATTTAATTTTTCAGATCTGCCTTGTATTAGGCCTCCCTAGCTTTCGACAAGCCTCATTTGGATTTTCTTGGATCCATATTTTTCTTTGATTAGAGCATTATGTCCTTTATTAAACGAAACCTATGTGAACAGTAAAGTACAAGCTTCAAAGCATAGTGTATAACATCTAAAATCTGATTAGAATATATATCAATTAAAACAAATAATGAAACCAAGATGTAGTTAGATGAGTTGGTTTGGAGCTCTTATGATTTTTGAGAGGTGCAAGGATCAAACCTTGGTAACTCCAACATTTTTTAATTTTTATTTTCAAACTTACATTTTGGCCCAATCATTTTTTGGTGATTACTATCATATTTTTTTTTTCTTAAAGATTTTATACTTAATAGAATTGATATAAGTTATGTAATTTTGGTTTTTTATCTACATGTTTATTAAAAGTTACTGTCTAATTAGACCTTTTTCTAAAATATTTAATACTTTTTTTTGAATTTTTCCTCCATAGTTGGGTTTTTGGGATTTTGTTTTAAAACATTTATCCCTTATGAAATTTTCAAGAAAACATAAATATAATGTTGAGGTTGTGGTATTTACTCAAACAGGAAGACGAATATCCGTGACAAAGTTTTTTAAAATTGTGTTTTACATATATCTTATCTGGTTTTCTATTAACTTTTTTGTTGACTCCGTTTTGTCTTTTTTTTTTGTTATTATTCTTGGTTTTTTGCACAGCTTATACTATCTTTTTTGTTTTCCTCCATGACGAACGGGTATTTAATTAAGCAATTGTAGATTTAATGCAAGTACAAAAACATAATGAAACGTATCAATACGAAAATTAGGGCCCCGCAAAGCGGGGCTAGAACCCCACTAGTTATTAATATACTAGTTAATCAACCCGGTGATTACCCGGACATGATTAAAAAATTTAAAATTTAAACCTTATATTAATTTTCATATTTATTGACGTTGTTTTAACTATTTATGAATGAATAGAAGAATAATGTAAATACAAAAGACATGTCACGTGACCAACCTTCTCAATACGAACCGGCCTAACCTTCTAATACCGCAATATAAATTCCTACTAACTAAACGAAGTTATTAGGATCTAGGCAACACATAGATGGCAAAATGGGATGATCAAGTTAGTTGGATAAAAAATTAAGCCATATAATTTTCAAGGAAATGATATAAGATAGAGAATGAAATTGATAAAATTAAATGACTGAGAAATCCAATAAATTCTTTTATTTGATAATAAGTAATAGCAAAGAAATGCATCTGAGAAATGAGCGGAATTTATTTCTTGTATTTGGTTAGAAAATTAGAGAAATGAAGATGAATTGTTGGTACAAATAACTTTTCTATAAGCATGCGATAGAAAATTTGTTATCTTAATAAATCGATATTACATTAAATTGTATAAGAAAAACTCTAATATTCCAAGTTGCAACCAACCAATATTTCTACTTTTATTTGAGACCTAATTACTCTTAATCTTTGAAGTTTTTGTGTCTGAAAGTTCTTGGCTGATTAACAATTTGGTAAATCAAACCACTACAACGGGTGTTTGTCTGGTCATAGAACATTCCCTGCATGCTTGAATTCTTTAGTAATTAAAGTTATCAAAGTGCACGATGCCAAAAGTTTTGTGACGTAAGTAGACACTCGTTTAGCGACACCCTTGTTATCGTTGTCGCAACTTAAGTCGAAAACCGAGTCGCAAAATATTTCTAACAAGAAAATAAACCCGCGCGTTGCTGCGGGAGTTTTTTTTTAAACCAAGAAAATAACAACGTATAAATATATCCACTGTTAATATCGTTTAAAGTAAACAATTAATTAGAACCAAAAAGTAACTAATACGCTACGTAAAAACTAAAAAAGTTATTGCACGAACGCCGTTGGTCAAACATAATTAGAAAAAAGAAGTAATTACTGGGTTGGTTACATGGCTATTAGTTGGAAAAAAAACATATATTTTTTTCTTAATAAAAAAAGCTTTTGATAGAAGAAAAAAAGTTAGTATTAAGAAAAAAATTAACATCGGCCGTTGGCCATGGATAACCAATTGTTAAAAAAAGGTACAAAAAGAATATACTAAAACCAAAAAATAAAAAGAGAAAAAAAAAAGAAAACACGAAAACCAAATGAAAAAGTTATAAAAAAAAAACTAAATGTTACATGTGAAATGCAATAAAAAAAGAGAAAAAAATAGGTTAAAAAACAAAATATATAGCATTTGAATAAAATATATAACATTATACAAAGTTATAAAAGAACAAAATGTAAAATGTAGAAAAAGGTATAAAAAAACTAATGTTAAAAAGGATTTTTCTAAAAAAAAAATAAAAAAAATAATAAAAAAAGCTTTTGATAGAAGAAAAAAAGTTAGTATTAAGAAAAAAATTAACATCGGCCGTTGGCCATGGATAACCAATTGTTAAAAAAAGGTACAAAAAGAATATACTAAAACCAAAAAAAAAAACTGAAAAAAGGGGGAGGTTCTTGTGTAACATCCGTGAATTTTGACCCGTTGACTTTTGTGTAATTTGACTAACAAACTTGTTGAATGAAATAATTGGGCCCATTTGTGATTATATGACTATGTGGTATGTGAGTCGGGTCGTTAATATGTTTGTTTGGCGTTTAATTGTGTAATCGATTGTATTTTGGCTTGTGAAGAGAATCGGGTCGGCCCGTGGGTAGTCCACGACCCACCAGCCACCCATGACCATTTCTCCCCTCCCTTATCTCTTCTCTCCTCTTTTCATTCATTATCTATCTATCTATACTTCTATTCTCTCAAGTAAAAGGAGCCATCTCTTGTTCTTCACCCTCATTTGCATCAAATTAGTGTTTTGGAGCTACCATAGTACAAGAATCATCATTGTTGCCTCATAATCTTCATTAAATCATACTTGAAGTTTCTAGTTCAAGCTTTACCCATTTTGACCTAAATTTGGGTTCTAGCTCAAGGAGAAGTTTGTGTAAGTCTAATTCATCTCATTTGTACCTACTTATGTTTGTTTATGCATTTCTAGTCATTTTGAGTGTTGGCTTATGTTTGTCGAATATGGATTGTTGGCTTATGTTTGTCGAATATTGATTGTTGGCTTATGTTTGTCGAATATTGATTGTTGGCTTATGTTTGTCGAATATTGATTGTTGGCTTATGTTTGTCGAATATGGATTGTTGGCTTATGTTTGTCGAATATGGATTGTTGGCTTATGTTTGACGAATATTGATTGTTGGCTTATGTTTGTCGAATATTGATTGTTGGCTTATGTTTGTCGAATATGGATTGTTGGCTTATGTTTGTCGAATATGGATTGTTGGCTTATGTTTGACGAATATTGATTGTTGGCTTATGTTTGTCGAATATTGATTGTTGGCTTATGTTTGTCGAATATGGATTGTTGGCTTATGTTTGTCGAATATTGATTGTTGGCTTATGTTTGACGAATATTGATTGTTGGCTTATGTTTGACGAATATTGATTGTTGGCTTATGTTTGTCGAATATGGATTGTTGGCTTATGTTTGTCGAATATGGATTGTTGGCTTATGTTTGTCGAATATTGATTGTTGGCTTATGTTTGACGAATATTGATTGTTGGCTTGTGTTTGTCGAATATGGATTGTTGGCTTATGTTTGCCGAATATTGATTGTTGGCTTATGTTTGACGAATATTGATTGTTGGCTTATGTTTGTCGAATATGGATTGTTGGCTTATGTTTGTCGAATATTGATTGTTGGCTTATGTTTGACGAATATTGATTGTTGGCTTATGTTTGTCGAATATGGATTGTTGGCTTATGTTTGTCGAATATGGATTGTTGGCTTATGTTTGTCGAATATGGATTGTTGGCTTATGTTTGTCGAATATGGATTGTTGGCTTATGTTTGTCGAATATTGATTGTTGGCTTATGTTTGTCGAATATGGATTGTTGGCTTATGTTTGTCGAATATGGATTGTTGGCTTATGTTTGTCGAATATTGATTGTTGGCTTATGTTTGACGAATATTGATTGTTGGCTTATGTTTGACGAATATTGATTGTTGGCTTATGTTTGTCGAATATGGATTGTTGGCTTATGTTTGTCGAATATGGATTGTTGGCTTATGTTTGTCGAATATGGATTGTTGGCTTATGTTTGACGAATATTGATTGTTGGCTTATGTTTGTCGAATATGGATTGTTGGCTTATGTTTGTCGAATATTGATTGTTGGCTTATGTTTGACGAATATTGATTGTTGGCTTATGTTTGTCGAATATGGATTGTTGGCTTATGTTTGCGAATATTGATTGTTGGCTTATGTTTGTCGAATATGGATTGTTGGCTTATGTTTGTCGAATATGGATTGTTGGCTTATGTTTGTCGAATATGGATTGTTGGCTTATGTTTGACGAATATTGATTGTTGGCTTATGTTTGTCGAATATGGATTGTTGGCTTATGTTTGCCGAATATTGATTGTTGGCTTATGTTTGACGAATATTGATTGTTGGCTTATGTTTGTCGAATATGGATTGTTGGCTTATGTTTGTCGAATATTGATTGTTGGCTTATGTTTGTCGAATATGGATTGTTGGCTTATGTTTGCCGAATATTGATTGTTGGCTTATGTTTGACGAATATTGATTGTTGGCTTATGTTTGTCGAATATGGATTGTTGGCTTATGTTTGTCGAATATTGATTGTTGGCTTATGTTTGTCGAATATGGATTGTTGGCTTATGTTTGTCGAATATTGATTGTTGGCTTATGTTTGACGAATATTGATTGTTGGCTTGTGTTTGTCGAATATGGATTGTTGGCTTATGTTTGCCGAATATTGATTGTTGGCTTATGTTTGACGAATATTGATTGTTGGCTTATGTTTGTCGAATATGGATTGTTGGCTTATGTTTGTCGAATATGGATTGTTGGCTTATGTTTGTCGAATATGGATTGTTGGCTTATGTTTGACGAATATTGATTGTTGGCTTATGTTTGACGAATATTGATTGTTGGCTTATGTTTGACGAATATTGATTGTTGGCTCAGGTTCATTATATGTTGATTGTTGGTTTATGATTGATGCATTTACAATTGATTGTAAGCATTGCATACATTGCTGATGAGCCCTCGGCAGGGGATTGCCGACATCCTGGTGTATAGATGTATGCACCCATTTTGGATGTAGATCTTGACCCCGAGTATATAGACATATATATCTCGATGTTTTTGAGATGCCGCTTTGTTCATGGTGATGACAAGCGAGTATCGTTGCATAGGTGACCGGAGATCACGCATAAGATAGGCATTTTGGCTTACTTACGCATATGGCATTGCATTGATATTCATATCATTTATGCATTTCTTATTACGCGCTTTTTGTACTTGTGTAATCTTGTTGTTGGACATTATTGTGTTTCTTCGAGGCTCACTGTAAGTCATGTTTAGCCTCTACTTGTACATTATGATTATTGTCTATGGTTCCTTATGGACCATTACTACGAACTCACCAACCTTGCGTTGACTATGCTTAGTACACTTTTCAGGTAACCAGGTTCTCCCCGGACGTGGAGTTTAGTTGCTTGCTTGCTGTCAACCCGGGCTTGGACTTTATGAATCAAGGATTCATTGACCTTCTCTTTTGCATTATGCTTAGGATCGATTTGCCATCATCTGGATGTTATTTTGTATCTTTGATGGTTATTTGCTCCTTATGTATTTTGGTACCTGTTTCGTATTGTTATGGATTCACCGAATCCTTATTTGCATTTAGTTTGTTCTATTGTAATTCCACCTTGCGCTATATGATTTCCGTGATATTTCGAGTCTCGGCTTGGGGTGTTACAGAATGGTGGCCCATGCAGGTCGTAGAGAATTAGGCGGTTTGACCTAAACTACGGCTTAAGTTAAAACTTTTCATATAGCATGCATGGTTAGGAAATTCGTGTGCAATGTGAATTATGTGAATCCCCGTGTGAGTTCGTAGCTAAGACCACTTGTGTGATAGCTTAAATTCAATGTGATGAATGTGGATGGTAGTTAATATGGTTGTTGTTGTTATTGGTTGGAGCTAATTTGATGATTTAGGGCAAAATGAAGGGATGCCATTAACTTAGTATAATATTGTGGCAACCCTAAAAGAACCCGATCAACTCTTTTATGGTTACCCGATATTATAGCAAGTTCATGACATCGTGGATTGCGCACGTGTGGCTTAAAGTATAATAAGGAACCGATATGCTTAATGGAAGTTGATTAGGTGGAAGGTTAGCCGTTGGTACACCTTGTACACATACCCGGTCAATAACTAGGGAGCATATCGAATTCGGATTATACTTTGAATCATTCGTGTTAGTTGTTTGATGGCATGATGAAATGAGCATGATTACTTGAATTAATGATGAAATATTGTAATAAATTCAACTTGATGTTATGATATGTAAAAATCCCTTATGATTCTAACACTGTTGCCTTAGCATAATATTATGAAATGAGTATGTGGTATCGGTATGAGAGCATTGACTACTTGTGTGACTAACATGTGAGCATTTGAGACTAACTCTCGGGTCAACGTGTCACTTGTTTTATAGAAATGGTGAGACCAAGGAGAGTCGGAACGAACTATAGGGCTGAAGAGGAAGAACCTCAACCGGAAGTACAAGGAGGTAGGGGCCGTGGTAGAGGTCGTGGTAGGGGCCAAGGAAGGGGTCGTGGTGAAGTTCCTAAGCCAAATATGGCTGAGGTGATCGCTCAAACGATCGCCAATATCATGCCAACCATTATTGCTCAAGTCACGGCAAATCTTGGGCAAAATAATGTGGCTCAAAACAACGAAGCTCCAGAAAATGAAAATAACGAAAATGCTCAACCTCATGCCGAAGAAAATGAAGAAGAGGGACCAGTGGGAGTTGGTAACGGTATGCCCATGTATAATCGACATGGAGGATACCGTCAAGGGTGTATATTTAAAGACTTTAAAAGTTGTGAGGCACCGGAGTTCGATGGGAAAGGGGGTCCCACGGAATGTATAAGGTGGTTTGAAGCGATAGAGGCGGTGATTGAAAGGAGTCATTGCACCTATGATGACCGGATTTCCTATGCATCCGGCATGTTTAGACATGACGCCTTGAGTTGGTGGAACCAAGAAATAACGTTGGGGCGGACTCATAATTTGGAGTGGATTGACTTCAAGAACAAAGTGAAAGCAAAGTTTTGTCCTACGTATGAACTACAAAACTTAACCATTGAATTTGCAAATCTCAACATGGAAGGAGCCGATTACAAGGGCTATGTTAGACGATTTCAAGAGTTGTCTACCCTCATTCCTCACTTGGTGGGTACCGAGCCTCAGGCCATCCAAAAGTTCGTACTGGGCTTGAATCCTCAAGTCCGATCTTATGTAAACTCCAACATGCCTACTTCTTTGGCTAATGCGGTCAACCAAGCCGGGAGTGTGACTGAAGATTTATTGAGAAGTGGTGTTTTGAGCAAATCCTCATCAAACAAGAGGAAAGAAGTGGGAGAGTCGAGCAGGGTAAAGAAAGTGGGGAGGTTTGACCCCAAGAATGCAAATAGGGGTAGGGTGATGGCGGCGGTGGAACCGGCCAGGAAAGCTTATACTGGACCCCATCCTTTCTGTGGGAGATGCAACCAACACCACCCCGCCAATGCCCAATGCAGAGCATGCTTTAATTGTAACCAAGCGGGGCACTTCGCCAGGGAGTGTAGGGTTCCAAGAGCGGGCCCAGTGAATGTGGCTCCTATTCGGGTCGTTCCTCCTCAAGGCAACCAACGAAGAGGAGAATGTTTTGAATGT
Organism: Erigeron breviscapus; assembly: GCA_034093135.1. Lineage (NCBI taxonomy): Eukaryota > Viridiplantae > Streptophyta > Magnoliopsida > Asterales > Asteraceae > Erigeron > Erigeron breviscapus. The sequence continues at coordinate 26,133,060 of CM067170.1, read as the reverse complement.
GGTAGTCGTGACCACTACCGTAATAATTATCCTCGATGGGTGGGACAACAAGTTCAAGTAGCCGTCCACCCCAATCAACTCCAAATGGTCGGGCCTAACCAAAACCGGGGACAACAAGGCCACCAAGTGCAACCACGCGGCCGAGCCTTTGCGGCCAATGCAAATGAAGCCCGCAATGATCCTAACGTAGTAGCAGGTACTTTTCTCCTTAATGGTCACTATGCAACTGTCCTATTTGATTCCGGGGCCGATTATAGCCTCGTGTCCTCTAACTTTGTTCCTTTGATTGATGTGAATCCTTGTGCTTTAAACTATGTGCTTGACATTGAAATGGTAAACGGGTCACTAACAAAAATTAGTCAAATACTTCGCGATTGTGTCTTGACTTTGGAAGATGTCGATTTCTTCATAGACCTTATGCCTTTGGATATTGGGAGTTTTGATGTTATTGTGGGTATGGATTGGTTGATGGCGGTAAATGCAACCATTGATTGTGGCGAGAGAGTTGTTAAGATACCTTTGAATAACGGTAGAATTCTTAGGGTTCAAGGTGAAGTCTCCGATTCCTCTAATTCTAAAGTCTTTAGTGCTACCGTCACAAGGGTAGAATTGAAGACCGTTCCTATTGTTTGTGAATTTTCCGATGTTTTTCCGGATGACTTGCCGGGGTTACCTCCAACTCGTGAACTTGACTTTCGCATTAATCTTATCCCCGAAGCCACGCCCGTAGCAAAAGCTCCGTATAGACTAGCCTTTACCGAAATGCAAGAATTACAAACTCAACTCAAGGAACTCCAAGAGAAGGGTTTCATTCGCCCTAGTCAATCTCCTTGGGGTGCTCCTGTTCTCTTCGTTAAAAAGAAAGATGGGTCCTTCAGAATGTGTATCGATTACCGGGAATTAAACAAGCTCACAGTGAAGAACCGGTATCCTCTCCCAAGAATCGATGACTTATTTGATCAACTTCAAGGTGCTAAACACTTCTCAAAAATCGATCTTCGCTCGGGTTATCATCAACTCCGGGTACATGAAGATGATATTCCCAAGACGGCTTTTCGCACAAGGTATGGTCACTTTGAATTCACCGTAATGCCTTTTGGGTTGACTAATGCACCGGCGGTGTTCATGGACTTGATGAACCGGGTGTGTCAACCATACTTAGACAAGTCTGTCATTGTGTTCATTGATGACATACTTGTATACTCGAAGATGAAGGAGGAGCATGTTGAGCACTTGCGTGAAGTGCTTGAACTACTAAGGAAAGAGAAATTGTATGCTAAGTTCTCCAAGTGTGAGTTTTGGTTGGAAGAGGTCCACTTCCTTGTTCACGTAGTGAGCAAGGAGGGTATTCATGTGGACCCAAGCAAGATTGAAGCGGTCAAGAATTGGAGAAGACCCGAAACGCCATCCGAGATCCGCCAATTCCTTGGATTGGCGGGTTACTATAGAAGATTTATTGAAAACTTCTCCCGTATTGCACAACCACTCACCCTCTTGACTCAAAAAGATAGAAACTTTGAATGGGGCGAAAGACAAGAAAACGCCTTCCAAACTCTTAAAGATATGCTATGTGATGCTCCTATTTTGACGCTACCGGACGGAATTGAAGATTTTGTTGTTTATTGTGATGCCTCGGGACAAGGGTTGGGTTGTGTTCTTATGCAAAGGGGTAAAGTCATTGCTTATGCCTCTCGTCAATTGAAGGTGCATGAGAAGAACTACCCGACACATGATTTGGAATTGGGAGTGGTTGTGTTTGCTTTGAAGTGTTGGAGGCATTATCTCTATGGCACCAAATGTGTGATTTATACCGATCACAAAAGTCTCCAACACATCTTCAACCAAAGTGAATTGAATATGAGGCAAAGGCGTTGGTTAGAACTATTTAGTGATTATGATTGTGACATCCGTTATCACCAGGGCAAGGCAAATGTAGTAGCCGATGCCTTGAGCCGAAAGGAGAGAGTGAAACCAAGACGGGCTAGAGCTATGAGCCTCACGGTGGGGCCAAATATTCGTGACCGGATTATTGACGCCCAAATTCAAGCCACCCTACCGGAAAACTTTGGAGACGAAAACCTAGATGGCATGGAACAACAATTCGACCGGAAGGATGATAATGGGCTATACATGGTTGAAAGACTTTGGGTTCCTATTTTCGGTGACTTAAGAACACTTATTATGAATGAAGCTCACCTATCGCCTTATTCGGTCCATCCCGGGTCGGATAAGATGTACTTTGACTTGAAAGATTTGTATTGGTGGCCGGGCATGAAGCGTGATGTGGCTAGGTATGTGAGTGAGTGTCTTACTTGCTTACAAGTCAAAGCAGATCACAAGAAGCCACCCGGATTGTTGGTACAACCGGTGATTCCCGAATGGAAGTGGGAACATATCTCAATGGACTTCATTACTAAATTACCGAAGACGAGAAGCGGACGTGACACGATTTGGGTGATAGTAGATCGGTTAACGAAGTCGGCTCACTTTTTAGCCATTCGCGAAACCGATAAATTTGACACTTTGGCTCGTTTGTACATCAAGGAAGTAATATCTAAACATGGAGTGCCGATTTCTATCATTTCGGATAGAGATGCCCGTTTCAAATCGAACTTTTGGGAAGCCTTTCAAAAAGCAATGGGTACTCGACTCGACATGAGCACGGCATTTCATCCTCAAACGGATGGGCAAACCGAGAGAACCATCCAAACACTTGAAGACATGTTGAGGGCTTGTGCAATTGATTTTGGTGGAAGTTGGGAAGACCATTTGCCGCTAGTTGAATTTTTGTACAACAATAGTTATCATGCTACCATTCAAATGGCGCCTTTTAGAGCATTGTATGGTAGGATATGTCGTTCTCCCCTAGCTTGGGCGGAAATTGGAGAGAGTCAACTTATCGGGCCAGAAATTGTGATTGAAACGACTAAGGTAATATCTCAAATTAAGGAGAAGTTGCAATTGGCCCGTGAGCGTCAAAAGAAGTATGCCGATGTGAGGAGGAGACCGTTGGAGTTTGAAGTTGGTGATTTTGTACTTTTGAAAGTGTCACCTTGGAAAGGTGTTGTACGTTTTGTGAAGCGGGGAAAACTTGCGCCAAGGTATATTGGTCCTTTCAAGATTCTTGAACGGGTTGGAAAGGTTGCCTACCGATTAGAATTACCGCAAGAGCTTAGCGGTGTACATGATGTGTTTCATATTTGTAACCTACGTAAGTGCTTGGCGGACCCTACACATCATGTGCCCATGGACGAGATTAGAGTTGATTCGAATCTAAATTTTGTTGAAGAACCGGTAGAGATCTTGGACCGTCAAGAAAAGAAACTCAAGAAGAAACGCTACACGATTGTCAAGGTTAGATGGAACGCTAGACGTGGAGCCGAGTTCACTTGGGAGAGAGAAGACCATATAAAGTCTAAGTATCCGCATTTATTTAGTAATTAGTGTTTTATTGAATTTCGGGACGAAATTCTTTCAACGGGGGAATAATGTAACATCCATGAATTTTGACCCGTTGACTTTTGTGTAATTTGACTAACAAACTTGTTGAATGAAATAATTGGGCCCATTTGTGATTATATGACTATGTGGTATGTGAGTCGGGTCGTTAATATGTTTGTTTGGCGTTTAATTATGTAATCGATTGTATTTTGGCTTGTGAAGAGAATCGGGTCGGCCCGTGGGTAGTCCACGACCCACCAGCCACCCATGACCATTTCTCCCCTCCCTTATCTCTTCTCTCCTCTTTTCATTCATTATCTATCTATCTATACTTCTATTCTCTCAAGTAAAAGGAGCCATCTCTTGTTCTTCACCCTCATTTGCATCAAATTAGTGTTTTGGAGCTACCATAGTACAAGAATCATCATTGTTGCCTCATAATCTTCATTAAATCATACTTGAAGTTTCTAGTTCAAGCTTTACCCATTTTGACCTAAATTTGGGTTCTAGCTCAAGGAGAAGTTTGTGTAAGTCTAATTCATCTCATTTGTACCTACTTATGTTTGTTTATGCATTTCTAGTCATTTTGAGCGTTTGCAAGTTTTAAATCGGCTTAAATCTAATTTTGGGTCAAATTAGGGTTAAATTAGGGTTTGAAGGATTTGGGAGTGATTTTGATGTTTTGGTCGAAATTATGGTTTGGGTTAGGTGTATTTATGGTTAATGATGCTTAGTTATGCTTCAAAGCAAGTTACAAGTCTTTACAAATCGTTTTGGTATGGTTTGGGTCGAAATTGGGGGTTTTGGTTCGTGTTTCCTGCATGAACTGCTGGTGCAGACTGCAGGGGGTGGCCACTGCGGCGCAGTGAACTCAACCCTTGCTCACTGCGGCGCAGTGCCCAGGTTCTGGTCCTGCGGCGCAGTGAGCTGGTTCGATTTAGCCCACTGCGGCGCAGTGAGCATGGTTCGGGCTCACTGCGGCGCAGTGGATAGGTTCTGTGAAAATATGCGCGTCGATTTTCAAACGTTAATAACTTTTGATCCGTAACTCCAAACAAGTCTTATGACCTATCGTTGGAATCGTAAGAGAGTCTAGTTTCTATTAGTAACACTCTTTTTGTATGAATCTCTTCTCATTTCTAAAAAGGTCGAGTCGAATGCGTCTTGTTCCTACTCGTTAAAGTTGTAAAGGTGTTTAGGGTTGTGACTTGACTTAATTGTGCTAAACCAACTTGTTTATGATTGTAGAGTTGACATTACGGTATTATGATGTATAATTATAGGTTGTGACTTGACTTAATTGTGCTAAACCAACTTGTTTATGATTGTAGAGTTGACATTACGGTATTATGATGTATAATTATAGGTTGTGGACGTGTGGATCCTAATACTCGTTTGTAATCTTATACTAGCTTCTTTGCCGAACAAGGTGAGTTTCGTATCTCCCTACTCGCTTGAGATTCGGGCTGAAAAGTGTAAACTTGCGTGTTTACTTACGTTGTTGATTGATTGGTTAATTTGGTTTAAATATTGAATTGTTGAGACGATTATCACGTTTGAATGACTTAGTTCATATTTGTAAGTATTTCGTTAATATTAGGATAGACGTACATACATGAAAGTCGGTTATGCATTTATTGGGTTTTAGATGTGGTGGGAAGGCTGCGGGTGACCCTATATATAAGCATCTGGGACCCGAAGGAAGTAGAATCCTCTTAAGTGTATGTACGTATAGTTGGTTAAAAATTATGGATTGTTGGCTTATGTTTGTCGAATATGGATTGTTGGCTTATGTTTGTCGAATATGGATTGTTGGCTTATGTTTGTCGAATATGGATTGTTGGCTTATGTTTGTCGAATATTGATTGTTGGCTCAGGTTCATTATATGTTGATTGTTGGTTTATGATTGATGCATTTACAATTGATTGTAAGCATTGCATACATTGCTGATGAGCCCTCGGCAGGGGATTGCCGACATCCTGGTGTATAGATGTATGCACCCATTTTGGATGTAGATCTTGACCCCGAGTATATAGACATATATATCTCGATGTTTTTGAGATGCCGCTTTGTTCATGGTGATGACAAGCGAGTATCGTTGCATAGGTGACCGGAGATCACGCATAAGATAGGCATTTTGGCTTACTTACGCATATGGCATTGCATTGATATTCATATCATTTATGCATTTCTTATTACGCGCTTTTTGTACTTGTGTAATCTTGTTGTTGGACATTATTGTGTTTCTTCGAGGCTCACTGTAAGTCATGTTTAGCCTCTACTTGTACATTATGATTATTGTCTATGGTTCCTTATGGACCATTACTACGAACTCACCAACCTTGCGTTGACTATGCTTAGTACACTTTTCAGGTAACCAGGTTCTCCCCGGACGTGGAGTTTAGTTGCTTGCTTGCTGTCAACCCGGGCTTGGACTTTATGAATCAAGGATTCATTGACCTTCTCTTTTGCATTATGCTTAGGATCGATTTGCCATCATCTGGATGTTATTTTGTATCTTTGATGGTTATTTGCTCCTTATGTATTTTGGTACCTGTTTCGTATTGTTATGGATTCACCGAATCCTTATTTGCATTTAGTTTGTTCTATTGTAATTCCACCTTGCGCTATATGATTTCCGTGATATTCCGAGTCTCGGCTTGGGGTGTTACATCTTGAACCCGTGACCCCTCACTTCATAGCCAAAGACAAAAACCACCACACCAAGCCTCACTAATGTGTTTTCATGTGACACATATTGTATATAACCTAAAAGTGAAGATGAAGACAAAAAAGTTACTGTAGCTAAGCATGTCCTTCTTTGTATATATATATTAATTTACAAAGTCGCAAAAACTGTAGCAAATAAGTCTTTGTGATATCCTTAAACATGTGGCTAACGTCATCGCTAATCTTGCTACTTCCTGATACAAAACGCAAATGGTGTCGGTATTTTGCGTCTTATTATAAAGCAGTTGCAAATAGTGTCGCTCAATTTTCTAACGTTTATTTGTTGTTAAAATTATTATTATCTTTAACGTTTAATGACAATCAATAAAAATTGAACCATAGTATATGACAACATCTATATATATATATATAATACGAGCATAGTACCCGCGCGTTGCAGCGGAATTTCATAACTACATTTTCGAATGATACACTAATATAATAAAGCAAAAAATAAATCAATATAATATTTATACATGTTAACTATTAGAGAGATTAAAGAGATAGAAAAGATGAATATAAATTTTGTTATGATTTTCCGTTACATTTAAGATGATATTTATACATGAATTTGTAAGATAAATATGAAAAGCTTTGAATACGTTTGACTGTTTGACTTTGACTGATTGGTTGACTGATTGACTTTGACTGTCTGACTTTAACTAATTGACTTTGACTGTCTTGTGGGAAAGGGGAAAACATTTATTAGGGGTAGTTACGGAATAAAAAATGTCCAAGGGCAAATAAGGTAATTCAAAGACAAAATTATTTAATAGGGGGGAATTTGCTTTATAAGGGAGTAAATATAAATATAAAGATAAAAGTTGAGTTTTGAAATCAATTCTAAAACAACACCATCTTCTCTTAACAACTACGAGCATAGTACCCGCACGTTGCAGCGGAATTTTATAACTACCTTTTCGAATGATACACTAATATAATAAAGCAAAAAACAAACCAATATAATATTTATACATGTTAACTATTAGAGAGATTAAAGATATAGAAAAGATGAATATGAATTTTGTTATGATTTTCCATTACATTTGAGATGGTATTTATACATAAATTTGTAAGATAAATATGAAAAGCTTTGAATACGTTTGACTGTTTGACTTTGACTGATTGGTTGACTGATTGACTTTGACTGTCTGACTTTATGACTTTGACTGTCTGACTTTAACTAATTGACTTTGACTGTCTTGTGGGAAAGGGGAAAACATTTATTAGGGGTAGTTACGGAATAAAAAATGTCCAAGGGCAAATAAGGTAATTCAAAGACAAAATTATTTAATAGGGGGGATTTGCTTTATAAGGGAGTATAGATATATAAATTATAAAAGTTGAGTTTTGAAATCAATTATAAAATAACACCCTCTTAATAAATTGTAATCTTAGAAGCTCCTTATGTTAAATGAATTTGAAAAGCCTATTACGTGTACAAGAAAGTTAACTAGTTATTGCAATGCAAAATGGAAATTATGTGTGTATGACTTGCAAAAATCTTTCTTCCTAAATCTTAAAAGTCAATTATGTGTGGAGGGAAGTTAATTACCTATATGCACGAAGGTTAATTACTTGCAATGCAAAGGAAAATTATGTGTTTAAGAAAGTTAATCACTTGCAAAAGCTGTTTTGGAAAACCAAGAGTATTAATCTTTATTTCTAAATCTTTCTTCCTAATTACACCTTTGAAAAACAAATGTATGTGGGTTGTTGATTATAAAAATAACTTTTTTTTTAACGGCAAAATATATTAAATCAAATTAAAGAAAACCTCTAGCAAAGTACTAGAAGCCCCAAAATACAAAATGTTACAATTACAATTACATTATCTAGAATCTAAACGATTACCCGATCCTAGATACATCTTAGAACTCGAACTGCGAGGATAACAAAAAGGGTAGAAAAACTCGCACCAATTACCGACAAAATACGAGAACAACCCTCACAAAACGGGGGTCGAGCCACTGGTTTTCACCCCGTTGTGTTTTTGATATAATCCCAAAAAAGTCCTATGGAATACGCTATCAATTATGTGACACCCAAAGGATCCTTAAGCCAATCCAACCAAGTAAACTTCTTCTTCTTACTCTTGTTGGAAATCCACATGAATGACTGCCAAATAACTTATTAATGATAGAAATTCATTCATATGTATATCTAAGGTGTGTGTATTTGATTGAAGTTTATAAATAGCCCAACGCACCAAAAATTTTCCCACCACGACCTTGCAATTTCCATAGCATTCCGGTTTTAAAAAAACTGACCTCATTCATGGGAAAGGTAGCAAAAGTTACACAAAAGCATAGTGAAACTTTGTTTTTTTAAACCGGCTCCTGTTTGTAAACATCTACTCAGTATATTTTAACTTTTCAACTAAACCAACCAATTCAATCATGAAAACAACTTCCTTCAACTCCAGCATCCAACGCACGAGTTTTAAGCCCTCGTATATATTTAAACACAAACTTAATTTATATTTAATGCTCCTTTCCATATTAAATCAAAATAATAAATTTGATTATCTATATAATAGTAATAGTAAACATGATAATAATAATAATAATAATATGATAATAACAATAATAATAATAATAATAAATTTGATTATCTAACCAACACATTTCAGTTTCATGCCATCGAGCTTGTATTTATCCATTAAGTGACTGAATGAGGAAAGTGACTGAATAGAAACATAATGTCTGTATGGATTAAGTCAATATAGTTAATTTTTTACTTATTAAGTCAATAACAAACATATTTGACTTAATAAATTAAGTCAATCAAAATTAAGTCATTACTTTTTAATTAAGACATTATCAAATACTACCTATGAATTGGTTTGAATTTCATATATAAAGTTATATTTTTTTTGCCAAAAAATAATAATAATAATAATAATAATATATCTACTAGATGATTCCTTTATGTTACGTCATTAAACATCCCAAACAATTGTCTATTTTAAAATCAAAAATCAAAAAAAGAAATAAATAAAACAATTCAAAAATTAGCGTCTTCTGACAAATCTGAAAGAAGGGAAATTCCACCGAGTAGAACCACCGCATAATCACACAATCCGAGAAATTTCACCGCACAGAACCACCGTTATTAACAGCAGCTCCATCGTATAAAAACACAATCTGACCAAATTACATCTCTGCACGTCCGAGCAGAACCACCGCATAGAACCACCGTCATTAACAGTAAGAGTTTTTCGTTCAGTCGATTTCGTTATTTTATATAAGAAGTAACCTAAATTTATTTATCGTGTGAGTATATATATATATATTTCTGTGAATAAAATGAAAGCCATCCCGTTAACGTCACCGTCTTCGGTTATCCGCAATCATCTCCGGCGTACATCGTCATCCATAGTACATCCGCCATAATCGCCGTCGTATGTTCTCCGTATTCTGCACTGTGTATCCGCTATCATCATCACCACCGTAAGGTGCGAATTATGTACTTTAATTTATTAGCATTTTCAAGTATATTAATGGATTCTCAATCGAAGTAGGCTTCGATATTTTTTAGTTTATATATATATATATAAACATATATATAGGGAAAAGTGAATATGTATATATAGCTAGGATGCCTCAAGTTAGGTACTTGTTTGAAGTTATAAAAATGTGTCTGTATCAAATTGTTGAGTTTTGCTATTGTTTTTGAGCTGTGACTTGTTTAGAACGCACACTAACTATTCGATCAAATGCCTGAATGAAATACTACATGTTAGGCTCGTTTGTTTTGCTGCTTGGTATTGCTTGCTCAGTATAAATCTGGCACTTGTTAGCTAGCTTGGTGTAATTATTAGATTTATATATAGATGCATGTGAATTATTAAGCTTAAGGTATTGTTTGGATTTATCTAACTTGTTCTCTATTATTTCTCGGCCGGTTTGTGTAACACCCCAAGCCAGGGCTCGGAATATCACGGAAAACACATAGCACCAGGTGGAATTACAATAGAACAATCTAAATGCAATTTGAGATTCAGTGAATCCAAAACACAATGAAAACAAGTAACAATATACAACAGGAGCAAATAGTCATCAAAGTTTACATAATAACATCCAAAGATGGCGAACAAATCCTAAGTATAATGCAAAGACAGGCCAATGAATCCTTGATCCATGAGGTCCATAGTCTGGGTTTACAGCAAGCCAAGCAACTAAACTCCACGCCCTGGGAGAACCTGATTACCTGAAAAGTGTACTAAGCATAGTCAACACAAGGTTGGTGAGTTCGTAGTAATGGTTCGTAACGAACCAACATCAACAATCACAATATAAGTATAGAGGCTAGACATGACTTACAGCAAGCCTCTGAGTAACACCATATCGCCCCCACAACAAGATTACACCAAAGAAAATGAGAGTGTAATGCGAATGCACAAATGATATGCGTGTCAATGCAAGTGCCAAATGTATGAATAAGCAAATATGCCTATCCCAAGCGTGACCTTCAATCACGTATGCAACGATACCCTTCTGCCATCGCAATGGACAAGGCTGTATCTCAAAAACATCGAGATATATATGTCTATATACTCGGGGTCAGGTCTACATCCAAAATGGGTGCATACATCTATGCACCAGGATGCCGGCAAATCCCCTGCCGAGGGTCCAACAATAATGTATGCAATGCTTACAACCAAATGTAAATGCATAATCACAAACCGACAATCAATAATCGTCAATCATAAACCAAAAATCAACATTCGACAAACCTGAACCAACAATCAATAATCGCAATGGGGTACACTTGTCAACAGAGGGACAAGGCCGCACTTCAACATACATAAGTCACATCCTCTATCAGTGGGATTATGCACAACATATGCATCAATCAAAATTAACCACTAACCACCATTTAAACCAACTAAACGTACATAGACTTCCGAGGATTCTACTTTCTCCAAGTCCCAGATGCTTATATATAGGGTCACCCGCAGCCTTCCCACCACATCTAGAACCCAATGAAGGCATAACCGACTTCCATGTATGCACGTCTATCCTAATATAAAAGTAATACTTAACTAAACATAACCCAAGTCAATCAAACTAGACGAACTGTCACGTCAATCCAACCATTCAGTCAAACAATCAACAACACAAATAATGCAAATAAACACGCCAGGTTTACACTTTTCAGCCCGAATCTCAAGCGAGTAGGGAGATACGAAACTCACCTTGATCGGCAAAGAAGCTAGTATAAGATTACAAACGAGTAATGGGGTCCACACGTCCACAACCTATAATTATCCATCATAACATCGTAATGTCAACTATACATTCCCCAAACAAGTTGAAACTCGACACACATATAAACACAGTGACCATCCACTGCGCCGCAGTGGGCCAGAACTATGCCCACTGCGCCGCAGTGGCTAAGTTGACCCAGGTCCAGAAACAAAGCACTGCGCCGCAGTGGACATGAACCATGCCCACTGCGCCGCAGTGGCTAACTGGCCCAGAACCAGTAGAAAAGCACTGCGCCGCAGTGAGCAAAGGTGAGCTCACTGCGCCGCAGTGACCACCCTCTGCAGCCAGTACCAGCAGCTGCAAGTGCAGCAAAACGAACCCAAAACCCCCAAATTCGACCCAAACCACACCAAAATGATTTGTAACCCATTTTGAAGCATAACTAAACGACAATGAA
>CM067170.1:26104598-26120218 GCA_034093135.1 Erigeron breviscapus | reverse complement strand
GGAGGTGGGGACCACAAGGAAACACAGGGCTGATCAGCCGGAGCGAGACAATACGCGGGAACAGCGGGGGGCACGGAAGGACCAAAACACCAGCGAAGCCCGAAGGACGGGCAGAAGCCAAGGGGAAGCAGAGCGAAGGCAGGAATGACAACCCCGAGACCGGAAAGACAACCAACGAGGCAAGGAGGACGGGCGGGCGAGAGGGCGGGAGCGAGTGGCCCATACACCCAAAAGACCCAAGGAGATCCCAAAAACGAGAAGGAAGGGCGGGAGGAGGCAAGAAAGGAGGAAGTGCTGGAGTGAGGGGAAGGGCGGCGGAAAGGCAAGCGAAGGGCAGCGCCGAAACCCGGAAGCCCGGGGGAGAGGGCAACCGAGGGGCCAAAAAGCAGGCCGGGACGGGCGAAAACCCGGTCAGGAGGGGGCACAAACGGCAGGAAGACCAGACACAGCAGGAGGCCTTTGACTTGAGATACAAGCATGACAGCATGTATGGATTGCACTGACTAGATATAGTTCTAACTCTCCTGAATAAGGAAGTACATAAAGGGCTATTTTCAGAAAGTGTAGTGAAGTATGATGACTGACACGTGTAGTCAATACAGGATTTGTTCCTCCAACTAATAGTTGCAGAATGATACCATTGGGCCCCTCATTGGGACTATTTAAGATGTTTACATGGCCATGTCCAAATGAATCCAGATGTGTCTAGATTATGTTTGGTAATCTTAAGTAGTGATGAAATGAGAAACAGAATCGTTAAATCATGAAATGACATTGATCCATATTCATGTTTAACACGGTATCTGAACAAAGGGATAATAAATGCCTCAACCATTTAAATATACTTTAAGGAAACTATACTTAAATATTTCTGGGAGCATTGGCGTGTTGCTAGACGCTAACCAATGTTATTACCTTCATTTGTTACGAGCTCAAGTGGGAGCTGTTAGTATGTGATCACGTAAAATGAACGTATGTCCGGAAATGATTTGAGCCTACGGGGTCACACGTCTCGATTCAAATATAGTTAATATTAATTGATTTATTAATTAATATGGATCACGAATAAGTTAACGAACGGTCGTTAATATTTAACGGTTACTAGCTAACGGTCGTTAAAGTAAGAGATAATTGTAATTAAAACGATTAGGGAAGGTTCTAGAAAAGCATATAGGGGGCCGGCCTCCCTACTAGGTTTCCTAGTGAAACCCTAACTTGATTGCCAAGTTAGATTAAACCTATAAATACTAAAGCTAGGTTAATGGTTTTTCATAACTACAATTCCAAGAGAATTAAAACCCTAAATCTCTCCTATCCTCCTCTCTTCTTTTGGACGGCCAAAGCAAGGAAAAACCCTTTAGGGTTTTTGGTTTTCGGTTTTGAAGAAGGAGATCAAGCCAAAGGTTGCTCGGTTCGTGATCAAGTGCTAGCACACCTATATCAGTGGATCGTGTGTGCAATCGTAGAGGGATTTACTTCAAATCCTTTTAAAGTTTCTTTACTTTATCATCTACATTAAGAGGTATTCCTTAATCCTATTTCAAGGTTAATTATTTGATTGCATGGTTTGATTTGCTTCCGTTGCGTACTCGTGAATAATGATATTTAGTTATATATTCCAACAGTTTAACAAAATTACTGCACATAACATATCACATGTATAGGTCTTTTACAACAGGAATAGGATTGGGTTAGACCCCAACCTCAAACACCGAGCTGCAACAACTTCTGGAGATGCTGACCTAGATCGTACAAGTCAGTCTCACAAGCACTGAGGACAACCTGGCTAATTTGGTCAAGTCAATTACAAAGCAACGGGGCTTAAGTAACAAGTCGATGAGACATATGATCCAGAGCTCAAGCCATGGACCCCAAAACTGGAATTTTCCATGGAATCGTCTCGCTCCAATCAAAGTTAACATGCTGGGATGGCGACTTCAGTTAAACCGTCTCCCAACAAAGGACAATCTGCTGCAACGGAATATATCGATCACCTCCCCATTATGCCCCCTCTGTAACAATCACAGCGAATCGACGACCCATCTCTTCCTGCACTGCTCCTTCGCAGACTACCTTTGGAGTTACATAGCGAGCTGGTGCAAAATTCCCATGCAAAAACCTGCAAATATCCGAGAACTGTTCGACATACACAAAGGTCCCCATATTCCCGCCGAGAAGAGCAAGCTACTAAACCTCATCATCCTTGCTTTCTGCTGGATTATATGGAAGTGCAGGAACGATCTCACCTTCTCTGGCAAAACTCCATCACTACGGTATGCAACGAGAGAAATCAAAGCTCTCACCTTCCTTTGGGTCGCCAACAGATCCCCCAGATACAACATAGACTGGCCCCAATGGTGTTACTTCAACTTCTAATTTGCTTACCATGTTTCTCGTGTAATTTTTACTCTGTTTTTATGTCTCTCCCTGTCTGTAATATGGTACCCAAACTCTTTGTTTCCACTAGCTTCTCGCTAGTTTTCTATTATTAATAAAGTTGAATGTTAAAAAAAAAAATAATACCTATTTTTTAAATTTATGTAAAATTTAATTATTAATAAAAACTTAAATACAAATCTATTACCTCCTACACTCAAAATATAAACATATCTATCTATATTATAACTAAAAGAGGAGGTTGGGGTACACTTGGCACCCCTAATCCCCCCCTTGAGCTTAATTCTCCATCCTAATTAATTCTTATTTTTTATATTTTTAAAAAACAAATCTTTTTATCTTTAAAACTCTCCCAAAAATTATTATTATATATATATAACAACTAGGAAAAAAACCCTCACAAATTCTCAACAAAATGTATATATATATATATATATATATATATGTATATATATATGTTTGTGCATGGATTTATATATATATATATATATATATACCGTATGTATATTTATATATATATATATATAAAGGTATAAAAGATTTATATAAATATATATTATTAGGGCCTTATTTGAGAACTTTTTTTTAAGAATGAGAACTCTTAAATTATGTATTGGATCACATGTTTTTAAAGTTTATTCATGTGAAACGTTATAAAAATGTATGTTGTAGAACAAAACTTTTTTCAAAACCTTATCACGTGAACAAAAACGTGAACAAATTCATTCAAAGTTCACACAAGGCTATTTTGAAAGTTTTAAAAAAATTTCTTCTTAAAATTATGTATATACACATGTTTTTAAAGTTCATTTCACATGTGAAACGTTATAAAAATGTATGTTGCAGAAAAATTTTTTTCCAAAACCTTATCACATGTGAAAAAACGTGAACAAATTCATTCATAAGTTCACAAAAGGCTACTTTGAAGGTTTCTTAAAAATTTCTTCTACAACATATATTTTTATACAAGTTTTTTGCATGAGACTTTACCTATATATATACTATATATATATATATATATATCGATTGTATATGTGAAATATGTATGAATATTTATATATATCGAGGAGCCTAATTTCGAGAATCTCTTTTTTTACGAGAACGTAGAACTTCTTTAAATACTGTAGTAGATATATCTTTTAATTCATTATAAAACAACAAAATGTATTGTTGGTGCATGTTTCTCTGTAACAAGCATTCTAGATGTGTGATGTATATCTATATATATTCAAGTCTTGTAATTTATCTTGTAATTACCGTTTGTCAATAATATTACCTTGGCATATATTGTTGATCATATTGGGATCCTTTTATGTTTATATGTTTGTTTATTATTTATGTTTTGCAGGTTCTTGACATGAATGTAGACATTACATGTAAAGAGTAATTAAGTTAATATTGTTTCTGCGTTTAACAGCAGTTGAAATATTAACTTAATGTACTTCCAAAGGGAAGTTAAGTTAACTGTGTTTCTGCGTATTAACAGCAGGAGAAACATTAACTTAATCAATACTTCCAATAGGTAATATAGACAATGTTGTTTCTGCGTATTCACAGCAGTAGAAACATTGTCGTAGCTAATGTTGGTTCTGCGTATTTACAGCAGTAGAAACATTGGCTGAGTTAATGTTGGTTCTGCGTTTTACAGCAGTAGGAACATTAACTCAAATATTCCTAAGTGTCATTTGAGAGTTCTTGGGAACAAGCAAAAGTTTGCTTGTTTAGAAGAACACTCAAATGGTTTGAGAGTTCTTGGGAACAAGCAAAAGTTTGCTTGTTCAGAAGAACACTCAAATGGTTTGAGAGTTTCTGTGGAAACAAGCAAAAGCATGCTTGTACACAAGAACTCTCAAACAGGCCAAAACCCAATGGGCTTGACATGAGAACACTCAAGTCCATTGGATTTGAGAGTTCTTGTCACTTGCCTATAAATAGGGGTGTGTGTATGCGTGTTTCTCAACAAGAGTGTAGAGAGAGAAACGAGCAAAACCTAGAGAGAGAAAACCAAGAACACACACGGTTTGATCTTGTGGGTACTCGACTCACGCACGAACCGCAAACACACACCCGGTTTGGACGGCTCGTAGACTTAGATTACCACGTTGGTTGGTAAAGTTTGTCCGGAGAGCCGTTTACTATATTAACCAAATACGAGTGTTTATGTTCACGCAAAAGATATATATATATATATATCATAAAAGGTAGATATAAAAACCGTGGGTTATCTCGAGGAATTCCGCACCTCGACATATCCTTAAGTCAATCTCGGTTCGATAGAAGAATAAGACCCGAGGGACTTACAACTGGTATCAGAGCCATAGGTTTTTAACAACCTTGGTTCGAGATTGATCACGGTTTGGATATCCCATTTTTGCGTGTTTCTTAGGTGGAGATTGTTTTCGGGTTCGTTTGAAATAAAGGTTCAAACTTGACACCAAAAGTAAACACATCTCATTCCTAAAACCATTTTTTCAAGGTTTCATTGATCAAGTAACAAAATTGGGTTCTAGATCTAAGAAAGATTGAAAAAGTGGTGGTTTGCGTGTTCTTGTACTTGTACTTTGCGTGTTTGTGAGGTACAGTACCATTTGCGTGTTTTCGATACTACCTAGGCAGTTTGCGCATTCTAGTGGTTTGCGTGTTCTGTTTGAGTGTTCTTGTGGTTTGAGAGTTCTGGTGGTTTTGCGTGTTTTGTACACTTTTGCTCGTTTCATTTGAGTGTTCCCATTTGCGTGTTCCTGTGTTTTGCGTGTTCATAGGTTGAACTACATACACAATGGCAGCAAACTATCTTAACCAATTAATACTTATGGACCATGAGACTGGTAAGGGTAATTCACCACCCAAGCTAATGATCATTGACCAATACTTTTCTTGGAAAGGTCGATTCGAATCCTTTATGCAATTCACGGATATTAGAATGTGGACTTGTATGACTGAAGGATATAGTGCCCCAACATATGAGGACAGTGGTGTTAACAAAGTATATGCTTACCAAGATATGACTGAATCTAATAAAAAATTGTATGAGGCAGAGAAAAAGGCACTATCATGTTTAAAAATGTCATTGCCACAAGAAATATTACATTTATTTAATGGATTCAATACATCTAAAGAACTTTGGTTAGCATTAAAGAATCATTGTGAAGGGGACGAAACACTTAAAAAGAATCGTAGAGACCTTTAAAGCATCAGTATAATGTATTTAATGGGTTAAGAAGTGAAAACTTAGATCAACTAATTACAAGGTATTATCATTTGTTAGCAGAGTTGCAAGCATTTAGAAGTTACCTATTCTGAGGAAGAAAAAGTCGAGAAATTTTTGAGTTCCTTGCCGGAAAAGTGGAGTAATTACATTACCACTTTGCAGGAAAAAGCAGATTTCTCTGATATGTCTTTGACTCAGATAGTTGCTAAGTTTAAGGGACAAGAAATGAAACTAAAAAGGAGGGAAGCAGGATATAATAATGCTCAGATTCCCGAGCTTTATTACGGTAGGCCTACGATCAATGTAAGTCCAAGTTCCCCTGAAGGAAGCACAAGGGCATTCCTGAGTGAAGATGTTGACTTACAAAAGATCTCGTTTGACTCTGAGGGGAACATATGTCTTGTTTCAAGTCAGAGCGACAATTTAGGCAACCGTGGATATCCTACCTCCAGTGCTAGTTCCACCGTGCCTATAAGTGTCAAATGTGCGGAAAGTCACTTATCCGTTCTTGCGTCATTTGTGACATCATATGAACAGTTTATCCAAGGAAAGGTTCAAGATCCGAGTCTTATAGATGAAGACTACGAGCAGATTGATCCTTTGGACTTAGAAGAGATGGACTTGCAATGGCAAATGGCTATGCTAACTCTTCGGGCTAAACGGTTCTTATCAAGAACAGGGCAAAAGGTCGTGGGTTCCAAGCTTGGCTTTGATAAGTCAAAGATAAAGTGTTACAATTGCGAGGGCTTTGGACACTTTGCTAGGGAATGCCAGAGACCTAAGAAGGATGATAGGTCTATTGTGACTCGTCAAAACTTTAACCAAGGTGGATCAGCAACTCCTTCAGGTGCTCCACAACGAAGATATTTTCAAGGGTCAAGTTCGAATGCTAGTAACTCTTCTCAACAAAACAGTTATCAAGGTTCCAAGGTTGAAAGTCCAAACTCTAATAACCAAAATGGGTCAAGAGCTTTGGTGGTTCAACAACAGGAAGGTTCATATGACTGGGCTCTATTGTTGAAGAAGCCGACAATGCCTACCTGGCTGAGATTAGTTCAGATGTGTCATCAGATTCAGAATCAGAGATTCCAGAAGGTGATGACACTAGACCATTCAAAAACCCTGAAAAATCAATAGTTGTGAGCAGTTCAAACAAAGTCGAAGATCAAAAGACAATATCGGGTCTGGTGAACTTCATGACGAACTTAACTATCACAAAGTATCCAGTTTCAGTAGAAAGGACTGACAACATGTGGAATATCGATACTGGATGTTCTATTCATGCCACTGGAGATAGTAGTGTTCTGTCAGACTTTGTTAAGATTTTTGATGTTCAGGTGAACTTTGACCCTACATCGAGATCTGTACGAATCTAGGTGTGCGGAATCCACCCGAATCCGTTCTTGAGGCTTCTAACATAATCACACATATATAATAAGAATATATGGAAAACAGGAGATAAATACAGATGCAAAACTCATATATTATCATTAATCATAAGATTACAAGCACCAAATGAGTATACATCATGGTGGGACGGGGTATAGATCTCTACCCCGTTCTGGTGAATAGCTTTTTGACTTGTCTAAAATCATTAACTAAAACCCTAGACATATATCACGTATATATAACTGACACATACATATATGGGCTGGACTTGGGCTTCAAGGACGTATACTACAATATATCATCTCATAGACATTAATGTAGTATAGATAGCATCTCATACAACAACTAATGTCACGTATACTACAATATCATCTCATAGAGATTAATGTAGTATAGATAGCATCTCATAGAGATTATTGTAGTATAGACATCATCTCATACACAATGTCTCATACACAATGTAGTATAGATAATGTCTCATACACAACGTCTCATACAGCAGCCTCTTGTCCTGAATTGCATTGCAGCGGACAATAATCGGTGCACAGAAACTGCACCAACAGACTCCCCCTTTTCCGGTGCAATCAATTCTGTTGAACTCCGATATACATTAGTTATAGAAAAACTGCATCAACAGACTCCCCCTTAACTAATGATATCGGGTCTTCTGTGTTGAGACTCGATCTTCTGACACTGCATCCTGATCTTCAAACTGCAAAATCTCTGTATCTTTATGACAACTAACTAACCCAACACATCTCATCGTAGTTCTCCCCCTCAACAGTAACCACCTCCGAATTAAACATATGCAATCTTCCACCCTTGGATCATTGCCCGAGAAATTAATCACGTCTTGCCTAACCGGCATATAATAGAGAAATTGAATTCCAACAATCAGCATCATATCAATCAGCTATCACAAAGATAAGAAACTCTACAACCTGAATCACAAAATGTAATACCATAGACCCTGTCTCAAATAGCAGCATCTAACTCCGTCTTGTATCTCCACAACTCTACTAATCACCTGAAGTCTTTCTTATCAGATCTCCCCTTCAATTATATAAAGATCTTAATCTCGCAATAAAACTTATGAATTGCCTGACTATCATCCCTACATCATGGAATATAGATAGGTTCAATCTTCAAGTACTCAATCAACAAATAACCAGCTTCATTATTTCAATACTTCAACAAAGTTTCAACTATGTCTGGTATCTTCACAATTCTATCAATCACTCGGAGTCTTTTCTATATGAGATCTCACTAAGGTACAATCTGCATGTACTTCAACCACAAGTAATCAACTTCATTGCTCCAATATTTCGACAAAAGCTTCCATAACTGCTATAGAGAAGATCATATTATGATCTTCATTACTCGAGAGTTTTTAAAAGTGTAAACACCGTCAATTTGTTAAGCTGAACAGAATAACTCTTTGATCACTAATCTGAGCTGAATAACACTTTGATCTCTAATATAACTCGAGTATTTGCCGAATTTTGCTTTGAAATCCGAAAGAATCGTTATATTCCCCCTTATTTTTTCGCAAAATTCTACAACCTTGCAGAGTTTTGCTGAGAAAACCGAAGAACAAATGCTGAAATTTTATTCCCCCCTTTTCTCGGAAAATACTCTAAACAATAGCCCATAATTGTCTGTATTCGGTTTCAGCTATCTCCCATTCTATACTTCATCTCCTAAAAATGGTTCATAAATAAAACCTATCTCATTAGTAAGTTCATATGAACTTAAAATGCCTTAGGTTAAATTCAGTTAACATTTTGAAAGCCCTGTATGTGTGAATATAGTATATGATAAGGTAGTATAGGAAAAGGTAGTATAAGAACGTGTAGGGAAATTGTTAATCTCTTATAGGAAGGTTTTGAGGATAATGTCTTATGGAGGGTTTAAAGGTAATGTCTTATAGGAAGGTTTAAAGGTAATGTCTTATAGGAAAATAGTGAGGCCGTATAGAATCAGGATCGGAGCAATGGTTAATGTCTTATAGGATAATGTCTTATAGGATAATGTCTTATAGAAGAGGTTATTGTAGTATCAGGAATCACGTATACAACATTGATCAACAAATCAAGCACGTATAATACTAGCTCAAAGGCTGTATGTCTTTTTGATTCCGTATACAAGTTCAAACAAGTCAGAATAAGATCATGCAACAAATCAACCACGCATAGACTCATTCAACAGGTCAAATACGCATATGGCTTTCAAGGGATAATCACGCATACATGCTAAAGGATAATAGTTCAATCACGCATAGAGCTCTCAAAGATCAACAACGTACAGATCTGTTAAATGGCGTATACGTGATCAAAGTTCAACTACGTATAGACAAGCTTCCATCAGCAAATCAGATCTTCTTCTTCATCGAATCGTGCAGCCTCCTAAAACCCTAATTCTGTTCAATCAAATCTGATTTAAACTCAAATCTGATATAAACCTGAATCTGGGTAAGCCTCCTCATGCGAATATCACATATTCGATCTTCATCGTCACTAGCAAACACGAAAACCCTATCTGATTGAAACTTACCTTAACAATTCGCATAAGACAGATCTCGAATCTTGAGACATAAAGCCTCCCTTGCTCTGATACCACTGTAAGGTCCCGTTGACCCTTGAACATCGAGATCTGTACGAATCCAGGTGTGCGAATCCACCTGAATCCGTTCTTGAGGCTTTTAACATAATCACACATACATGATAAGAATTGGAGATAAATACAGATGCAAAACTCATATATTATCATTAATCATAAGATTACAAGCACCAAATGAGTATACATCATGGTGGGACGGGGTATAGATCTCTACCCCGTTCCGGTGAATAGCTTTCTGACTAGTCTAAAACCATTAACTGAAACCCTAGACCTATATCACGTATATATAACTGACACATACATATATGGGCTGGACTTGGGCTTCCAGGACGTATACTACACTATCATCTCATAGAGATTAGTGTAGTATAGATATCATCACATACAACTAATGTCACGTATATATCAGCCTCTTATAGCATCATCTTATAGACATCATCTCATAGACTGTTAGGTCCCGTTGACCCTAGAACATCGAGATCTGTACGAATCCAGGTGTGCGGAATCCACCTGAATCCGTTCTTGAGACTATAACAAAATCACACATATATATGATAAGAACAGGAGATAAACAATAATAATTCCTTTATCATTAGTCGAATGATTACAATAACGAATCCGTTTACAATACATCTTAATGATTACGGATTACAATCAAAAAGACGACTCTTGATAATGAATTACATGGTGGACACGGGGCATAGATCTCTACCCCGATCCGTGAATAGCTTTCTGACTAGTCTAAAACCATTAACTAAAACCCTAGACATATATCACGTATATATAACTGACACATACATATATGGGCTGGACTTGGGCTTCAAGGACGTATACTACAATATATCATCTCATAGACATTAATGTAGTATAGATAGCATCTCATACAACAACTAATGTCACGTATACTACAATATCATCTCATAGAGATTAATGTAGTATAGATAGCATCTCATAGAGATTATTGTAGTATAGACATCATCTCATACACAATGTCTCATATACTACAATATCATCTCATAGAGATTATTGTAGTATAGATAATGTCTCATACACAACGTCTCATACAACAGCCTCTTGTCCTGAATTGCATTGCAGCGGACAATAATCGGTGCACAGAAACTGCACTAACAATGTTCAGGTGAACTTTGCCGGACCTGCTCAGGGAATCGCAACTGGTCATGGTAAAGTGAGCATCACTAATCTTTATCTTGACAAGGTGTATCATATTGAACATCTTAGTCAAAATCCTTTGAGTGTCAGTCAAATGCATGATGTATATCATGAGTGGGACAAGGATCATAAAAATGTTCCTTGTCTGGTTCCTGAAGCCTCCAGGGTTGATGAGTCATCAACAAGCGGAGGAGTAATTCTGGAAGAAAACGAGACATTACATTTGAGACACTCAAAGTCAACTCCATTAAAACTGTGAAAACAATGGAAGAAGTTTTGGAAAGACTTTCGTGCATTGAAGAGATGACTGAGTATGGAATTCCTATTACGGAAGAAAATCTCAGAAGATTCAAGACGAAGAAAAATGTCAAGAGGATTTCCTGCTTCATATGTCGTACGAAGGGTCATGTTGCTAGTAGGTGTCCAAGTAAAGGAATGAATAGAGATTTGACTCATTCAAGGTCAAAACCTTCAGATACTAGGATATGCTCAAGCAGTGATGGTCATTCTTCAGACAATCTATCCAGGATTAATGAGAGAAATCTGAGAAATAGTTCTCAGAAAGTGAAGGGAAAAGATATGATGAAAGAACAATACAGGGAATCAGTTGGAAACCTTGTTGGTTCTTCTCAAAGACTTCCCATGCATGCCTTATCTACTCAAAGATCAAGAGATTCAGAGAAGAGATCAGTTGGAGAATATCATTTCGGACAAGTGTCCAATCATCTGACTTCTTCAAATTACCCTTCTTCAAGAAAGAGATCAGAGAACTCTAGCAGTAGGAATCCTTCATACTCATATGAAGTGAGATCATCTGCCAAGCCTACAGAGTATCACAGTACTTATTATGATCGATTTTCTGAAAGAAGTGGAAGTGATTTCAGATCAACATCTCAGAGCTACAATGTTGGTGAATCAAATGCCTTTCGTAAGAAGCGGCATCAAGATAATTCAAGTCAATTAAATGAGATTTTGGGTAAAGGAGGATGGGGAGAATTTGCATATCGAGATGATTCGGAAAGAATCCGGACAAAAAGGGTCTGGGTTCTTGACGAAGAAAACTAATTCCCTTCATTCGTGCGGAGGACACAGTCAAGGAGGACCATGCATTTTCGGTGATCGGTGACTGAGTCCTAGGCACATTTTCATTAGATAACATATTGGGTTATCGAACTTTTATTGTATTTTCTTCATTATAAATCATTGTGCAAGTCCTATGTATGTTATTTATAATTTGTTTATAAAGGAACGTATTTGGAAAAAACGAGTATATATAAAGTGCTACTTTATTTTATGCTTGTTAATAAATCATTTGTGATAGCATGATTATTCATATAATGGTTGTTATCCTATGATGAATATGCAAAGTTGATTTATTTATGATGGTTACACTAAGGCCTTTGATCGATCGCGTTTCGAGTTGCTAGTCCAGTTGACTGGAATGAGAAACCCTTAGTCACCATCTCTCAAGAACCATCATATATTCAGAAAATGCAACACAAAAATATAATAAAGGTTTAAGGGGGAGTCGTTACTGCAAGATAAATGAAGAAAACATGTGGCATTTAAGTTTACTCATTTGCTACATCCGATCTCTTTTGTAAGTAATTAGTCCTTCTAAAACCTACTCAGTGTACCAAAATGATTTAAGGGGGAGTCGTTACTGCAAGAGAAATGAAGAAGACATATGGCATTTAAGTTTACTCATTTGCTATATCCGATCTCTTCTGTAGTAATTAGTCCTTCTAAAATCAACTCAAATATGCCGTATTAAGCATGACTATTATAAGATTGGTTAGAGTGATTTTGATCCTAAAATTACTGTGATCGATTTTTTAATTTTATGCTCCGTAAGGTATATTGCAAGGACAGTATTAAGCATGACTATTACAAGATTTGTTAGAGTAATTTTGATTCTAAAATTACTGTGATCGATTTTGTAACTTTATGCTCCGTAAGGTTCTTGCTAATAATAAAAGGGTTCTATTGCACGAGAGATAATGTTAGGGTATCTGGTTTCCAGGGGGAGTTAGCTGTGTTCTGTGTGAACACTGAATAAGCGTGTATCGTGATAAGGATGTAGTGTAAGTAAAGACTCTAATTTGAGTGTGTTTGGTACACCTTGAATTAAGTCTTGCATGTAAATTGCTCGAAAGATTAAGTGAAATACTTAAGGTTTCGGTCAAAATAGGTCAAACGGAGTCACTGAGTTGATGTATTTGACAGATATTTTGATTTGCAATTTACTTTGAATAATTGAATAGAAACTGCTTATTGTATGAGTTAACTTGATAATTGCTTAGATTCTAATCTTAATTGGGAGAATCTATTGTTTGTTATCAGTTATATCTGTTTAAGTATTTTCGGGTTCAGTTATTTGTTATTGAGATGAATGCATGTGTTGCATAGATCTCATGAGTTTGCTGATGTGGTCGCAGAATTATTTATTTTAATTGGGAGTGTGTCAACCATGAAGATAAAGGATCTCCAAAGTATATGAAAATTGGGTCTATCCAGTCCGGAATGGAGAAAGCTCAAGCTTAAAATGGAAGCAGAGTACACTTACACGTCAACAACTCATCAAAATTCAAACGGAGACGAAGATATAGATGGAGAGATTGTTTATCGTGTTATTCAATCTTATGTCTTTATTTTTGTTGTATTTGAATTTATTTAACAGCATTGATTGTGTCCAATGTCTGTTATTGTCAAATACTTAACAATGGTGCTTTGTAATTCATTAATTAGTGACATATCGGGTCTTAATTTAATGATTTTATATCGTAAGATTGTTAAGTGGTGACAACTATCAAGAATTCCTTTATCGAGAAAAATACGGATAATTATGATATGAAAAAGAGGTTTATATCTGTCTTATCGTGTTCTCTAAAGAATTCTTTCTGTTAATCATACTGAGTTCGAGAAAATTCTCTGTGAATTTTCAAAGTGTTAATCAAGTTCGTGAAGGTTGACCTTTTGGAAGGTCAAGGTTCACATGAATCGAGAAAATTAGGCTAAGTGTTAAATGCATATTAAGCAAAGTGGGCTGATATATGTGTGTTTTCATTTTGGGCCTGATATGCGTTTTCTGGCATAATGGGCCAGATATGCCTGTTCTGGCATAGTGGGCCGGATATGCGTGTTCTAGTGTTAATATAGGGTTTGCGTGTTGTTTTGGGTATAAATAGAAAAAGAATACGCATTTAATGATTATTTCAAATCATTTGCGTGTTCTTTCTAAATCCCTCTCCATTTGCGTGTTCCTGTCCACAGCACTGTTCATCTTCTCGATTCATAAAGCTTGATCCATACGTGTTTTAGACACAAGAAACACTATCATTAACACTTATTGAACAAAGGTAAAAGATTAACCAAGTTTCTGGATCCAGATTTCGTGTTTAATAGCCAAATATTTAGGGTTTTATTTTTCGGTTAATAAATCTCTTGTTAGGACCAGTTCACCTGGAACTGGCCAGTCACCAGTTCACACTGACCAGTTCACCAGTTGCATCTGGTGACCAGTAAACTGGTGACCAAGATGATTTGTCGAGAAATATATTGAAGTCCAGTTGCACCGTACAGTTACGCAACTGAAGACTTCCTCCAGTTGAGAACTGACCAACTTGAAGAAGCATTCCAGTTGAAGTCGAAGACAACAAATGGAAGATAGAGAATGGCAATGGCAGCGAAGCCCAGTTGACATTCTAGTCAGTTACAAACTGGAGACTTCAGTGGAAAGACCTTACAAAGCTTTACACTGATTACGAGGAATTGACTTGTATACTTTATGTACCTTTACCCGGATAATAAGCCTTATCTTATTATTTAATATTAAAAGGTACATAAAGGTGGTTAAGTAAAGTTGCTTTCACGTGCAACTTTACACTGCATTTTAAGGAATTAAATGCTATTCCTTAAATGCTCTCAACCACATTTGTACGGCCAAAGTTAACATCCCAATGTTAACTTTGCCTATAAATACAAGTCATTGCACAACCAAGAATATAACTTCTTCGAATACTCTTCGATAGAATTCACTTTGCAAACCTGCAATATTCTTGGTGAACTTGTGCAATATTCTCTCAATCGCTAAAAGGAACATTTCCACTACTTTAAGTGTTTCGATTGTTGAAGAGAAATTCCGAGTATAGATCAATTGTATTTCATAGGTTGTTAGGATATTTACATTCGTGTATTATCTTGGTTCCGCATCAACCTTGTAATTTGTTTAATATCAATAAATAAATTACACTTTGAAAACTACATATTGTCTCATCAAGATTGTTTACAAGTTATTGTATTGTTGCATTGTTCTTTACTTATTGTCTTTTATATAAGTAATCTATCTAGAACTTGGTATATACCTCTGCAACTGGTCGTCTCCAGTTCAGCAAGTATATTGCAAAGTAACTCCACCATCGACATAGAGGTGTCTTCAGTAGTACCATCTAACAAGTTGGGACTTACATAATGGGTATAAATACGTTATGGATGAAGAAATGAAACCTAAAACTGATAAATCGGACTAATAGGATGCTATTCGTACCATGTTTAGGAGTTTTAGGATTCAAATCGACTGGATAAGATTTTGGAGATGATTTTCTGCATTTGCGTGTTCTTCACCATTTGCGTGTTCTTACGAACCCAGTTCATCTTCAAGTTTTTTTCAGATTTTGCGTGTTATGATGATGACGTCATCAAAACAACACGCATTTGACTGATATGCGTGTTTCTAAGTAAAATACACCATTTGCGTGTTTAGTCACCATTTGCGTGTTGTTACTTCATATGCGTGTTTCATGACTTGTAAAATTTTTAAATTGAAAATTTTTGAAAA
>CM067170.1:26072017-26103598 GCA_034093135.1 Erigeron breviscapus | reverse complement strand
AATAACGTAAAACCTTAACTGAGAACCTCTACAGATCCAAATTGTTATTCTCAGTTCTATGGTTGCTTTAGCATCCATATGGTTTGTGCTAAAGGTGTTAAGCAACAGTCACACCCTAACTAGTTCAGTGTACGTTCTTAAGATGATATAGCTTGAGAAAGCTGAGGAGCATTATGATAAATCATAAGTAAGATTGGTTAGCTATGCTCCTGAACCACAGTACCACGCAGTTAGAGTGGAACTATTTACCAATTTTATTGGTGAACAAGTAGGTTTCCGCTATACTTTGTTTCTGGCAGGTCAAATGGGTAGAATTTTACACATTGGTTAAAATGGAAAGCAGTGACAAAGTAGCCCATCCTTTAATTCAAAAAGTAAGATTATCATCATAAATTCATAACAATATGTGGTTTTTTTAAACATAAGAAAACTCAACTATATATACAATTTGATATTATGAAGCACAGAAAATTGCTTTCAGATTAGCCCATTCCAAATTAAGAAATCACCCATTTGAAATGCTACCAAAGCAATTATTTTTACAAGTATAAAAGCATCATCAGCTGAACAAGTCTACCGTTTATGATTACCCAAAGATATCAGTAGTCAAATACTGAGAAGTGAGTTTAGTCACCTGGAAGATAGTAGAATCCCTGCATTCGTTCTTTGCATCTAGTTGAACGTTCCCTTCTTCAAAATAATGAGCACCCACCTGCATTTTTCCTCTGATTTCCACAGTTTGCAGTTCATCCTTGAATTCAATGTTCCATATTGAGATCCAATTTCCATTACTGATAAATATGTTGGGATGATACACAATTCGTTAATGTGACATACCAAGCATTGAAAAATAAATTAAGGGAATAGTATATACTTCACAGTATACCCTAAAAAGTCAATTATGCTAAGTTCACTAACCAAAAGTTTTGTGGGCTATGTCGAGTGGCTGTAATCACCACAACAAGCTCAAAATCTGACCCGGGTTCTTCAACTTCTTTTCCACTGATACAATAAACTGAGAAAACACCTTTTGAATAAGCCTCTCCAACATACTTAGAAATTTCAGCATCCAAGGCACAACTGTACATACAAATTGCTATCAATAAGTACATATTCCTTATAGTAAATATTATATAGTATTCAAACTTATATCTTAAGATTGTCATTTGGTTGCGCAATGATTATCGTCACATGTTTGTAAACTAATGAAAAGGTTTCAGATCTGGATTTATTTGATTATGCAGCCAAAGTTAATAGCACAACTGTAAACTGTTAGTCAGCTGTGGAAACTCACATGCTTAAAAGATAGTTAAAAGTTAAAACAATATTTAGACAAGAAGATTACCGGTACTCTTCTACATATTGGGATGGAAGCTCGTCATCTCTAGCTGGTCTCATTTGCGTACAAATCTGAACCCATATAGCATAAGTATTAGTTCTTTATCCTATAATAGTAAAATTCAAACTGATAAAGATAACAAAGCACTACCATGTCACATGTATAAATTAATAGCTTATAGTGCCATGCCACAAGATGTAGGATCTTACGATATTCATGGATTCAGGGTACAACACGGTCAACACTTTCTTAGCAATAATGACTTCAAACATTGAAGCTAAGGGCATCTCCAATGTATGAACCAAATAGTGCAATCATATTTGGTGTAAAATAAAAATCTTTCTACACTGAAGTTGGCTTTTACCATAACTTATACACTAAAAATACTTGCCCCAATTTGAGTTTCTCTCCAATATTTTGCAATAAACAAAGTCTATTTTAGATTAATTAACATTTATGAACTATATGGATTAGTCAATAGATCGTTAGGGTATAAAATAAGACCAAAATATTGGATAAAATGATTGAAATTAAATTTAGTGTTGTACCAAATTTGGAGTAAACAGCCCAAAAGTTAGTGTTGCACTAACATTTACACCAAATTCAGTGACTTGGTAGAAATGGATCACCAAAACAACAAATTTGGTTTTTTGATGCATACCTTGGAATTGGTCATGATTATTCTAAAAAATATAGCCACTTGAATTCAATAGCTTACCAAACTCCTTATTTCACAATGTGTTACTCGTTATACATAAAATCTTCTTTTTCAAAACATAGATTGTCAACATTAAAACTTTTGATATATAACCCATATAGCAAATACTTATGTTTGAATGTTAAAAAAATAGACCAATTTTGTATAAGGATTAGTTCAGCTACAAAATATGTAAGCTAAGGGCCGAATATTAAATCTAATATGCAATTCGTCACTTGCTTTGCTTATTAGTAAAATGACAAGTAATAAACTAAAATAAACTCCAAGGTGGTCTAGTAGAAAACATTGAGACTTCTTTACAAAAGGTCTCGGGTTTAAATCTCACTAGGTACAAACTTGGGGGTGGCCAAACAAAGGTTCGGAAACAATCACGGGATATCCAAGTTAGGATGTGTAATAAAAAAAAAACTTGCCTTCCGCAGGTAACCTTAAAAGGCAAAACCTCATCCATTTACGAGTAATAAACTAACTGTTGATCTATGATGCATTTTTTTATATTGAAGGCAGTAACTAAATTTGATTTAACTTTGAGAACTCTAGTTTATGGCATGAAACCGTGAGAAACCATTTACTAGCTAAATGAGCTTACCTGTCGAACGTGGTCAACTTTCCCCACTTGGGCAGTCCTGGGATCAAGATATTCATCCTGGCTAACTTCACTAAATGACGATATTAGCACCTGCATAAACAAATCCGGATACAAGGGGAAAAAAGATTAAAAAAGGTCCATGACGATTATTATGCTCCTAATTTTAACTTATTTGACTTAATGGGAAAATGTCTTAATATTGTAAGTCACAAGCTATCGCTTGCTTTACACTAAATTCATAAAGAATGAACTAACTCAAAAAGTCACAGATATGATCCTTTATACAGTAAGTCGCTAACTTTTCAATATTATTACCGACTGTTAACCCGGCACAAAAAATAACTATAGTGTTGCTTAATGTATACACGATAAATTTTTATCCAGACATTAGAACAAACAGGTCAAAAGGTTACGTCGTAGATTTCTTCATGCATCATTTAAATTTTCACATACCTGCCCTTGAAATTTCAAATAAAAAATTGTAAAACCACAAATACACTCAAGTTCAATAATAAAGCATTAGTAACAAAGGCTATTTCAGTGACGGAAAACCAAAATGAAAAAATGAAACCGAGTTCTTGAATGACTAGATCAACATAAAAACGGAATACAAATAGAATCATATGATCCAAACAAATGCTTAATGAATAGCCTAGTAAACAACAAGAAGATAATGCTAATTACCAACGGATCAAGTGCCACTCGGGCCTCGGCCTATTAGTTCAGGTTCTAGTCCCACATGAGACGGGACAAATGTGCGAAAATAACATGTGATATTGAAATAATCCCAACAACTAATTAGTAAAAAAAATGAAATGAAATAGGAAAAAGGAATACATACATCACCAGAACGATTAGGGAATTGGAGAGAAACAATATGAGATTTGTTGTAAATTGGAAATGCTTGTGAAGCCGCTATTCCGTACACATTTTCATCATTCAGAACCGATCTCAAGTCTGGAAATTTGTTCATTTATTATTAGACACACACATATACATATATATATATATATACATATAATAACAAGAAGATATCTGAAAATGAAAATCTAAAAAGGGGAGATTAGAAGAAAAATAAACAACCTTTGGCAACATATTGAATTTCACCAGGGGGGGAATTAAGAAGGAACCATTTGGCAATGTCGATTTTTTGATCCTTACTAAGTTGTGGAACTGTTTCTTCTTCATCATCTTCCTCTTCTTCAAGTTGTTGGGTGTCTTGTTCTTCTGAATCTGACATACTTAATATAGCTATAGATATGTATAGATATAGATAGATACAGAGGTGGTGTGTGATGGGTTTGTTGGGTGATGGGAATGAGAATGAGAATGGGTTGGGATTTGAAAATTTGGGAAGGGTGAAGTCAGAAACAGTTTTTTGGTGTTTGGTCTTTGGTTTAGTGGTTACAGTTGAACTCAGACAATAAAATATAAAAAAGTAAAAAAATTAAAAAAAAATTTCACAAATGCTCCCAGTTTTAACTTTTAACGCTTGTGGTCTAATTTTATCAACAACCATGAATCCATGATGTTGCACTTTTTTTTTTTTAATGTTGCACTTCTGATCACCATTTTCATCAATGTTTTAAAAAACGATATTTTAGCTTGTGTAGAAATTTTTTTCGGTATTACCAGTATTATCGGTAGTACCGGATATACCAACCTGTACAACTATTTTAATTTATTTTATTTATTTATAAAAATCCTACAAAATTTGTTACAATTTAACAAAAATAGTCAAATTATAATTATAATCCACTCAAAAATAATACCAAATAGATATTTCATAACAAAATATAAGTTTTAAAGTTCACAAATAACAAAAAATAACATTAAAATATCATAAAAATAATTTTAAAAAAAATTCAAAAAAAAATGAAAATACCGGAAATACCGAAATGGTAATACCGAAAATATCGGACGTATTGAATAGTGAAAATACCGAAAAATACCGGCTTAAAATATCGGAGTACCCTCCAGTACCAGTAATACTGGTAATACCGACCAATATATACCGGTATTTAAAACATTGATTTTCATTAAGGCTCGCTAATTGAACTTTTCTTTGTGTATATTGATACTAGTCTTAATACCCGTACGATGTACGGTAGCTATATAAATTGTATTATAAAAAAAGTTCAAATATGCCTTATACATGATTCGTGAGTATGAAATAAATTGTGGTTAAAGTAAACCGATGATTAAAACTAAGTTATAATAAAAGGTAATGAGTAATGATAAATATAATATATGTTTAGTTAAAGTTTTGGATTTACCTTAAAATTTTACAATCACATCAAAATCGGAACTTGTAAGCATAGTGGATGACGGCAAATAGCCTTGTGATTTCAGATCGTAAACTCAAATTTTTGGAGTTTTCATGTTAATAACTTATCATTATAAGTAAGATAAGTAATAAGAGTTGAAGAATTGAGAAAAAAAAGAGACAATTTTATTAATAAGAAAACAATCATTCAAATAAAGTTATAATGTGTTTTGTATTTATTAGCCAAGAGTTAGAGTTTAATTCGAAGTCTAATAAGGAAATTGAATCTATATACAATTACAAAAGCTAATTTAATAAAAATAAATAAATTAAAACGACACATGTCGATCAAGGATTACGCCACGTGTCATTTCAAGAACATCTCAATCCTGTTTTAGTTTATTGGTAGATTATGTGGAAGTTAATTGCTAGATTACCAACAAACTTTTCTTTTGTTGAAAATTGTTTATGGGTCAACGATATACAAAAGAAAAAGGTTGTTGATAATCTAGAGATTAAAGTACTCATTTATTTTTTACATACTAGTTTTCAGGCCGTCCAATGGACGGGTAGATTCAAAAATATTTTTCAGGGTTCGTTTTAAGGAAATTAGGTTTCGCTTGAAACGATACGTATTATAGCAATTGTATCAATTAGTTATAGTTTATCATTTATATGTGATGAGCGTCCATTTCGTGATTATTTCTCATATCTTTTGGTCGTGTTTTGATGCTTAAATGAGTTTAGAAATGTGAACTTTTGGTACTTAATTGGATGATATGTTATGATAGGTTCACAAGGCGTGCAAGTGAAGGTAAACGCCTCAACTCAACTTAACACGAAGCCACAAGACATTTGGACGAAGACTAGCAAGCGGAACATGAAGAATTTGAGGCCAACATGAAGCAAATGACCATGTGTTAGTATTTTGGGCGTAACTTCTTCATACGGACTCCGTTTCTGACGAGTAAGCTATCCACGGAAAGCCGAGAGAAAGATCTACAAGTTTCGTGTTGAAGCTGAAGCCTCTAGTGCCGATCCTTTCACTCCAGTGCCGCTGGGACTTCACCAGCGCCGCTGGTGAAGTCGGTTCAGCTAGGGTTTTTTCCCGAAAACCTATAAATACCCCCTTAAACCCTAAGAGCCGAACCATACTTCTTCCAAACGACTTGAGGGCTGTTTCTAGGGTATTTTCACCAGATCTAAACCCTTCTTACACCTCTATATCACACAGAGAATCAAACATCAATCCTCTACAACATCATCATCATCATCATAACAACTAGGTCAATTAATTAGGGTTTTGGTGTGTGTTTTCGTTAGGATCGGCCGAAGGATCCAAAAAGGAGAAGAAGTGCTGCGTGACTTCGTCATCATCATCATCACCGTTATCATCATCATCATCATCATCATCATCATCATCATCATCATCATCATCATCATCATCATCATCATCATCATCATCATCATCATCATCATCATCATCATCATCATCATCATCATCATCATCATCATCATCATCATCATCATCATCATCATCATCATCATCATCATCATCATCATCATCATCATCATCATCATCATCATCATCATCATCATCATCATCATCATCATCATCATCATCATCATCATCATCATCATCATCATCATCATCATCATCATCATCATCATCATCATCATCATCATCATCATCATCATCATCATCATCATCATCATCATCATCATCATCATCATCATCATCATCATCATCATCATCATCATCATCATCATCATCATCATCATCATCATCATCATCATCATCATCATCATCATCATCATCATCATCATCATCATCATCATCATCATCATCATCATCATCATCATCATCATCATCATCATCATCATCATCATCATCATCATCATCATCATCATCATCATCATCATCATCATCATCATCATCATCATCATCATCATCATCATCATCATCATCATCATCATCATCATCATCATCATCATCATCATCATCATCATCATCATCATCATCATCATCATCATCATCATCATCATCATCATCATCATCATCATCATCATCATCATCATCATCATCATCATCATCATCATCATCATCATCATCATCATCATCATCATCATCATCATCATCATCATCATCATCATCATCATCATCATCATCATCATCATCATCATCATCATCATCATCATCATCATCATCATCATCATCATCATCATCATCATCATCATCATCATCATCATCATCATCATCATCATCATCATCATCATCATCATCATCATCATCATCATCATCATCATCATCATCATCATCATCATCATCATCATCATCATCATCATCATCATCATCATCATCATCATCATCATCATCATCATCATCATCATCATCATCATCATCATCATCATCATCATCATCATCATCATCATCATCATCATCATCATCATCATCATCATCATCATCATCATCATCATCATCATCATCATCATCATCATCATCATCATCATCATCATCATCATCATCATCATCATCATCATCATCATCATCATCATCATCATCATCATCATCATCATCATCATCATCATCATCATCATCATCATCATCATCATCATCATCATCATCATCATCATCATCATCATCATCATCATCATCATCATCATCATCATCATCATCATCATCATCATCATCATCATCATCATCATCATCATCATCATCATCATCATCATCATCATCATCATCATCATCATCATCATCATCATCATCATCATCATCATCATCATCATCATCATCATCATCATCATCATCATCATCATCATCATCATCATCATCATCATCATCATCATCATCATCATCATCATCATCATCATCATCATCATCATCATCATCATCATCATCATCATCATCATCATCATCATCATCATCATCATCATCATCATCATCATCATCATCATCATCATCATCATCATCATCATCATCATCATCATCATCATCATCATCATCATCATCATCATCATCATCATCATCATCATCATCATCATCATCATCATCATCATCATCATCATCATCATCATCATCATCATCATCATCATCATCATCATCATCATCATCATCATCATCATCATCATCATCATCATCATCATCATCATCATCATCATCATCATCATCATCATCATCATCATCATCATCATCATCATCATCATCATCATCATCATCATCATCATCATCATCATCATCATCATCATCATCATCATCATCATCATCATCATCATCATCATCATCATCATCATCATCATCATCATCATCATCATAATGGAAGCTTTTGCTAGCTTTTAGTTTATTAAGTCGTGACAAACCCCCAACAATCTTAGAATTACACCTGACTGCATTCTTAGACATAGTCCCTGAGAACGATCCTGGTCTTACCTATTTGCTATACTATAAACGATCGGGTCCACTGCCCGTGAGTGAGTGTAGTAGAGAAGTTAACCTTGTAATAAATAAATTTAAAACTTGTTAGGAATTTAAATAAACAAATCTCGCTCATCAAGTTTTTGGCGCCGTTGCCGGGGACTATTCACTTAGGAATATAGTTAGGTTAGGGTAATTCGATCTTTTTCGTGTCTACACGAGAAAGTTAGTTTTTAGTATTTTTAGGATTAGTTTGTTTTTATTTTAAGTTAGTCTAGTTTAGGTGTCCCTTTTATTTTCTTAGATTAGCTTTAGATAGTCTTCTTTTGTTTGGTTAATTAGTTAGCACTACTTAAGAGTCGATTCAAATAGAGTTTGGTAGATTCTTGCATTAGATGGCGGATAATTTAGGATTCGGCCGACCGATAATGGAGGAGGCAAGCAAGGTGGCTGCGACGCCGACGCCTGCAATCCGAGTACCCAAGACAAAGATCCCTATTAATATCAAGAAGCATCACTTTGAGCGTGTGGAGAGACTTGCATTCGATGGAGAGAGACTGAAGGATCCTTACAACCATCTCTCTAGTTTTGATAACGTGTCTAGGCTGTTTAACTATGGAAAAGGAACTGAAGAGTCGGTGAAGTTGATGACGTTTCCATTCTCCTTGACGGGAGCCGCTGAAGATTGGTACGAGAACCTAGATTCGGACAGTATTACCACTTGGGAAAAGTTGAGACAAAAGTTTTGCAACAGATTCTTTTCGAGGAGCCTCAGAATGAAACTCTTAGCAAGGATACATACCTTCAAGAAAGCAGACACCGAAAGCATTGGAGAAGCATGGCGAAGGATGAAGAAGATGGTCAAGGAGTGCCACGGTCACAATAAAACCGAAGAGAATATTTTGGAGTACTTTTACATTGGAGCAACAAGTAAAACAAGGAATGAGTTGGATCTCATGGGAGGTGGCATGTTTGAGTATATGAAGGCAAAGGATGCTTATAGAGTGTTGAATGATTTGGAGGGAAGAGAGCAAGAGAGGAACTTGGAGGATGAAGAGCCGCCGAAACCAAAAGAGTATGTCCTAAAGGAAGAGATGGACGAGTGGGCTGACGAAACCAACAAGAATATGGAAAATATGCTAGTAAAAATGTTCAGCAACTTCAGTGAGATGGTCGTCAAACAATTAAGGGAAGAAATAAATAAGCGGGACGAAGAGGTGTAACGAATCACAACCCGATCGGGGAAGGCGACAAAATCACCACCGAACCTACTGGAGAGTGTGGATAAGGATGAGGAAGATAATGAAGCAGAAGCGGGAGGAGAAATTGAAGCTGAAACTTGAAACGAAGATGATTTGGCACCTGGACGGGACTCCCAGCGCCGCTGGCAGCCCAGCACCAGCGCCGCTGGTGATTCCAGAAACACTCCAGCGCCGCTGGCACCTCCGAAGGCAGATTCGACATCGCGAGCGAAACTGTATAGCCGGACAGGTCCGTACCCGCAGAAGCTGAGAAAAGATCGTGGAGCAGAAGGAAAGAATATTTAAAGACTCGATGCAGGGAGTTACGGTGACGATCCCATTTGCTGATTTGATAAGATTAACGCCGGGGTATAGTCTGTATATCAAGGAGATGATAAAGGAGGATAAAATGCTGAAGGAGGTGAACAGGATCGAGGAGATTAAGGACATCCTGAAGAGTAAACAAGAATACGTAACTCCAAAGCTTGAAGATCCGGGAAGTTTTGTCATTCCTTGTGAGATAGGAGAGAAGATTGGGTGTGACGCCTTAGCAGACTTAGGAGCTAGTATTAACCTTATGCCTTGGACCCTTTACACTAAGATAAGCAGAAAGGAGCTGATTACGACCATGATGACCATTAAGTTAGCAGATCAGACCTTTCAACGTCCCCTTGGAAAGACACACACCATGAAAGTTACCGTAGGAGACCTCCATTTTGAAGCTGAATTTGTAGTGATGAATATACCGAAGGATAGCAAGGTACCTATCATTTTAGGTAGACCATTTCTGAACACAGCTAGAGCAGTGATCGAAGTTGCAGAGAGGAGAATCACTCTAGGAGATGGGAGAAAGAGAATTAGCATCACTATGTCAGGGGACCTAGATTTAGAAACAGACGAAATAGGAACAAGTGCTAAAGAAGTAGCATAGGAAGTGTTAGGAGTAGGAGAAGAGGATGAAAAGTTAGAAAAGGAACTAGGATTAGATTTACCCGATCGCCCATGGGACCTAGGAGAACTGCCAGAAGAAGTGTACGACGAGCATTTAGTGCAGAGGCCGGATAATTTGATAACGTCGTTAGAAGAACCTCCAACCGATCTAGAGCTGAAGTCGCTACCGGATGGATTAGAGTATGCGTTTCTTCGGGGTAAGTCGCAACTCCTGGTCATCATATCATCTAAGCTGTCTCAGAAGGAGAAAGCAGCTTTGATGAAGGTACTTAGGGCGCATGAGAAGGCTTTTGCTTGGAAGATAGCCGACATTAGAGGCATAGATTCATCCTTTTGTAAACATAGGATACACTTAGAAGGTAACTCTAAGCCAGTAGTGCAGAGACCGAGATGCCTAAACCCGAACATGAAGGAGGTAGTTAAGAAAGAGGTGATTAAGTTAGATGCAGGTATTATTTTTCCCATTTCGGATAGCGAGTGGGTGAGTCCGATTCATTATGTACCTAAGAAAGGAGGTATGACTGTAGTAGCTAATGAGAAGGACGAGCTGATAGCAACCAGGACTGTCACAGGATGGAGAGTGTGCATAGATTATA
This sequence comes from Erigeron breviscapus, assembly GCA_034093135.1. Classification (NCBI taxonomy): domain Eukaryota; kingdom Viridiplantae; phylum Streptophyta; class Magnoliopsida; order Asterales; family Asteraceae; genus Erigeron; species Erigeron breviscapus. Next base: position 26,092,486 of record CM067170.1, on the reverse strand, counting down.
GGAAGCTTAATGAAGCCACTAGGAAAGACCATTACCCATTACCTTTTATAGATCAGATATTAGAGCGGTTAGCAGGGAACGAGTATGATGTGCTAAATCGAGTTTAAAAATTATAAACTAGAAATACCTAGAAACTCACTACTACACACTATCGGGCAGTGGACCCGTTCGTATGCAATATAGTTAAGAGGTAAGTCCGTGTTCGTTCTCGGGGATTGGTTTGAACTAGTTGTTTAATAAAATGGTTTGGAAAACAGGGTGTTGCTTCAAGTCTTACTTTGACAATGAAATTAAAATAAATTTAAACGACAAAACGCATAAAAGTAAAGAAAAGCTTCAGACAATATTAATAAAGATCATCCACCTTGAATTCGCTAGACTTCAAACATGATTGCATTCAATTAAGACCAAATTCATTGAGTTGAAAAGATAATCATAAAAGGATTAAGGTGCTCACGTGGTACCACCAACCGTGAGCAAATTACCCAATCACCTAAGTTGCTAGTTTAATTACCCAAGCCGGTACCACCAATGCCTAGACAACCTTACCAACAATTAGTTTGCTTGACTATCGAATTAACAATTGTGCCTATGTGAAGATAACGTGGTACCACCAACCGTTATAAAACACGTTGACAAAATGACTCCTTTTATTAAAATGATATTCACTATCATACCATGAACTAGTGATAATTGCTCATAGACAAACAACCATTTGAAAATCACATATGCATCCAACTAGTACCACTAACGAAGAACACACATGCCACCAATATCATAATAATATATAAAAAGGAATTAAATCATCAAGATCTCGACACAACGATAATTGAAATCAACTCTTTGGATTAAAACATATAGCAATCACATTATTCGTCTAGTTTCCTCAAGGTGGATGATTGAATGTTTAGCCACTCATGATTAATTTAAAATAACAATCAAAATAAAAGAAGAACATGATGTACCAATCGTTCTTGAAATTGAAATTGCAAGACAATGAAATAGATACGATCTAAGTGGGTGCCCGTGAATCTTCAATGAATCGGACGAAGAAATCTACCCTTGATCCTTGAAGGAATCCCTTGGAGAGCAGCTCTTAGAAAGAATTTGGATCATTTGGGAATTAGGTTTTTTTTTCTATTTATACCCCTTGGAAATCTGATGCAAACATCGGCCATAAGCCCTTCAGCCCCGTCGTCCCACTGCGGCGCAGTGGGCGAGTGATGCCCCCACTGCGGCGCAGTGGATATTAACTGATCTAGGTGCTCGTTTTCCACCTTGTCTGAATGCGGCGCAGTGGGCCTTGGTCACCCCCACTGCGGCGCAGTCTAAAACTGCTGACCCAGTCCTTTTCCACTAGCTGACTGCGGCGCAGTGGGCTGGTGATGCTCCCACTGCGGCGCAGTCCAATCCTGCTGATCCGAAGACAACCTTTTCACTATGAACTTGCTGAAATTTTCTATCTTCTCAACTTTAAACAACTCTCGAACTCACAAATCAACTTCTTGGCCTCAGAAATCATCCGAAATTGCACCAAATGGACACGTAACCTGTTTGGAGCCTGAAAACACTAACAAACAACATAAACGCGCCAAATGCACACAAAATCGACTTAAAACACTTAATAAAATGGCTAATAATGATGTGGGCGATATGTATAAATTGGTCACATCAAATCCCCCCACACTTGAGCATTGCTTGTCCTCAAGCAAATCCAGAATTAAAGTAAAGTATTCCTTGGCAATGAAGCTATAGAAACAAATTACGAGTATCAAAAAGAAGCCACACCAAGCATGTCAATGACAAAAAGTTGGGTGAAGCAGTTTTAATCTTAAATGAAAACCCGAAATGTTTGACAATATCTGAACAGTCCACAAGCCTCAATAACACGACTAAGCAAAAGTGAAACAAATGAGCCTATCAAAATCATCCTACTCCAACGAACTTACTATTGGGGTTGAATATATATATGAATAACCACTCATTGCTCGGTTATGATGCATATCTTACCATAGGCTTGAACAAGGATCATAGCTCCATCGACGTGGCGTAAGCACCAAGTACATCATCAAAATAGGCATATAGGACGGTTGTATAGTTAGGCTAAGGTATATATAATGGATATTTACAATGGAGTATGGGAGTGTAGGTTAGAAATGACAGGAAACAATCAAAAGTATAGGTTATGTATGAAATATGTACAAAATAGTCTAATCAAAACCCGTACCATTGATTGCCAATAAACTACCAACCCCTAAGATGTTATCCCGCTAAGACACCTCAAAAATACCAAGCAAAACCCGACACCATTGTGGTGTATCAACTTCAAACAACTTAAATTCAACCAAATCTTCCATTCTTAATGATACAACAAAACTTTAGACATCTAAAAATGAGAAGTACCCACTAGTAGCCCAAGTTCCTTTCTTCCCTTTTTTTTTCTTTTTCATCATTTTTTCTCATTTTTTTTTATTTTTCTGTTTTTCACTTTTTTTCTTTATTCATGAACCATTTTTACTCTACTAGTAGGCACCCTCTTACAATGATGAACAATGTCTATAACAATATACTTCCTTTGAGCAATCCAAGACATTCCCCAATAACTTGACCAATCGACGTATTCCCAAAGACCAAGAATATTCCAACCAATAACCCATTGAAGCTCTCCCAAACCGTCCAAACAAACCAATGACAATCAATGGCCCCCCAAAATTAGACTATCGGTATAGTAAGGTATAATTAGGTAAAGTTTACATATATAATTGGATATATACAAAGGAAAAGGCTAAGTTAAAAAGGATGTATAAGTGTACTTTAAGGATGAGTGCAACAAAGGTTTACAAAGGAAGGAAAGAAAGTGTATGTATAGTAAAGGTAAAAATATACAAAAGCAAAGGTGCAAAGAAAGAAAGAAAGAAAATACGGGTCAAACCTAATATGCCAATTCGTCATCCAATGTACTTATATCACAAAAGTGATCTCACATCATATGGCCAATAAGTTTTAAATCATATATATATATATATATATATACATGTATGCCTAAAATAAATACAAGATTATATAATAATGGCATATATATATAAATAAAAACACAATATATATACATATATACATACATATATTCATATATATTAATATATATATATATAATACATAAGTGTTTAAATAACAATATATATATATATATATATGCTAAAACAAATACAAGTTTATAAATAAAGGCTTATGTAACAAATTAAAAACACAAAAATATATACATATACACATACTAGAATAAAAATGTACTTACACTACAAACTAATACAAATAACCTTACAAAATACATATACAAACACCTAACTCATACATACATTCATACACCCTTATACACTTATAAAAATAAAAAAAAAAAAAAAAAGTGAGAAACCCTATTCTTAAGCCTTTGGCCGTCCCCCCCCCCCCCTCACACACATTCAACACATTTTTTTTCACACACACACATTTTCTCTCATCCAAAAACTCTCTCTTCTCCTCTTCCATTTTTGACTCAAATAATCAAGAAAAACAAGAACAAAAATCATTCTAAACTATATTAATAATAAGGGTTAAGCAAGGGTTGTTTCAAGCTTGGATTAAGGGTTATTAGGAGCATAAATAGGTCCGAAAATTCTGCCCATTTTTCACCTTCAAAACCAAGTTCTTCAAGGGTATAAATCTTCATCTCTTTACTAGATCTATATTGTTCTTGTTTATGTTCAAAGGTTTTATCAAAAGTTTATGCTTTCTTCTTGTTTTCTTTGTAATATACACTTGATGAAGGCAAGTTGATAGGATCTTTCTCCTCATGCATATGCATGTCGAAATCTATGAGAAAGATCCAAGGATTCAACAAGTTTAAGACCCAAAAGTGTTGTTATAGATTAGTAGCTTTTAAAGTGATTTTCCTTTTCATAGATCTATATGTTCTTGTTTATGTTCAAAGGTTTTATCAAAAGTTTATGCTTTCTTCTTGTTTTCTTTGTAATATACACTTGATGAAGGCAAGTTGATAGGATCTTTCTCCTCATGCATATGCATGTCGAAATCTATGAGAAAGATCCAAGGATTCAACAAGTTTAAGACCCAAAAGTGTTGTTATAGATTAGTAGCTTTTAAAGTGATTTTCCTTTTCATAGATCTATATGTTTTTGTATATTTTGAAGAATATATTTCTGAGATTTTCATTAAAAAGATGTTTTTATGTTGTTGAAAGTTAGATCTATAAAGATTGGTATTGAAAAGTGTTGATTCGAATGAATACATGTTAGATCTAAGAAAGTTGAATCTTGTTGTTGGATTATGAGATGGATGGACTTGTATTAAGTGAAAAATATGTTAAAAGAGGTATAATAATCTGGAAATTTGATGTTAAGAGGTATAAAAATAAAATAAAAAAAAAAAAAAAAAAAAAAAAAAAAAAAAAAAAAAAAAAAAAAAAAAAAAAAGTGAGAAACCCTAATCTTATGACTTTGGCCGGCCCCCCCCCCCCTCACACACATTCAACACATTTTTTTTCACACACACACATTTTCTCTCATCCAAAAACTCTCTCTTCTCCTCTTCCATTTTTGACTCAAATAATCAAGAAAAACAAGAACAAAAATCATTCTAAACTATATTAATAATAAGGGTTAAGCAAGGGTTGTTTCAAGATAAGATTAAGGGTTGTTTCAAGCTTGGATTAAGGGTTATTAGGAGCATAAATAGGTCCGAAAATTCTGCCCATTTTTCACCTTCAAAACCAAGTTCTTCAAGGGTATAAATCTTCATCTCTTTACTAGATCTATATTGTTCTTGTTTATGTTCAAAGGTTTTATCAAAAGTTTATGCTTTCTTCTTGTTTTCTTTGTAATATACACTTGATGAAGGCAAGTTGATAGGATCTTTCTCCTCATGCATATGCATGTCGAAATCTATGAGAAAGATCCAAGGATTCAACAAGTTTAAGACCCAAAAGTGTTGTTATAGATTAGTAGCTTTTAAAGTGATTTTCCTTTTCATAGATCTATATGTTTTTGTATATTTTGAAGAATATATTTCTGAGATTTTTCATTAAAAAGATGTTTTTATGTTGTTGAAAGTTAGATCTATAAAGATTGGTATTGAAAAGTGTTGATTCGAATGAATACATGTTAGATCTAAGAAAGTTGAATCTTGTTGTTGGATTATGAGATGGATGGACTTGTATTAAGTGAAAAATATGTTAAAAGAGGTATAATAATCTGGAAATTTGATGTTAAGAGGTATAAAAATAAAGTATTAATCTTGTAAATGATGAACTCAAGTGTTAATAAAGCAAGAATGGTCATTGGTGTGTTGTTTGGACCCAAATGCTTCTGACAGAATTATTCTTCTGTCTTTGGACGGATAAACTGGGCATGTGAGGGCCGTTTCAAGAAAAACTTTCAAAATAAAAGTTGTAGATAAAAGAGTTAAGTTTAACCTCCAACTGGAATCACTCAAAAACACTAAACCAAACCAAAGATATGATTTTTCTACCAAAAGTGGTCAAAACTGGATTTTTGTCTTAATGTTGAGTCAACTTTGACGATTTTTAATTTCTTAACTAATAGGTTTCAGAAGTTTAAACTTGGTGTGAACTGAGTTCAAAGTGTCCCTAACTTAAAATAAAACTGGGAGATTTTTCTTAAATGTCCATCATAGAAATCTTTTATAAAATATATTGAGTCGCACAGCAGCAAGCTTTCTGACCAACTTTGGTTTTGTAATTTTTAGAGGTAGTAAACAATGTCTAAAAATTTAGCAAAAATTCACATAAATATAGGACACATATATGTCTCTGTATAAAAATCACCAACGTCCAAATAATTCAACTTAACCAAAAATGACTACTCAACATTTTATGAAAATAAGTGTTAAAACAGAAAATTCCAAGTAAAAGTTCTTCACAACAAAATAAGCTAAAAGTCACTAGATTGCAACTTTAACCAACTCCAACAATCCCATAACAAAAAGTATTATAAACCTACTGAAAATATGTCAAATAAAAGTTATAAAACTTAACTTGGTTATTAAATGGCAAAGACAAGCCTACAAATCACTAATTCGGTTCATATAAGCACTAACCGAAAGCTTTAATTTGCACACATCACACCACCACCACTATCACGACTTAAGACACCAAAATATAATGAACATTCTGTAAATAATGAAATAAGGATGAAAATCCATTTTGACGCATTTGAATTGCTCGAAAAATGAGGCTTAAATCACTATTTCGGTAAAAGATTTATAAGCTTAGAATCCTCAAAATGAGCAAGACACAAGAGAGGTTGAATTGATATGATTTTCCCATGATAAAAGTTGCCTAAAAGGCCTGGGATTTTTAGCCAAAAAGTTGTGTGATGATTTCTAAGAATTTCTATCAATTATTAAATTTAAATGATAATTAAAAAGGTAAATAAATAAATAAATAAATATATAAATCATGAAATTGGTTAAATAATCACAACCAATGATGAAAGTGACTAAAAACTAAATAAATCATTTTAAGTCAAAGAACAAAATAAATAAATAAATAAATAAATAAATAAATAAATAAATAAATAAATAAATAAATAAATAAATGACACATAAGAGTGGAAGTACAAAAATAAAAATAAATAAATAAATTAAGTAAGTGATAAATAAAAAATAATTATAACTATTTTTAAATTAATAGAAAAATTAAATAAATAAATATATATATCACAATATTCTAAGTTAAAAAGCATAATAATCAGAATATAACCCAAATATAATTAGCCACAAATTATAAAGGCAAGTGAGGTACTTAAAAGTATTTTTAAAGAATTATTTGGTTAATAAATCAAGAAAATGAATAAATAATTAATTAAATAATATTAAATTAAATAAATAGATTTAAATCAGAAAGTATTCATAAATATTAATATTATGAAGTTACTAATGTCAAATATTATAATCAAGCAAGGCACACAATGGGAACCATGATAATCAAAGGCAAGCTACCGAAATTCTAACAACTTATAACTACATGTATAATGAAAGTGACCCTTTTACACCAACACTCTCTACAACCAAAAAGATGCAAATATTAACAATATACTTGGATCCCAAAATTTATGACAACATAATGAAAGTGGCATTTCTTAGTGATGGCTTAAGATAGGAACTTACGTATATTAGTCCTATCGTAGGGATAGTCTTGGCTCGAAATGTGATTGGGGAATATGACGGATATATGATCAAGGAAGCTATAGATGGGAAGTACCCATTTTGGATAAGTGAATATAATATGCGGCATATCAAGGTGAGTCATAGCCCCCTTTCAAACTCTTTTATGTGTTTACTTTCGGGGTGAAAAGCATGTTTAATTAAAATGACTTTATCTTATGAAATGATTCTTTGAAATAATGATAATGATATGGGAATTATATTGTATGTTCAACGTGTTATATGTTATATGATGAGCTTGAGTACTGTCAAACGGTGGTCCCCTGTACACTACTATTAACTCATTTGAGGCCTGTAGTTAGAGGGTTGCGCAACTAGGACTTGTCCCCTCATCCACTATTATAGGTAACGGTGGGATGTTTGGTCTGCCTTTGTGGTCACCTTCATCGCCAGTCTGGCCTCGCGGTGCTCTAACTACTATATATTTATGGGCGTCTCCATGGCACGACCCTTGGTTATCTTTATGCACGTGATTGACAGCATGTGTTTATCATTATCTTATCATTTGGGACATTATATCTGATTATTGGGACATAACCGGTCTTAGTAGTGGCTCAAGAACAGTCTCATCAAATTATGTCATGGTAGTCTTACCATTGACCAAGAGGTATTGATATTATATTATGGATGGAAATTGTGGATTGAACATACGGTTTGGGTATTGGACCTTATATGGAATCTTGAAAGTTGTTGAAATTGGCGATATTGAAGTATTGACGACCGGATGGTTTTGGTATGATGAATGATTAATCGATTGATATATTTTTACTCTCACGATAAATGTGACAAATGAGAACTTTATAATTTACCATGGATTTCTCAAACTACTTTGAAATGGTTATGTAACGAGATTACTTAAAAACCTATGCACTCACCAACTACGTTTTCGTAGTTGACACTTTTTCTTCATGCTTTTCAGGAATTAGCGTAAGCTTTGGGAAATTATATGCATCATGATTTCTTGTATTGCACTTTGGAGTCAAAGATCAAACCTTGTGACGGGCAATGGAATCCGCCTTGATCATTGTAGTATATCATCTCATGTATTTTTATCTGTTTCGTGGACTCAATATCCAAGTATGGTAGACGTATTGTACTCGGGAATTGGTTCACATGCTTGTGCATTGTAAAATTATTCTTGTCAACTAAAGCTATGGTGAATGTGATCTATTATCCTTTGATTTGAATACTCGACTTTCTGTACATCTCATCATTCCGCCGTGGTTGGGGTGTTACACTCGTAACGATCACCAGGCCAAGTTCTAGCTCAACACATCACCGGCACACTCATATCAAAGAAAGTAACCCGGAAATGGAATAAATTAACCTCAAATTCTCACATCTTAGTGCAGAGTTCGAAATGGAACCCTTACTCCCGAATAAATCCAAGAGCCTAAGAGAGGGACAAATTACAAGGCAATCAAACCAAAACCGTAAACACCTAGCACATCTATAAATGAATGATGAATCTCACAACTTTAGGTGTTTGGGAAATTTGAGTATGCAAGTAATGTTATCAATCCACAAGGATCAGCCCAATAACCGTTCAGAACACATTTCGCCGATTAAAATTGTGCCAAGGAAAAATTTTGTAGTAAAATTGCTCATTAAGTTGTTATGAATTAAGTGACAAAAGCAATTTACCACAAGGACAAGCTCAACACAAGTTTCAAGTCATATCATCTTCCGTCATCTTACCAAATCGAAACAACCAATCTCAAACATGCACATCATAGTTCAGAGTTCAAGATAGAACCCTTACTCTTGGATAAAACCCAAAAGCCTACGAGAGGGACACATCCACAAGAACGGCTAAATCTCAATGGCAAAACAACAAAAGAGATATATCCGGTTGCTTAAACCTATTTGCCACCCCCCCACACTTAAGATGGACAATGCCCTCAATGTCCATATTCGGTCAAAACAAAGGTAAATAGGGGTAAGCAAGATAGACATAAAGAATGAGAACACATACCGGAGCATGGACACACTCCGTTTCAAAACAAGTAAGTCGACCCCGCACCACAAATTGCTCTTCCTAAAAAGGAAGTCCAACTTGGTTGACGGGAGAAACAAACTAGTTCCAAAACGGAAGGTATGAGAACTGTGTGTGAAACAATGTCAATAAAGATGCCAATCAAAAATGTTGCACTGAACTTACTGCCAGCATATGCACATGACATCATAGTGAGCTACTAACACGATCACACAATCAAACAAACCAACGGGTTCTCCCCCACACTTGGGTTCCACTAGGTATTGCCATCAATCGGATCAAACCTGCTGAATAACATTCCAAAAGACCAACCATCCAAAATATCCAAAATAGTTCAAACAAAATAAAATACCATGCAGAAAATAAAAGAAAACAAAGGAAATTACAAATGTGTCATCACCCCGTAGGGTGGATACCAGAAAATGATAAATAAAGGAATGTCATAAGAATACCAACATAACCAATAATCATATGATTCCATCCCACGGTACCGGATGAAAATCATCTCCACTCACTGCTGCTGTCCATGATAACCATATGGAAGACCGGGTGGACCAAAAAGGTCAGTAATCCAATTGCGCTCCTCCTCTTGACCTGAACCTGAGCCTCCAGCATCTCCTCCAGACTGTCCATCACCTAAACCCGAACTCGAACCTGAAACAAACCAGGAACAAAGGAAGATGAACCACCGGCAAAACCTCCGGATCCACCAGCATCATGTCCACCCTGAAAAACCCCAAACTGTACTAGACCACGAGGAGAACCTCCTAAATCATGGGGTCGTGGTGACATGTTCCCCAGAACAGTCGTCTGAGAGAAAAAAGGCTGACCTCCCTGACGATAATCAGGGACATAAGTAGGCGGTGGAGAGAATGAAGGAATCGGGTCAGGTTGAACAAACTCTCGGTCATGATACTGAGCATCCCACATAGGCTGATAATAATCAAGGCTATAGTTAGTGTGGGCCTGCTGTGATCCAATCCAGGTGATGTCCTGATCCATCCTCCGCTGGTAGTCATCAAAAGCCCGGCGGCTAGCCTGCTGATCATCATATATATTCTGAATAGTCTGTCCCAAAAGCGTAAGATCAAAGGAGCTCGGGATAGGGATGCTACGACCACGCATCCTAGGTGGCTCCTGGGAAGCATCACCCATCTCTACATCAGCAGCCTCCAAGTCTGGAGGTGGTTCCTCAACAACTCCAGTGTCATCCAACAATCTAGCAGGCTGGCTCCCTTGCTTCTTCTTCACTATCTTCCCCCGAATCAACTCTTTAACATGGAAATCCTCCTGATTAACTTGTGGAGACAGATGGGTCTGGCACTCCTCAGAATCAAATACACCCATCCTCTTGTAAATCCGGTGATGAAATGTCCCAAAACCAACTCTGAGTCAGAATGATTACACATGCGATCAATTACAACCATCGGGGCCAATGCAAACTTCCTAGGAGCCCCCTCTGAAAACAGCTTTAGCAACCACAAATCAGTCTGGTATGCCTTGTCCCAATGAGTAGACCTCTAGACCAAAAACGTAACTATCATCCTGTGAAGCAACCGAAGCTTAACACTGTGGATCTTAGACACACTAACCATCCCACCAGAAGGCCAAGCCTCTCCTCCAGAAATCCGACCCCAATACTGTGGAATGGACTCACCATCACCCAAATCACCTTTGACATAAAACCCCTGTCTCAAAAGTTGCCTGAAGTCCTGGTTATCCAACTCTTGCCTAGAATACATACCAGCATAAAACCCAAACTCAGCTATAGACAGCTTCCTCTGCTGTCCCCCACAGTAAAACAAAACAGCCCTTTCTTCAAAAATATCCTTAATCTTATTCAATTCCTTAGTCAATTTCAAACTAGAATAAAACTCAAGGCATAACTCACGATAGACAGGTTCCCTGTTAAGAAAAATTTGTTGCCACATATCACTATTAACTGTCCTACCACCAACCCTCGCTTCTATACTCAACCACCTTCCAATATCACCCTGAACCCCAAAAAACTGAGCATCAGATTGAGCAAGATACCTGGATGGGCAAACAACTTGCTTATGAAGCGTGTAAAGCTTGTTCAAATAATTGTTCTTGTGGGGTTGCCTAGCCCCATCAAACTCTAACCATGCATGCTTCTCGTCCAATGCACCCGGCCAATAATTAAGAGGAGGTACCGCTGGTTCTCTCCTAGCCGTCTTAGCGGAGACATCGGCAGTCCCGCTAGATTGTCCCACCTCCGCTTGCTTCCTCTTATCAGTAGTAGCAGTCTGCAATCACAAACATTAAAGCAATCAAACACGTTAAATGTGGAATGCAAAACTTGAAACCTCATTCAACATCAAACTCAACTGCGGGTCAGAAGATTCCCACTGCGGCGTAGTGGGACTGGCTGGTCCTCACTGCGGCGCAGTGAGGCAAGTAACACGTGCAGGTCAGGTGCGGCCACTGCGGCGCAGTGGCCAACACACAACACCACTGCGGCGCAGTGGGCTAAGAAATCTGGGTAGGTTCTTGTTTTCATTACGACAGGCAGCCAAAAATTAGGGGCAATTAATCATTCCATTAGCAACAACAAGCAATAATCACCACATAATCAAACATTACTTCCCCCCCACACTTATTCATCCATAAATCCCCAAATTTTTCAAAACCCTAACTTCAATTCAAAGTCAAATTCGGAAGAACAAGTGTTTGAATTGAGAAATTAACCACCCCATTAGCATCAATAGCCCTAAAACAACAAAACCCACGAATTAATTCGGAATTGAAAACCCTAGAAATTAAAAATCAAAAATTAAGTAAAATAAAGAAAATAATCAAGAAAACTTACTCCTCTTCCCATGATGCAATGTATGAAGATGAAAATATGGAAAAGTGATTAAAGATGGAGGAGAATGGAGATCTTGATGGAAATAATGGAGTTTTGCTTTTAGATGAGAGCAAAGAAGAAGAAAGAGTGAAAAGTGATAAAGTGAAGAACAAAACTTACCTGGCCCTTACTTTGACCTACCCGGCCTCCCACTGCGGCGCAGTGGAGGTGCATCATTCCCACTGCGGCGTAGTGGGGCTTATTCCAACATTGGGCAGAAGATTTTGCCTGCGGCGCAGTGGGCTGGTGATGCTCCCACTGCGACGCAGTGGGGATTCACTGTTCCGAATTCCCTCATTTTGCCTTAGAAAATTTTTTTGTATGACAAACTAAAAACAACTTACCTCAATCCGCTTCACACCAAATCTGCACCTGCACTTTTTCTTGACAAATCAAAATCAAATCTAACTAATAAAAAGAAAATAAAATGCGATAAAATAACACGGGTTGCCTCCCGAGAAGCGCTTAAGTTATTAACGAGTCTTTAGCTAGACTCGACCAACTTTCAAGTTTCTAATTCAAAAATGGGGATCTCCTCGATTATCCCCTCAACTTGCTCTTCTTCCAAATACAACTTAAGCCTATGACCATTGACACTGAATGACCCGTCACCATTACGCTTAAACAACTCTACATAACCCGACGGATACACATGCTTAATCACAAACGGCCCAATCCATCTAGAAGTGAGTTTAGGTTGCTTAATCTTAAATTTAGACAAGAATAACAAAACCTTAGCTCCAACCTTAAACTCCTTCCTACGGATCCTCTTATCATGCCAAACTTTGGTCCTTTCCTTGTAAAGCCTAGAATTCTCATAAGCACCTAGCCTAAGCTCATCAAGCTCATGAAGTTTGCAACATTCTAAGTTCACTAGCTTCCATCATATCCAAATTCAGATTCCTCAACGCCCAATACGCCTTATGCTCTATCTCAATAGGAAGATGGCAAGTTTTTCCATAGAGCAACCGGTATGGCGTGGTGCCAATCGGCGTCTTAAAAGCCGTCCTAAACGCCCACAAGGTGTCATCCAACTTCTTCGACCAAACCTTGGGGTTATCTCCAACAGTTTTCTCTAAAATCCTTTTCAAAGCCCAATTGGTGTTTTCTACTTGTCCACTAGTTTGTGGATGATAAGAAGTAGAAAAATAATGCACAACGCCATACCTCTTCATGACCTTAGCTAATTGATGATTTGCAAAATGGGTTCCTCGGTCACTAATCAAAGCTCTGGGGCAACCAAATCGACAGAATAATTGTTTCAAGAAATCAATGACTACCCTCGCGTCATTCGTGGGCAAAGCCTTGGCTTCGGCCCATTTAGACATGTAGTCAACGGCGACAAGAATATATTGAAACTTATTAGACGGTGGGAATGGTCCCATGAAGTCTATACCCCAATATCAAATACCTCGCATACCTGAATGCTTTGTTGAGGCATCTCATCCCGCTTAGTAATGCTCCCTTGTCTTTGACAAATGTCACAAGTCTCTACCAAAGTCTGGGCCTCCTTGAAAATTGTAGGCCAATAGTAACCTGCATCAAAAACTTTCTTACCAGTAACTGAAGGACCGTAATGACCTCCAGTTGGACCATAGTGACAAGCATCAAGAATCTCCCTCGTCTCAGCTCCAGCTACACATCTCCTTACCATACCATCTGCACAAACACGAAACAAGTATGGACTATCCCAAAAATAGTGTTTAGCATCCGATATGAGCTTCTTCTTTTGCTGGGATGTGAAATCATTCGGTATCTCACCTGCAACCAAATAATTAGCAATATCTGCAAACCAAGGAGCATCATCAGAGTTAGAAATAAACATTAAAGACTCATCGGGGAAGTGATCATTAATCTCCCCATCTCGAAGTTCCTCCGGTGAGGATCTTCCAAACGACTCAAATGGTCGGCCGCCAAGTTTTCAGCACCTTTCTTATCCTTAATCTCTATATCAAACTCTTGTAACAACAAAATCCATCGGATAAGCCTAGGTTTAGCATCTTGCTTTGAGAACAAGTACTTAAGGACTGAATGGTCGGTGAAAACAATGGTCTTACTCAACACCAAATAAGATCTAAACTTATCAAAGGCAAAGACCACGGCAAGCAACTCCTTCTCAGTAGTGCTGTAATTATGCTGAGCGGGGTTCAAGGTCTTACTAGAAAAGTAAATTGGCTTGAAATGCTTATCAACCCTTTGCCCAAGCACGGCTCCCACAGCATAGTCACTTGCATCACACATCAATTCAAATGGCAATTCCCAATCCGGTCCAACCATGATAGGAGAATTAGTCAACTTCTCTTTTAAAACCTGAAATGCACTCAAACAAGCATCATCAAACACAAAATGGACGTCCTTCTCCAACAAGTGGGTCATAGGACGAGTAATCTTAGAAAAATCCTTAATAAAATGGCGGTAAAAACCGGCATGTCCAAGAAAACTCCTTACCCCTTTCACATTGGAAGGCAGGGGTAATTTGGCTATAACATCTATCTTAGCCCTATCAACTTCAATCCCGGCCTTAGACACTTATGCCCTAAAACAATTCCCTCGGTCACCATAAAATGGCACTTTTCCCAATTCAAAACAAGGTGTGCCCTCTCACACTGTTCTAACATCCTTTCCAAATTATGCAAGCAAGTATGAAAAGAGTCCCCAAAAACCGAGAAATCATCCATGAAAACCTCCATGGAGGTTTCAAGCATGTCCTGGAAAATAGCTATCATGCACCTTTGAAAGGTGCCTGGGGCATTACACAAACCAAACGGCATTCGCCGATAAGCAAAAGTACCAAATGGGCATGTGAAGGTGGTCTTTTCTTGGTCCTTGGGATCAATGGGTATTTGGAAGTACCCGGAAAACCCATCTAAGAAACAAAAATATTCATTACCTGCAAGTCTTTCTAACATCTGATCAATGAAAGGAAGGGGAAAGATGATCCTTACGGGTGGCATCATTAAGCTTACGGTAATCAATACAAACCCGCCAACCCGTTATAGTCCTAGTGGCCAAGAGTTCCTTATTCTCATTCTCAATAACTGTCATGCCCCCCTTTTTGGGCACACAATGAACAGGACTAACCCAAGACTATCAGCAATAGGAAAAATGATCCCAGCATCTAACAACTTAATGACCTCTTTCTTAACAACTTCTTTCATGTTCGGATTAATCCTCCTTTGTCTCTGGACAACGGGCTTAACATCATCAACAAAATCTATTTTATGCTGGCAAAAGTTAGGACTAATACCTGGAATATCGGTGGTCTTCCAAACAAAAGCCCGCTTATGGGCTCGAAGCACAGACAAAAGACAATCCTTCTCGTCACTCGAGAGTGAGGACGAGATAACCACGGGTAAAGAAGATTCACCTGACAAATAAGCATACTCCAAATGGGAAGGTAATGCTTAAGCTCCAAATCAGTGGGTGGTACATCAACAGAATTCGGTACCCTCGAACTTTCATCAGCAACAACCTCCTCAAAACTCTCATCCTCGGGAGGTGTCTCATCCAAGCTAAGCACCATAACCTCTGCAAACAAATCATCATCAGATATATCTCCCGATCCTAAATTAGCAATCTCCTCATCTCCAGTGTCGGTCTCCATTAGTTCCTGAAACTCTCGGTCTAAAGCATCATCAATAACGTCAATCCTGAAACAAGACTCATCATTAGAATATGAATGCTTGATAGACTTTTCAACATTAAACACAATTCTATCCGTACCCACACGCAAAGAAATTTCCTTATCCTTCACACGGATGATAGCATCCGCGGTATTAAGGAATGGTCGTCCAAGAATAAGGGGTACCTTCGTATCTTCCTCCATCTCGAGGATAACGAAGTCGACTTGAAACACAATATGGCCTACCCGGACAGTCATGTTTTCAGCAATCCCAATGGATACTGAAAAGAATGGTCAGCTAATCTAATACTCATGCGGGTAGGTCTCAAAACTCTAGAGCCAACTTACTCCAAACCGAGTAAGGCATCAAATTAATGCTAGCACCTAAATCAGCAAGTGCCTTACAAGTAGAGTACGAATAGAACAAGTAATAAGGAAACTCCCTGGATCTTCAAGCTTAGGTGGGATGCGGTTCTGCAAGATAGCAGAACACTCGGCATTAAGATAAGTAGCTTTCACCTCATCCATCTTTCCTTTGTCAGTCACAAGCTCCTTAATGAACTTGGCATAATGGGGCATCCCCTGAATAAGATCAACTAAAGGCACATTAATGTGAACATTTGTAATCATCTCCACAAACTTGTTATATTGCTCCTTCAGCTTTGCCTTTTTGAACCTCTGTGGAAATGGTATCTTTGGCTTGTATGGTTTAACCTCTGGAACCACATCCGGTTTTGGTGGAGTGACCGGAGTCTTCACGGTTGAATCTTCCTCCATTTCAATCTCTTCATCAACCTCATCATCATCACTCCCTTTATCCTGCACATCTGAAACAACAACATTAGGCATAGGAGGTGAGTCATAAGACCTACCAGTACGAGTGGTGATGGCTTTGGCTTGCTCATTGCGGACTGGAGGTGGAGTGTATTTCTGTCCCTGATTCTGTCCTTGATTCTGTCCAAGACTAAACTGAGGTCTAGGATTCTGCTGTGTGTTGCTAGGAAGAGTCCCCGTGGGCCTAGCAAGAGCGGCCATCCTACTTTCGAGATCCTTGAAATTAACTCCCTGGTTTTTCATGTTGATCTCCACCTTCCCACTTAACTGATCCAACCTCTCACTCAAAGTCTTAGTATCTTCCCTGATCATTTGAATGCTAGTATTTGTTTCAACTTGATTACTAGCCAACTGCTTCATCATCTCCCTCAACTCGGCATTAGGATCGGCATTAGAAGAAGAGAACCTGATCCTTGTCCTTGCTGAGTCTGCTGTTGTGGCTGATTCTGATAATTATCTCTTTGCCACCTATTACCTGAAAAACGAGAATTATTAGACTGAAAAGAAGAGTTATAAGAAGTATTACCTGAAGGCCGGTTCTGGAAACCGTGTTGCGGTAGAAATTCCCTTGGGGTTGATTTTGAACATAACTCACATCTTCGGGTGCTCGATTTGGACACTCATCAGAATAGTGCATATCACCACAATGATCACACCCATCGGCTACTACGTTAACATCCCTCTCAATTGCTCCAAACCTATTCTCTTGAGTAGCAAACCCCTTTTCCATGCGCTCAGATAGCGCCCTAATCTCTCCAATAACCCCTGGGTCATTGCTAGCTTCAACCTTAGCAACTCTCCCTTGGTTAGTACCTCTCTTCATCTTTCTCTTCATTCTTCAAAAACCTTTCATCATCCAAAGTTGAGCTATCCTTCGCCATGTCTTCCAAGATTTGATAACCTTCATTGGGTGTAATGTTATTGAAACTACCCCCGAAAGCATATCCCAATTCTCGTTTAGACTTTTTATCTAACCCATCAAAGAAAATCTCCACATATTTTTCCCTAGTCAAATCGTGACCTGGACAATTTCTCAACATTTCCTTGAAACGAATCCAAGCCTCGACAACATCTTCTCCATCATGTTGTTCAAAAGATCTAATCATGTTCTCCAACCTTCTTTGAGTTCTAAGTGAATAAAACTCACCAATGAAAGCCTCCTTGAGTTGGTTCCAAGTAGTAATAGAATTTTCTGGAAGATCATTGAACCAATCAAGTGCTTCTCCGGTGATTGACATGGGAAATGTCTCAAGTTTCACGGCATTCATTTGGTTTTGCCCATATTGATATAGCCGAGCCAACTTTTCAAACCTATCCAAGTGTTGGTAAGGATCCCATTTCCGTTTCCCATCAAATTGATGCTCTTCTATGCTCTTTAGATGGTTTCCTTTCAAAGCGAAAGTGTGATCAATGGTTGGAGGTCTAATGGCGGAACCACGGCCAGTTGGGATCGTACGGACCCTCTCGCCATAGCGAGTGTCATTTGGACCCCTTGGTTGTTCGTCCCCCATTTCCTCTTGCTTTACTTCTAAATTGAAAAACTCGTCCAAAAAGAACCCTTCCTCGTTCGAATCAGGAGTGGGTTTAGCTATAGGTGAAAATGGTGTCGGTATTGGTGTTGTGGGTTCAGTGAAGTTAAACCTACGCCCTCTTGGTCTTCTCAGTAGACAAAGGACTATTCAAAGGGAGACCCGAAGAACGCAAGTTCATCAACTAAAATAATACCTGCAAACACACAACTAACACAAACACGTCAAATGCACCTGTGATAAGAAAAGAAAACTAAACTAATAAACAAGTAACTTCCTCACGCGTGAGAAAGGATCAAACCACTAAATTAACAACTAAATCGGCACACAATCCCCGGCAGCGGCGCCAAAAACTTGATGTGCTAAATCGAGTTTAAAAATTATAAACTAGAAATACCTAGAAACTCACTACTACACACTATCGGGCAGTGGACCCGTTCGTATGCAATATAGTTAAGAGGTAAGTCCATGTTCGTTCTCGGGGATTGGTTTGAACTAGTTGTTTAATAAAATGGTTTGGAAAACAGGGTGTTGCTTCGAGTCTTACTTTGACAATTAAATTAAAATAAATTTAAAACGACAAAACGCATAAAAGTAAAGAAAAGCTTCAGACAATATTAATAAAGATCATCCACCTTGAATTCGCTAGACTTCAAACATGATTGCATTCAATTAAGACCAAATTCATTGAGTTGAAAAGATAATCGTAAAAGGATTAAGGTGCTCACGTAGTACCACCAACCGTGAGCAAATTACCCAATCACCTAAGTTGCTAGTTTAATTACCCAAGCCGGTACCACCAATGCCTAGACAACCTTACCAACAATTAGTTTGCTTGACTATCAAATTACCAATTGTGCCTATGTGAAAATAACGTGGTACCACCAACCGTTACAAAACACGTTGACAAAATGACTCCTTTTATTAAAATGATATTCACTATCATACCATGAACTAGTGATAATTGCTCATAGACAAACAACCATTTGAAAATCACATATGCATCCAATAGTACCACTAACGAAGAACACACATGCCACCAATATCATAATAATATATAAAAAGGAATTAAATCATCAAGATCTCGACACAACGATAATTGAAATCAACTCTTTTGGATTAAAACATATAGCAATCACATCATTCGTCTAGTTTCCTCAAGGTGGATGATTGAATGTTTAGCCACTCATGATTAATTTAAAATAACAATCAAAAAAAAGAAGAACATGATGTACCAATCGTTCTTGAAATTGAAATTGCAAGACAATGAAATAGATATGATCTAAGTGGGTGCCCGTGAATCTTCAATGAATCGGACGAAGAAATCTACCCTTGATCCTTGAAGGAATCCCTTGGAGAGCAGCTCTTAGAAAGAATTTGGATAATTGGGAATTAGGTTTTTTTTTCCTATTTATACCCCTTGGAAATCTGATGCAAACATCGGCCAAAAGCCCTTCAGCCCCGTCGTCCCACTGCGGCGCAGTGGGCGAGTGATGCCCCCACTGCGGCGCAGTGGATATTAACTGATCTAGGTGCTCGTTTTCCACCTTGTCTGACTGCGGCGCAGTGGGCCTTGGTCACCCCCACTGCGGCGCAGTCTAAAACTGCTGACCCAGTCCTTTTCCACTAGCTGACTGCGGCGCAGTGGGCTGGTGATGCTCCCACTGCGGCGCAGTCCAATCCTGCTGATCCGAAGACAACCTTTTCACTATGAACTTGCTGAAATTTTCTATCTTCTCAACTTTAAACAACTCTCGAACTCACAAATCAACTTCTTGGCCTCAAAAATCATCCGAAATTGCACCAAATGGACACGTAACCTGTTTAGAGCCTGAAAACACAAACAAACAACATAAACGCGCCAAATGCACACAAAATCGACTTAAAACACTTAATAAAATGGCCAATAATGATGTGGGCGATATGTATAAATTGGTCACATCAGTATTTTTGTTTTCTTGATGGATTCTCTGGGTATCTTCAGATCCCTATTCATACAGAAGATCAAGAAAAGACAACTTTTACTTGCCCCTATGGAACTTATGCCTATAGGAAGATGCCATTTGGACTTTGTAACGCCCCAACTACTTTTCAGAGGTGTATCACTGCTATTTTTCTGGACATGTTAGAAAAGTCGGTAGAAGTGTTTATGGATGATTTCTCGGTTTACGGGAATTCGTTCAATTCGTGTTTGAGTCATTTAGACAAGATGTTAGCTAGGTGTGAAGAAACTAATTTAGTGTTGAATTGGGAGAAGTGTCATTTCATGGTTAAGGAAGGAATAGTACTAGGACATAAGGTATCTAAGGCCGGAATAGAGGTAGATAGAGCTAAGATAGATACTATAGCTAGGTTACCGCCACCAACCAACGTAAAGGGAAGA
>CM067170.1:25941989-26071017 GCA_034093135.1 Erigeron breviscapus | reverse complement strand
CGACGACCTAGTGAAGATCGTTTTGGTGTCATCTTCTTCATCTCATCAGTTTTCCAGAAAAACTCCATTAACAACTTCAGAAAGCTTCAATAACTTTTGAATTACTGGGAGTTAAATCATGAAATCACTTGCAAACTGATTGTATTCACGTCCGCAACAGATTTATGAACAAAATTCAACACAAAACACAACATTCAAATCCCTCAAATTCGCACCTAAAAACACAAAATTCAATCTCGAGAATTAGATTGAATTGAAACTTGAAACTTGACAGGATTATGTTTTCAACAACCACGAATCTATTGGTGAACAAATAACTGTGATTTTATGTGATTTGAAGTGTGAATTTTGATGAACCAGTAGGTGAAAAATACGAACAAAAATTGTAAATAAATTTGATTTTGATGAATTTGTGATTGAATTCAGTTATTGATCGTCATCAGATCGATGTTTTGCTCTGATACCACTTGTTATAACACGATTTATAACACCGAATTCAAGTCATCAATGGTGGATTTGGTGAGTGTGTGTTCTTGGTGTTTGTGTGTGTTTTGAGAGAGAATTGTATGAAACTGTGTGTGAATTTTGTATTAAAGTTATCAGGTATGAAAGTTATGAAAGGATTATCAAAAAGT
The DNA here is from genome assembly GCA_034093135.1 of Erigeron breviscapus. Lineage (NCBI taxonomy): Eukaryota > Viridiplantae > Streptophyta > Magnoliopsida > Asterales > Asteraceae > Erigeron > Erigeron breviscapus. The sequence goes on along the minus strand of CM067170.1, from coordinate 26,070,382 downwards.
TATGATCTATAAGGTATGAGAGGGCTATTTATAGTCTAACTACACAATTATGCTAATTGTCACAATTAGCCCCTCAACCTTAGTGATCATTTATCTATGATTTAATAACAAGAAATTCCTCTAATCTAGATTACAATTTATCACTATTTTTGGATTTCTAACAGTATCATATTTCATAAATCTCTGTTTATGCTATTCTTTAGTAATATAATTATTTCTGTACATTTTTTCAGGCACTTGGTAATCTCAAGTTGAAACATGAAGAAAAGCATAGTATGAATGACGATATTATCAGCAATCTCAGCAAGGTTATTGGATCTTTCGAGAAGAAGGTCAAGATGGAAAAAGAGATGGCTGAAAATATGAGAAAATGCTATGGGTCCGAAATTACAGCCATGCATAAATTACAATTGGAGGCATATTACGAGATCGATCTTTTAAAAGAACAATTGATCTATACTAGAAAGCGACACGATTTGGCAGCGGCTCGGCTCGATAGATTTGAGAGAGAATACCCTTTGGAAGCTAAATTGCTTTTTGCTAGCAAAGAAAAGACGGTTCTTTAAAAAGGTTGATTTAGGCAGAGAATAATAGGATAAAAGCTTAGATTCTCGATGTTATGCATATGTAAGGATCATGTTTCATTAGATAATGATGTTCGATTTATGGTTGTAAAAACTGTTCTCGAGTAGTTTCATTAATGTTTTGCCTTTAAGCAGAATAATAAAAAGTTTGTGCAAGTATTTTCCAGAGTTTTACAATTAAATGCTTTGTCGATTTTAAGGTCTTTAAATCTTATCTTTAGGGTCTAATATCCTTAAAGCTGAAGATATTTGAACAACGGTTAATATATACTTACAGATAACTACAAGTTTAAATTATTTAATATTTACTTGGCTTCCAGAATACTCTTTTGCTACAGTTAAAAGTGGGTGGTTAATTAAAAGACACGTATCAAATAAAGTTACTGCGCCCTATATATTAGGTCAAGTTTTTCTCTTTCATATCATTTATCTTTCACAGTTTACATCGCCTCATACTTTCTCTCAAGGTAACTTCTTCCCTTTCTCACTTTCGTTTCATAATGTCTGTTGATTCTTCTTCCGCCGTAGAAATTAGTGATTTCATAGAGACAAACGTTATGGATAATGATATTTTTAGTGATATTAAGAAGTCAGATCTTGAGCGTATTAAGCAACATTTCCCTGATGGTACAATCTTTAGGGCTCCAGATCCTAAACTAAAAATCGACTTAGCTTCCGATGTTTGGATAGGGTTTCCTGAATATCCCTTTAGATATTTGAAATTAGGTTTTCCTTTCCCGAGTTTTATTACTCAGTTTTTCAAGTCAACAATGATTTCCTATGGTCAAGCCAGCCCTATGCTCTGGAGAATTTTATTCGTGCTGAATGAGTTAATGACTAGTAAAAAGTTAGAACTTAGGGTTCCAGATTTGAGCATAGTTTATAATTTGACAACTTTTGGTTCGGGGTTTTATATTCTCAAAGTAAAAGATAGGAATAAGCGTTTGATTGGTGAAGTAACTCAGAATGATGATCGCTGGAAATCCAGATTCTTTTTTGTTAAAAGAGATTCACTCCCTGTAGGCAGTTATCTTCCTCCTTCTTGGGTGGCTGGAGGTAAGATTGTCGGGTCTTTTTAAGTCATTTAATTGTATCTTAGTCTTATGGATATAAAATATTCTTCTTTTTTCCTGTAGCAAAACTGAAGGCTTCAAAGGATAAAGCGGCTCAAAAGAGGATTGATAAGTACTTTGAATTGGATAGTAAAGAAAGGAATTTTGGACGATACGTTCTTAAGTCAGCATCCTCAAGCAAGACCAGTGACGATACTATGGAAGATAACACTGCACAATCTGCTCCAACAAAGAAAGGTTCCCTATCGGATGATTTTTGTGATGAAGGATTGTTTGATATGAGTGGGACTCCAAAAGCTCCCTTGGCACGTCGCTCAGCTTTATCTAACACTCGACCCAGCAAGAAACTCAAAACTGAAGTAGGCTTGAAGACTGAAGCAAAAGTTAAAACTGATTCTGAGGTAAAATCTGATGTGAAGGTGATTGATTTAACTGGAAAGAAGGCTACTATGCTCAAGATTCAAGCCCCTATGGATTTGGAGACGGTTCAGGCGCAGTTCAAGAAGGTATTTTTGCAATTTTTCTCTTAACATTAGTACTTATCTTTTTAAAATTTTCGCTTGTTCATTGTTAGGCTCTTGAATTGGCTACTTTTAGTAGTGAATGTGTTTGGAAATTCATGGGGGAGAAGGTAAATGAATGCACTACTTTGAGACAACAACTTGATAATAGGGACAAAGTGATGAAGGCCTTGGAACAAGATTTTGCCAAGACCAAGGGCGAGCTTGCTAAGATGGCTAAGAAACTTGAAAGTCAGACAACCGAATTTGAGAAAAAGTTGAAAATAAGATCAGATACAATCACTAAGAATGCCAGGATGAGTACACAAAGATCGATTGCAGGTGTGAAGGTTGAGATGGCTCTTGAAGCCCAGTTGGCTGGTATGACTCTTCCTGAACAATGGGATTTGGAGAAGCTAGATAAGGAGTATGTTAGTTTAGGTGACGTATCAAAGTTGGAAAAACAAACTGAAGGACTAGTTGATGAAGCAGAAGTTGATGATACGTATGATGCTATAACTAAAGTGGGTCAAGAAGCAGCTAGTGAGGTGCAGGCAGTGGATGAAGCACAGGAGAAAGATGAAGCGCAAATGGAAGAAGGGATGCAGGAGAAGGACAAAACAGCCTGATGATCTTGATGGGCTGTAATTATATTAGTACTTTTATTATGTTATTTGGATTGTGGTCTGTAACTTTAAACAATTTCTCTGGGGTGTGGTTAATCTGGGATGATTAACCGTGGTGGTGTAATTAACTTAGTACTTCTGAACTTTATTTAGGACTATGCTTGCTAAGGGAGTTGTCCCAGTGCTTTTTGAGCACAATTTTCAAATTTCAAAAAGCAAGTATTTCGGATATTTGTTATGTTGGTTTATTGTAGATTGGTGCCTCTTATTTTTATTTGCAGGTGAAGCGGGTCATCCCTTTTTTTTGAAGGTATAAACTTTCATCCTTTATCTTATTTTGACTATAGGTAGTATAACTTTGGTAAAATTTTGTTGCCTGCTACTCGTATATAGGCTTTTCTCATATTCTTCTTATAAACAGTATATATATTTTTTTTATGTGTCAGTCAATAAATGATTTAAATGTCTCTAATCATGAAAACAGTAAAAAATGACAAATAGAGAGTTGAATACATGCACCTTGTAAGCGTATTTATAGTCCCACTTGTAGGCTATGACTTGCTAGCTTTCAGCCTCTTTATTAATCGCCAGTCTTCAATCACTTGTCAAAATATTCTGATGGCAATTATTCCTACTTGTTTCCCTGAAGTTAATGCATATCAAATAAAAACAAAGAATTATATTAATTTGTGTGGGAATGAGTTTTAGGAATGGGAGTCCTAAAACCCATTGATGTTTGAGATTGAAGATATTGATCTTCAGATCGCCAAGGGGATATTGGGCTCTTAAGATCTAGGGGGTGTCCCCAGTCTCTTGAGTAAATTGAGTGGCTTGGTTAGCCAATTTTGAGGAAATGATTTTTTGGGTGGCGTGGTTAGCCAATTTCGGGAGATCGATGGTAACACCGACAACCAATAGAATTAATTTCGACGATCTTGGAATTTAACCCTTCAACCGTGAAATTAATTAACGTGCGACACGGGCGATTTTAAGAGAAGGTGAAAACCTTCAACCAAAAGTTGGCGTGAAAGCCAAAAGGTGAAGACCTTGTTCCACGTTGTAATGCATATGTTTGCTGAGTGATAGCTGATGCACTTCTACCTGTCTAGAACAATCTCAATACTAAAATTGCTTTGAGTAGTTAGTTCAAGGAAATCATAATTTATAGATTTGCATTTCCATGTTCCAAACCTTTAGATCAGAGTTTCTTGGTATATCAACACTGTTTTTAGGCAGCGTACCTGCAATTGCCATTTTGTTAGAATCAAAAGAATCAATACCTTGAGGTCGTGCTTCCTTAAGGTTGGAAGTTTCTTTCATAACTTCTGGTTCATGATTTATCTTTTGCCGTTTTAAGTCTTCAATTCCCAGGCTTTCTATAGCGTGAGGATCCAAATCTTTGGATCTTTCTATAATTGCTTGAAGTTTAAGAATATCTAAAAATCTCAGCTGCAGTATTTTTAGATCTCTCATGATTTCAGAACTCCTTCTCTCCAAATCTGTTTCAATTCGACTAATGATAGAAAACAAATTTTCGTTAGCATATAAAAAAGGGTAAGAATGTTTGAGTTTTCTCCTTGCACCAAATGTCCCTGTGTTTCTACTTTTGAAAAACCTCTTTCCTTGTCTATTCGACATAATCTGATAAAAAGAAGACAAATTTTGATTTCTTTGATTAAAATTGAAAATTCTTAATCGATTGAAAGCACCTTTTGCCCCACGGTGGGCGCCAAATTGTTTTGGTCAAAAATTTACCTAAGATAATCTATGATGAAGACTTAGATCAATAATGTAACCAAACTTTCGTTCGTGAGGTTAAGGGCTTGTAAAATATGTTGAGATTCAAAGATGCGTTTAATAAGATAGATTTGATGAACGATTATGTCGACTAAACAAGAAATTAAGGTCTAAAGCAATGATAATCAGAATTATAAGTATCGAAATAAAAGAACTAATGATAAATATGCTAATCAAAGTAAAGGTCTAATAAATAATGCTTGAAAAGTAAAGAGTAAAGAGCAAGAACACCGAGATTTGTTATCGAGGAAAAGCCCTTAATCCTTTAAGGATCGCCGGCATAAAAACCCCGGGAGGAAGCAATCGTCCCTGCCTTTGTTCTCTTATTAATGATTGTTAAATGTTTACAAATGGTGGAATTCAGTTGATCGATGTATCTAAGTGTGTGAATGAAAGTAGCGAGAGCGGTGTGTGTGAATACAAGTGAGTAGTATGTAGTGAATAAAAAATACGATATCCTAAGATCGATCAGCCTCCTTCATTATATAGACCTAGGATCTAACTAACTATGCGAGATTGTAGGGATCTTCCAGGTCTTCGTTAATTTGAACGTTGGAGCATATCTTGACCAGTCTTGTGAACGTTGAAGCTTTTCTCCTCATGCTGAAATCAACTTGAAGTCCGAATATCTTGGCAGACTAAGTCTTCTTTGCGTGTTGAAGATTAATCCCATATGTGAAATCCTTTCTTTACCGTTGGAGATATTTTCCTTGGCTTTATATCGAATATTCTGGAATCTGCATGCTTATCTCATGTGGAAATGATAATAATAGTTGAAACATAACGTTAGCAAAATATTAACAAGTAATCAGAATATTCAACTATGTCAAGATCCTAGTATGTCAAGATCTTGGACCTTCAGGATATTGGTACTTGAAATTTCACCCATAACACTTGTTATGCTGATTATTGTTTTTGACATGTATATTTTCATACAGTTCATGTGCTGAAAAAAACACCTAAAACAAATGTTACACAAACATTTCAAACACCATATGGATCGCAGTTTTTTGTGCCAATAGTTGATTATAAACGACAACCAGTGCTTGGAAAAACTATGGAACACTTGAAAACTGTCGGAGAAATTGCAGCAAGTGCAGAGGTACGAGTCACAACAGCAGGACATGTGAAAAAAAGAAACAAAAAGTAGATGAAAACATGGATACTGAAGGAGCTGCAAACAATTAGACAAGCATTTTTTTCTTTATTATACATGTTTAGAAATAAATAATATTTAGCTGTTTACAGATTTTATACTTGGATGATAGTTTTCATTGGTTGATCATTTGTCTACATATTGTGTTCTTCTTTGACAAATCAAATTTGGTTGTGAAATATGATCAATTGTGTTTAGTTCTGTTCCAGATTTAATTTTGTAAAAGGTTTCTTGATATGGACTCCATTTGTTTTTCTAAATGTATGCATAAAATCAAATTTGATTTTGTATAGCTTGTTAACACTGTCCGTATCAAATCAAATTTGATTTTGTTTAGGTTTCATGATATTGACTCTATTTGTTTTTCTAAATGTATGCATAAAATCAAATATGATTTTGTATAGCTTTTTGACATTGTATGCATAAAATCAAATTTGATTTTGTAAATATTTCTTGATATGGACTCCATTTGTTTTTCTAAATGTATGCATAAAATCAAATATGATTTTGTGTAGCTTTTTGAATTTGTAAGTATAAAATCAAATTTATGTTGTAGGGAGGGACGTTCAAAATCAAATTTGATTCGGAGGGGGAATCATGACAATGGGGCCTTCGGCCACCGCTCTAGGGTTTAGGGTTTGAAGCCCGAGGGTTAGCCTAACGGCTAACCCTCGACCTTCAAACCCTAAACCCTAGAGCTTGTTATCGTCGGGAGGGACGCATTCTAAAACCCTAAAAAGGGCACCCTTTCGGGGGGAAGGACGCATTCTAAAACCCTAAAATCAAATTTGATTCGGAGGGGGAATCATGACAATGGGGCCTTCGGCCACCGCTCTAGGGTTTAGGGTTTGAAGGCCGAGGGTTAGCCGGCTAACCCTCGACCTTCAAACCCTAAACCCTAGAGCGGGATGTAGTAGGGGAGGGACGTGCAAAATCAAATTTGATTCGGAGGGGGAATCATGACAATGGGGCCTTCGGCCACCGCTCTAGGGTTTAGGGTTTGAAGCCCGAGGGTTAGCCTAACGGCTAACCCTCGACCTTCAAACCCTAAACCCTAGAGCTTGTTATCATCGGGGAGGGACGCATTCTAAAACCCTAAAAAGGGCACCCTTTCGGGGGGAAGGACGCATTCTAAAACCCTAAAAAGGGTGAGGGTTCCCACTCTAGGGTTTAGGGTTTGAAGGCCGAGGGTTAGCCTATCGGCTAACCCTCGACCTTCAAACCCTAAACCCTAGAGCGGGATGTAGTAGGGGAGGGACGTGCAAAATCAAATTTGATTCGGAGGGGGAATCATGACAATGGGGCCTTCGGCCACCGCTCTAGGGTTTAGGGTTTGAAGCCCGAGGGCTAACCCTCGACCTTCAAACCCTAAACCCTAGAGCTTGTTATCGTCGGGGAGGGACGCATTCTAAAACCCTAAAAAGGGCACCCTTTCGGGGGGAAGGACGCATTCTAAAACCCTAAAATCAAATTTGATTTTATATAGGTTTCTTGATATGGACTCCAATTGTTTTTCTAAATGTATGCATAAAATCAAATTTGATTTTGTATAGGTTTCTTGATATGGACTCTATTTGTTTTTCTAAATGTATGCATAAAATCAAATTTGATTTTCAATAGCTTTTTCAAACTGTACGAATAAAATCAAATTTGATTTTGTATAGGTTTCTTGATATAGACTCTATTTGTTTTTCTAAATGTATGCATAAAATCAAATTTGATTTTCAATAGCTTTTTCAAACTGTACGAATAAAATCAAATTTGATTTTGTATAGGTTTCTTGATATAGACTCTATTTGTTTTTCTAAATAAAATCAAATTTGATTTTCAATAGCTTTTTCAAACTGTATGCATAAAATCAAATTTGATTTTGTATAGGTTTCTTGATATGGACTCTATTTGTTTTTCTAAATGTATGCATAAAATCAAATTTGATTTTCAATAGCTTTTTCAAACTGTACGAATAAAATCAAATTTGATTTTGTATAGGTTTCTTGATATAGACTCTATTTGTTTTTCTAAATAAAATCAAATTTGATTTTGTATAGGTTTCTTGATATAGACTCTATTTGTTTTTCTAAATGTATGCATAAAATCAAATTTAATTTTCAATAGCTTTTTCAAACTGTACGAATAAAATCAAATTTGATTTTGTATAGGTTTCTTGATATAGACTCTATTTGTTTTTCTAAATAAAATCAAATTTGATTTTCAATAGCTTTTTCAAACTGTATGCATAAAATCAAATTTGATTTTGTATAGGTTTCTTGATATGGACTCTATTTGTTTATCTAAATGTATGCATAAAATCAAATTTGATTTTCAATAGCTTTTTCAAACTGTACGAATAAAATCAAATTTGATTTTGTATAGGTTTCTTGATATAGACTCTATTTGTTTTTCTAAATGTATGCATAAAATCAAATTTGATTTTGTATACTTTTTGACATTGTACGTATCAAATCAAATTTGATTTTATTCATACATTTACACAAACAAATGGAGTTTATATCAACAAACCTATATATAATCAAATTTGCTTCTATGCTTGAATCTGTTGTATTTCATATCATATGATTGGCTGTATAATCAGTAAATACGTATATAATCAAATTTGATTTAGTACATACACTTTGGTTTAGACATTTCATCAAACACCTTGTGAGCAAAACTCTTCTAAGAACTTCTAAACAACGATAACCAAATTTACAACTTCTCATCATATAAACAACAAAAATCACGAAAAAGAACAAAAAATCTTGCCAAAGATACAACTTCTTATCATATGAAAAAACAAAAATAATAGAAAAAAACTACAAATCATGGATAAAAATGGTTTGTTTATCCATATTTTATGTAAAAAAAATAAACTACATAAAATATCACTCTAATAATATCTAAAACATCATCATCCATTTGTTGTTGTTGCTAGTGGTTTGAGATGGAGATCCAGATTGTAGTGGTGGTTGTCGTCGCTGTAAGATGAGAGAGAGAGAAAGCAACTTTGTGTGTGTCTGTATGTGTTGATGGTGGTAGTGGTGGTGGTGGTGGCGGTCGGATATGGTGGTGGTGGTGGTGGTCACCGTCCAAGGAGGAGAAGAGAGGGAGAGAGTGTGTGTTTTGGTCAGGAGAAAAGAGAAGAGAAATGGGAGATAGGGTTCTTTTTTTAGTGTAAATTACGAATATACCCCTCCGTGTTTTATTTTTAATTAGGGGTAAATGTTAATCTCAACCATTGATGGGAATGATCCAAGGGCTAAGATTAAGCCCTTGAGATCCATGGAAAATTAAGGATGTAAATGAACAAACACTAATGATTAAAGATATTTAAGGCAACTACTTTTAGTATATATAAAGATGGATCGTATTATATTAGAAAACTATACTAATCATAAAAGACTTGTAGATAACCCGTGTTTCGCTATTAGGTTCAAATACTTTTATGGGGAAAATATAGGGTTGTGATCATTTGAAAACTAAAATTTTCGTGAAAACTAGAAAATTGGCCAAAACACACTGTGATCTGAATTTAACACAATGTGTTTTTAATTTATTTTTTTTAGAAAACACATTGTGTTAAGTTCATATCACAGTGTGTTTGAACAATTTTCTGATTTTCACGCGCTATCAAAAACACACTGTGATTTAAAACTTAACACAATGTGTTTTTAGATTACACAATAAAAACACAATGTGTTTTTAAAAAACACAATTAAAACACATTGTGTTAAATTCAGATCACATTGTGTTTTGACCAGTTTTCTAGTTTTCACAAAAAATTTAGTTTTCAAATGAAAATTTCACTTATATATAATAGTTACTATTTCTGTTAGCCATAAATACAACATTTATTTCTCTCTTTAGAAAATTGACTAAAATAATCAATACAAAACTTTAAACATGTTAATTATGTTGTAAAGTATATATATTTTGGGAACATCTTGGCTATAAATTTAGGTATCCAATTCATCATTCTTCATCCATACACATTTCATTTCAAAAGCTAACTTTAGGTAAAAAAGATGAGGCGTTTCGGTACCTTATTAGCATCTTCTATGACATGCAAGCAATCTATCCTTATGGCTGAACGACCACTTGCTGCGTATCTATAGTCACTCCCAAGCATTTGTATGATCAATCTCGATTCTTTTCATCTCAACCAGGTGTAACCCCTCGAGATTACGGAGATTCTTCACGGTGAGTGTAACTATTTATTGTTTTGATTTTTTTGCAAAAAGCCTAAACGATCTTATTAGAGGGCTCCCGATGCTTGTGTCACTTTGCCAAGCGACGCATTGTTTTTCCTTTGCAAACCGACGCAATTGGCAGCACCAGCACCTCGTTAGTTAGAGAAATCGGTTGGTTTCGTAGGTTAACTGAAGAGGTCAAGTCGAGGGGTTGTGGGTCCTTCATGCCATCCAGTCACTAGCTAGTTTTACTTTTTTTTGTTTAAATTAAATGTACGGTTAGATAATAATTATAAAATTAAAAAAAGAAGAGGATAAAGATATACTTGGTTAAAGGTGTGTTAGTTGAAAGTCACTTTAAAAGAGACGAGGTAGAAGGAGGGAGATCTTCTAAAGTTGTTTTCAACTTTATAGGTAAAGTTGAGCACATCTTGACCTTTGAATTAAAATCAAGGGTCAAGATTCAAATATGATTTTTGAATCTTGGCTTGATTTTAATTTAAGGTCATGATGCCAACTTTACTAGTAAAGTTAGGTTTTAACTTTAGAGAATTTCAATCTGAGGTAAAATTGATGTGGCAAACAGATAAAATTGACGTACATCACTGTTGGGAGCTCTCCTAGTTAGAAAACATGTCCAAAACTTGTAATAACTTTTTATACATATACTATATATATATAGAACCCCTCACATGCCATTTTTTTAAACCATAAAATTCATGGGGCCATGTGATTTATTTATTTTACAACAAATATTAAAAAATTGATATGTGAAGGATCTATACCTAAGCTTGGGTACATCATAGCCACTTATTCACTTTTCCCTATATATATATATTTATAAGGAAAATGATTGATATGCCTAAATAATAGGCCTAAAGATGTGCCTAAAAATCTAGTGATGACACATGACATGATTAAAGGTGGAGATTTTTAGGATATTTTAGGCCTCTATTTTAGGCATATATATCATGGAAAAAGATAAATTAGGACCATCTCTTAAATTAGGATCATTGGGACCAAATCTCAACCATTCATTTTTCTCTCTCTCCTCAAATCTCAACCACTCATTTGTTTTCTCACCCTCTCTCCTCCCTCCTCCTTCCTCTCCGCCACCGCCACCATCTTCTTCTCCGGCGAGACAACCCCACCACCACCATCATCTCCGACCACCCCAGCCACGGCGGCGGCGCCGACAGCAAGGGCTATGCCCGTACCGTATCAAACTGTCACCATCTCTTGGATCGCCGCCCATCAAATCCATACCATTCTCATATGCGTCCGGTGACAACCCCTTTAGAACGGATGAGGGCAACGCCCGTACCGTATCCACCGGAAAACGAAACTGATTCTCGCCGGAAATGTCGTCGGAGATGTCGCCGCCGTCGCCGGATTCTTGAAAACGGGATTTGAGGAGAGAGAAAAATAAAAGGTTGAGATTTGGTCCAATGGTCCTAATTTAAGATGGTCCTAAATTAACCCACCATATATATCATTATCTATATACATATGTTCAGGATTGAGTTTCAACAAAAGTATGATAGTGCTAATGGTGTTGGTGTGGAAAAGAAGAAATGTGGAATTCGTGTTGTCTCAATACAAAATGTGAAACCCAATAGTCCCACTCCTGAGTATCTTCGATCATACAAGCTTTCTGCATTGGATCAAATCAATGGTCCGAGTTATGTTCCGTTTGTCTTGTTTTATCCAAACAATGGTAATGGGAACAAAAATATTGATGATATTGTTCTTCAAAGATCAAAACTCCTAAAGCAATCACTCTCGGAAACACTCTCTTGGTTTTACCCATTTGTGGTGGTGTTGCAATTAGCATGTCGAATTCACATAAACTCATTGATGGTTGCACTTTCATGACGTTTATAAGCTCATGGGCGTCTGCAGCAAATGTTAATAAAGAGAAAGTTTACTCAAATTTTGCTTCTTCATCACTTTTTCTGCCCAACACTAAGCCACCTTCATATCCATCTTTCCCACTATCATCCTTGGCGGAACAGCCTATGACGTTGTACAAAGGAAAGTGTTCAACTAAAAGATTTCGTTTTGATGCAAAGGCTTTAGAAGCACTTAAGGCAAAAACTGTTGCATCTGTCTCCTCCACTCGTGTAGTAGCGGTCACCTCATTACTTTGGAAATGTGCAACTGCTGCTGCAAGGAAACTACGCGGAGAAAGACCATCAATTACAACTAAATAGAGGGATCTTGTTAGATCCAGATTTACTGGACTCGCTCCAGACTCGACTACTGGAGCCTTACTGAAGATCTGTCCAGAAACGAGTTCTACTAGACCTACTCCAGACTTGGAATCTGGAGTCCCTCTGAAGATTTGTCCAGAAATAATGGAAGACCAGTGAGCAAATATTTGTATAGGAAATCTGGAGTATTCTCCAGATTAGCTCACTGGACTTCACCCCAGTCCAGATCTACTCTACTGAAGACGTTCTCACTGAAGTCAAATAAAGAAGACTGACAAATGGCGGAGTCCACTGGAAGTCTTACCAGATCTGTACACTGGAGGATTGTCAGTATTCTAGACCTTACAAGTCTGAACACTGATATCGAGGAATTGACTTTTGCCTTTACACACTTTCCAAAAAACACTCCACTTGTTCTTTACCAAATTTTATACGTGTGTAAAGGTGGTTGGTTAAAAGAATAAAGTCATATTGATGTGACTTTATCCTTGTACCATTAACCAATGCATTTAATGTTCTTGTTGGTTCATTAAATGCATGCAACCATATTTGTACGACACAAAATTCACTGGTGAATTTTGTTGCCTATAAATACAAAGTCATTTCTTTGAGAAAATTACTTTAAAGCATACATTAAGCATTAGAGTGAATTTGTCTAAATACTCTCGATCTTAAACAGGGATACTTCACAACTTTAAGTATCTCGATCCAAAATAGTTATTTGACAAATATAGATCATTTGTAATTAATAGGTTGTTAGGATACATACTTATTTGTATTATCTTGATTCCGCACAACCTTGTATTTTATTTAACATCATAAATAAAATACACCTTGAAAAATACATAATGTTCCACTTTACTTGTTTATTGCTTTAAGACTTGTATTACTTTGTTTATATATTCTTGCATTTATTTACAAGTAATACTAGTCCATTCTAGTGATTATTAGACTTGTTGTATTTTACACTTTCGGGGTTAACCATCGTATTCAGGGACTCACATTTGGTATCAGAGCAGAAGGCTAAACATTGCCTAGATCTGCTTCTTTGATGGCCACCCCTGAAAATACACAAGGAAGTTTTAATTTTGGTCCCGATCCTAATGTTAATGTTAATGATCAAAATAATGAACCACTATTGTTAATAACACTAATCCACCACCTCCTCCTCCTACTCCTGTTTCTCCACACGTGCATGTGCACTATTTAAATAATCCTGTTCCTAAATTCAGTGGGAACAGTGATGAGTTTGGTACGTGGAAGGCTAGGATGATATTGCATATCACTGGTATTGAGAGGAACATGATGAAAATCTTAAATGAAGGTCCTTATGTCCCTACATCACCTCTCAATCCCCTTCTTGATCCTTCTGGATCTAGAAGATGAAGGGAAAAGAGGAAGGAACATTGGTCTGAAGAGGAGAGGAGATTGGTGAATCTAGACACCCTTCTCAAAAACATGATCCTCGGGGCCGTTCCAGAAACCCTAATTCCCACACTAGTTCTTTTTCCTAGTGCTAAAACCATGTGGGATGAACTTCTAAACCAGCATGAAGGAGGAGATGACACCATTGTCAGCAGAAAGGTCTCCTTAAACAAGAGGTATGAGTCATTTTTCGCTCAGCCTAATGAGTCTCTCACTGGTACTTACACCAGATTTATGAGTATCATAAACCAGTTGAGAGGTCTTGGGTTGAGAAGGACAAGGATATACTTCTGGAGAAATTTTGTGATATTCTGCCCACCAAATGGTCTCACATGATCCTGGTCTTACGACAAGGTAAAACTCTGCACACATACACTCTCTCAACTCTTTATGGAGCTTTCAGGTACACTGAAGAAAATCAAGCTCAAAGAGTGGTGGCAGAACAAGATGCTTATAACCATGCCTCCAGTAGTCCTAATGTGGTTAGTCATACTGAACCACAAATTACAGCACTGATATCTTCTGAGAATGTATTTTCTATGAAGAAGATGGTGTCTGAACTCATGGATTCTGGAGAGTCCAGTCAAATCTCTCCAGACTGTTGTGATGAAACTGATGATGATGACCTTATTGCAATGATTGCTAAAACGTTTAACCGTTTCAAAGCAAGAGCAAATAGGCCATCTGACAATTTGCATCCAGTTCTTCAACTGATAAGACCAATTTGACATGCTTTAAGTGTGGCAAAAAGGGTCATTTCATGAAAGATTGCAGGTCCAACCAGTTTGTATCCAAGCCTGGTCCATTTTCTTCAAATAATAAGCCTAATGATAGCTATAAATTGAAATATAAAAAGCTTAAGGCCCAGATTGCTCTCATGGCACAACAAATGGAAAACAATAATAAGTGCATGATCGCAATAACTGAAGAGAAGTGGGTTCCTTCTGATGAATCATCTGCTGATGAAGAAGAAGAAAGAGATTGCTGTTACATGGCTCTGGCAGACGAAGAGCACCTGGTAAAGGAGGATGTCACATCTGGACGATGGGTGGACATTGTTATTAAAAAGGTTAGTGATTATGATACTGCAACTGACCAAGAATTAAACTGGACATTGCTGAAGCTCTTAATTCTGATTTGATATTTGTAGAAACAGTTAGATCTGATTGTGTAAATGGTCTAGAAACAGATTTTTCTGAAATAACCATTTTAAAATCAAAATTGAAAGAACTTCAAGACATTGAACTGGCATTTCAAGCCCAGGTTCTGGTAACTGAACAATTGATTCAAGAAAAACAAGATCTTGAAGTCATTTTAGAGAAAGAAAAACTGGTGATTAAATCATGGCTAGAAACCAGAAAGCCATATGATGCTGGAGTAAATCAATTTCCTGCTCAAAAACGTGCATATTTAGATGGAAATACTCATGTAGCATCATTAATACCAGTAATCGATCGATTACCAGAGGGGTTCAGGCCCACCACTGTTTATGATGAGCCTATAACTCCCAAGGCCAATATTTTCCCAGTTCAATCCCCAGAGGTTAAGACTGGAGCATTCCAGATGACTGCTCCAGTTAAAGAGGTTTATCGGAATAAACCTTTGCCTCAGACTAATCCCCTACCTAAGCCTAGAACTGGAAAGGCTAAGGTATCATCTGATGAAAATGTTTTGTCAAGGTTAGAGAGCCAGATTAAACTACTGACTCGTCAATTTCAAAGTTTTAATGCAAGATTAAACTTTATTGAGGGTACTTCATCTGGCCCTAGACAAAATACAAACCTTTTGCAAAGAAAGTTAAATCTATTTCTCCAGTTGAGAAAAAGAAAAAGGTTTCAAAACTATCAACCCCAGTGGTCTTTTCAACTAAGACCACTGTTGAAAAAAGTGAACTAAACCAGATTGCCCCAGGGACCTATAAGGGAGGGTCCAGTGAACCCATCAGTCGATGGGTTCCCAAATCTAACTGATAATATCTGGTGGATGTGCAGGGCGATAGAAAGAAATATATCTGGTATCTTGACAGTGCTGCTGGCAGGACGATGACCGGATGTAAGACCCTGCTGGAGGAGTTCACCATTTCTGATGGACCCTCCATTACTTTTGGAAATGATGGTTGTGGAAAGACTGAGGGATACGGTGTTCTGAACAATGGACAAGTCAAGTTCAGACGTGTTGCATTTGTGAATGGTTTGAAATATAACCTGATCAGTGTAAGCCAACTGTATGATGATGGCTATCAAGTTTTATTCAATATTGCTCAGGGTATCGTATTCAACAAGGACTGGAAGGTAGTGTTAATTGCTCCCAAAAAAGGGAATGTGTACGTGATGGATATGGAAAGCTCTCCTTCAGAGCAGTGTTTCTATACTCAAGCTGATGAAGACACAAACTGGTTATGGCACAAAAGGTTATCCCATTTAAATTTCAAGAATATTAATAAGTTGTCCAGAAAACAACTTGCAGATGGATACCTTCAGTTTCCTTCAAAAAGGAAAGGCCATGTCCAGGATGTGAGATGGGTAAGTAGAAACGTACCAGTTTCAAGACCAGACAGAATTTCAGCATATCTGAACCTCTTCATATGCTTCATATGGACCTCTTTGGTCCAGTGAATGTTCAGACTCGTGCTGGTAAAGATACACCCTGGTAATAGTAGAAGAATCGAACGCTGATAGAAGGCCAGGAGTATGCTTGCTGAATCTGGTCTGTCTACCAGTTTCTGGGCTGAAGCAATTGCTACTGCTTGCCACACCCAGAACCGGTCAGTGTATGTGAAGCGACACAAAAAGACAGCCTATGAAGTCTTAAGAAATAGAAAACCAGATATTGGTTATTTTCACGTTTTTAGATGTCCAGTTTGTTGGGATTTTTGGGTTTTTATCAAAGCAATATTATCCTTATAATATTAAAACGCAGCGGAATATTGAACCATTTCAATGTGACATATGTAGTTAAAACCAAATTTTAACTTATAAAATAAAACCCAAACAATAAGGATCCATGTATATGAATAGCATACATACAAAACAACAACCATAGGGTGTTTAGAAGACTACCTTCTTCCAAGCTTATGAGAAGGTTGAATGAAGGAGATGGTGTCTTCAAATGGCAAGTCTTCAACCTAGAAGAACCTCAAGCTAGTATACCCCAAGCTTCCAACAAACACCCAAATGTGCTAGGATTTCACCTTGAAATGTCTTCCCTTTTTGCTCCTTGTTTGTGCCGAAATCAAGAGAGAAAAAGGAAGAGAGAACTTGAGTCTTACAATTGCATGTCTATTGTGATGATACACTCTATGTGTGTTATGTATGCATACACTCCAAGTCCATGTGCTCTTGAGTAAGAAACACACTCAAAGACCACATGGGGTGGGGGGGGCCGGCCTCCAAGACCAAAATAGGAGGGAAAACCATTTTCATTAATCTTATAAAATATATCCTTATATATTTTGTAGATAAAAAATGTAACATAACTTGTTACATATCTTATGTAACATATTACATATTATACACAACACACATAAGTGTTTATTTCTCCAAATAAACATATTCACATTTCTCTCAAAATAAATCATCCATATAATTTATTTACATATCTCAAGTGCAATTATTTAGAAAACCACTTTCTAAATGTTTCAAGTATTTATATTTATTTAAAGATCATATCATATAAATAAATATCGTAAGTGTTTGTCTAGCTTGTTATTGGGTATGACCCGACTTGGATCACATCACGTACTAGCCACGTCAATTTAATATGTGTCTTGGGCAGACGAATTCCAACAATCTCCCACTTGCACAAGATTCATAGAAGATTGACGCAAGCAACAAATACCGCCTAACAACGGTTTGCTACCCCTAATACGTATGACGAAGTGCCATTCAATAACATCATCCTCTTCAAGTCCCTCACTTGAAATGATTTAGGTGAATCGATCATTTATCCTTTTGTCACAGATGTCATGTTAAATCTTAGAGACACAGAGTGATCATTCTCTATTGATTTAACTTTGTAACAGGCCTTAGACATCTTACTCTCAACGAATAAGAGGGACAAATTCCATCTCGACTACATACGTCTCTCACAATCACCTTATATCATACCTGAGCTTAGCCTTATGTACTGCCATGTTTCAGAACAGCGAAGAGTTAAGTCAAAGTATAATATTCAGTGAATATCAAGACCCAATATGTATCTCAGGTCTGAGGATACAATGATATTCGCCTTTTAACTCAAGATTACTTATGATCAATCACAGAGATTCCATGTAGTAATGCTTGATCGCAGGTCAGTCCAATATTTGTATCCCACAAATATCTATGAACCTTGGTAGCAACACTTTGCTCTATATTCAAAACCTTTTGAATATCTACCAATCCAAGTTCATAATAATCTTACATTCAAATTTGTTCCCACAAATATGATCGACTACGGACATTTAGAATAATTAACTTATTCATGGATTTAAACATGCAAAAATGGAACATAACACAATTTAAATGCAAAATACCAATATTCATATAAATGTGTTAATAACTACAAGTGTTCCGATATCCAAATACTAAAAATAGATCAAATCCAATCACTAGAATATCGAAGTCCCATGGCACAAGTATGACTCTCATGCTTAGGCCTTTCAAGGAGCTTCGTGAGTGGGTCCGCAACATTTTGATCGGTGTGAACTTTGTGAATACATATCTTTCCCTTTTCAACTTCATCCCTTATGTAGTTGAATCTCCGCTCAATGTGCCTAGTCTTTTGATGTGCACGAGGTTCCTTGATTTGAGCAATCGCACCCTCGTTATCACAAAGAATTTCTAGGGGTCCTTGAATGGAAGGAACAACCCCTAGATCGGCAATGAATTTCTTCAACCATGCAGCTTCTTGTGCTGCTAGAGAAGCGGCGATGTATTCCGATTCTGTAGTGGACAATGCAACCACATCTTGCTTTGAGCTTTTCCAAGAAACAGCTCCTCCATTTAGAATGAAGATATACCCCGATTGTGATCGAGAATCATCTCGATCAGTTTGGAAACTCGCATCCGTGTAACCCTTTACAACGAGTTCCTCCTCACCAGATCCATATATTAAAACATATCTTTAGTGTTTCTAAGATATTTCAATATATATTTGACAGCCATCCAATGACTATCTCCTGGATTTTGCTGGTATCTACTTGTCATGCTTAAAGCGCATGACACGTCCGGTCTCGTGCATATCATAGCATACATGATGGATCCTATAGCAGATGCATATGGGATTCCACTCATTCTCTCTTGCTCAACTTTTGAGCTGGGAGATTGAGAAGTACTCAATATAGTTCCTCTTTGAATAGGCACCAAACCCTTTTTGGAGTTTTCCATCTTGAACCTTTTCAAGATCTTGTCTATGTATGCACTTTGATTCAAACCTATTAAGCGCCTTAATCTATCCCTATAGATCCTTATTCCCAAAATATAGGCGGCTTCACCAAGATCCTTAATGGAAAAGCAACTTCCAAGCCAGGCTTTTACACCTTCCAAGGTTGGAATGTCATTTCCAAATAGTAGAATGTCATCGACATATAATACTAGAAGTAATGATGCTCCCACTAGCCTTCTTATACACACAAGCTTCATCGGCATTTTTGATGAAGCCAAATTTCTTGACTTCTTCATCAAAACGACGATTCCAGCTTCTTGATGCTTGTTTCAATCCATAGATTGATTTCTTTAACTTGCATACTTTATTAGGATGTTTTGGATCGACAAAACCTCCAGGCTGATCCATATAGACATCTTCCTCAAGATATCCATTTAGAAAAGCGGTTTTGACATCCATTTGCCATATCTCATAGTCATAATGTGCGGCTATGGCAAATAATATCCTAATAGACTTTAGCATTGCTACAGGCGAAAAGGTTTCATCATAATCGACCCCTCGAGTTTGAGTGAAACCTTTTGCTACAAGTCTAGCTTTATAAGTACTCAAGTTTCCATGCATATCGTGTTTCAATTTGAACACCCACTTACTTCCAACTACTTTGGAATTAGGAGGTTCAACAACCAATTCCCAAACTTGGTTGTCATACATGGATTGCATCTCAGCGTTCATGGCCTCTAGCCATTTGTCCGAATCTGATTTGGACATAGCATCATGGTAGGTGGTAGGTTCATCAGAAACTACCATGTAGCATTCTATCCACGAGAAATCCATATCTCTCAGGTGGATAAGTAGCTCTACCAGATCTACGAACGTTTTGTGTGTCTTGATCAACCCTTTGATCATCTTCAACATCCTTTTGTTGAATGCTAGTGTCACCCAAGTGTGTATCTGTCAGTGGTTCTTGATCTTCTTCAAGTTCCACTGTTCTGGAACTAGTTCCTTCCATAAGGAATTTAGTTTCCAAGAACTCAGCCTTTCGAGCAACAAATACATTTTGCTCATTAGGATTGTAGAAATAATATCCCAAATCATCTTTGGGATATCCTACAAAGATACACTTAGTGGATCGGGGCTCTAATTTGTTTGAGGCATCATGTCTTACATAAGCCTCACAACCCCATACCTTTAAATATGACAAAGATGGAACTCTTCCATGCCATATTTCAAAAGGTGTTTTCTCCACTTTCTTGGTGGGAGCCATATTTAAAATTCAGGCAGCAGAGATTATGGCATATCCCCAAAATGATAGAGGTAGTGAGCTTCTGCTCATCATGGAACGAACCATATCTAATAGAGTTCGATTCCTCCTTTCAGACACACCATTATGTTGTGGTGTTCCAGGTGGAGTTAGTTGTGAGACAATCCCACAACTTCTAAGATGATCTTGAAAAGCATCACTTAGGAATTCACCTCCTCTATCAGAACGAAGAATTTTTATTGTCTTACTGAGTTGGTTTTCTACTTCATTCTTGAAAATTTTGAACATTTCAAAAGCTTCACTCTTATGTTTTAATAAGTATACATAACCGTAACGACTATAGTCATCGGTGAATGTAATGAAGTATCTTTCACCATTCCTAGTCATTGGCTTAAAAGGACCACATACATCCGAATGTATGATACCTAATAAATCTTTTGCCCTTTCATTAGTGCTTTGAAAGGTGCTTTAGTCATCTTGCCTTGTAAACAAGATTCACATACATTAAATGAATCATTTGATTTTGTTTTCAAAAGACCATTCTTTTGAAGTGTTAGTATGCGATTCTTATTTATATGGCCAAGACGACAATGCCAAATATAGGTTTCACTTAAATCTAATTTAAGTTTCTTGGTGGTAGCTTGGTACATTGAGTTATCATATGTTTGGTTTTCATGAACTAATTCATAAATACCATTTAAAGGCATAGCTTTAAAATAAAATACATCATTCAAAGAAACATGGATATCATTGTTAACAAAATTAAAATCATATCCAACATGTCTTAAACGGGAAACTGAAATAATACTCCTAGTCAAACTAGGTGCATACAAAACATTGTTCAATACAATTTCCAAACCATTTGGAAGTTTCAAAAGATAGTCTCCTTGGGCTTCAACATGCACCAATGCACCATTGCCCATAAAGAGACTAATGTCTCCCTTCTTGATGTGCTTCTTTCTTATGAACCCCTGTAACATATTACAAATATGAGTTCCACATCCGGTATCCAATACCCATATGTAAGAAAGAACAGTATTAAGCTCAATATATATCATAAATATTGTACCTGAGGTTTGCCCTGCATCCCTCTTAGCTTTTAACTCTTTGAGGTAGGTTGGACAATTACGTTTCCAATGTCCTACCTCCCCACACTCAAAGCATGGGTCATTGACAGCAACCTTTTGCTTCTTCGCTTTTGGGGTATCCATTTTTCCCTTTCCTTTGCCTTTAAAATTCCCTTTGTAGTTACCCTTTCCCTTAGCAACATTTGCCTTGGGTCCGGAGTAAGCCCTTTTCTTTCCGCCTTCATTGATCATGAGAACGGGTTGAACTTTTCCTCCCATACTAGCCTCGGCCGTTTTGAGCATCCCATGAAGCTTGGAAACGGTCTTGTCCCATCCGTTCATGTTATAATTTAACACGAAAGTTTCAAATCTCTTAGATAATGAGTTAAGGATCATATCCGTAGCTAACTCATTTGAGACGGGACAATTAAGCCTTTCGAGGCGATCAATGTAGCTTTTCATTTTAAGAACATATGTTGATACGGGTTGTGAATCATCCATGCGACATGCATGAAGCGCTCGAACCGTTTCGAAGCGTTCAGCCCTTGCCTTTTGTTGAACATTTCCTTGAGTTGGGTAATCATGTCGTATGCCCCATGATGCTCGAACTCCTTTTGGAGTTCGGGAGTCATACTCGCTAGCATTATGCAACTAACTTGCACGGAGTCCTCGACATATTTAACCCAATCATTATAGGCTTCAACATCAGTTTCTTCGGGCTCATCAGGAATAGGATCGTCTAAAATGTAGGATTTCTTTTCGTGCCTGAGAACAATTCTCAAGTTACGAAACCAATCCACAAAGTTATTTTGATTAAGACGATCCTTTTCAAGGATGGATCTTAGTGAAAAGTTATGGACGTTTGGGTTGGGGTTAATTGCATTGTTAGCGGCCATCTACAAGATTAACAAAGTTCTTTATTAGTATTTTCGATGTCAAATATAAATTTTAATTGTTAATACCCTTTTATGTCTCATAGACAATTAATAATTAAAACCTAGAATCCAACGTTACATTTAAATGATGGTTAGGTGACCTTTATCCCATGATCTAAATTAACAAGGTAGTCAACGTTTGACAATTGCAACACTTTGCAATTTCTAGTAGTATGGGACCGGTTTAATATCTTATATTAAGTTGGCATGTTTAATCCCATCAACGCCTTTGGTTACCATGCTTCGGTGACCCTAATCACATGGCTTCCAAATCAAGTTGTCCTACTTATACACACATGTAAATTTATCTATACTAGTGGTTAGGTGACCTTTATCCCATAAGTACAATAAATTTACCTTAACTTATAAGTTCCCTCAAAGTAGTTAGGTGACCTTTATCCTACAAAGAGTTCCCAAATAATTAAGTGTTGTATAAAAGGATGGCGTTTAACTTGTTTTTTAAAGGGTCGTTTGAGTTTTTATATTCTAGTTAAAAACTATGTACCATAATGAATCTTGAAATCCAAATTTCAAGGTTCTTTTATAAAATCCATTTTTATAATTGTGACCATTAACTTTTAATAAAACCCATTTTAATTTACCAAGTTAATGTCAATATTAAACCAATTTTAATCTTTTATGTAGTCATCAAGTTTGTTGGTTTTGAGCATCCATATGACAAAATAAACAACAACCACACAAATATAATAAGTGCACAACATTAGCCAACTATTTTGACCACACTTGTTAGCCGAAACAAGTGGGCCAAAAGGTCTCAACCTAAGGGACAAAGTAACACAAAATATTGTGTTAGTTGAGCTCCCACTTGATCTTGCATCCAAATGCTTCAAGTAACCTTTTGTGATGTGATTTGAATGATTCTCTTCATTTTGATAACCCACTGCGCCGTAGTGAGTCTAATACACTCAGACTGCGCCGCAGTGGTAAGTCACTGGTCTCGGTTGCATTATCCCCCACTGCGCCGCAGTGGGTTTGACATACTCCCACTGCGCCGCAGTGGGAACTTACTGTCCTCGCCACATAATCCCCACTGCGCCGCAGTGGGCTTGATATACTCCCACTGCGCCGCAGTGAAAACTTACGGGTCTTCTCATTAGCCTCCAACTTTTAGCCCCAAACCTTTTGATGCCTTCTTGGAGATTACATTTATAATGAAAAATGCAACTAATCTACTTATTACATACCAAATGAAATAAATAGATTACATAACCAAATGAATGAATAAAATCCTATTTAACTATTACAACCATTGAATAATTAAATAAACACATCCACACATCACAAACATTCACAAGGTCTCTTGGCTAAGTTGTGACACTAAAATACACAAGAAAAAAGGAACCTCCTTTTTGTGTATTAATTTTGGCCATAACCAAAATGGCCAAAACATTGGATTTTGTCCAAACAAAATATCAACTTTTGATGTATGTATCCATATAACCGGCTCTAGATGCCATTGTTGGGATTTTTTGGGTTTTTATCAAAGCAATATTATCCTTATAATATTAAAACGCAGCGGAATATTGAACCATTTCAATGTGACATATGTAGTTAAAACCAAATTTTAACTTATAAAATAAAACCCAAACAATAAGGATCCATGTATATGAATAGCATACATACAAAACAACAACCATAGGGTGTTTAGAAGACTACCTTCTTCCAAGCTTATGAGAAGGTTGAATGAAGGAGATGGTGTCTTCAAATGGCAAGTCTTCAACCTAGAAGAACCTCAAGCTAGTATACCCCAAGCTTCCAACAAACACCCAAATGTGCTAGGATTTCACCTTGAAATGTCTTCCCCTTTTTGCTCCTTGTTTGTGCCGAAATCAAGAGAGAAAAAGGAAGAGAGAAACTTGAGAAAGTTGAGAGAGAACTTGAGTCTTACAATTGCATGTCTATTGTGATGATACACTCTATGTGTGTTATGTATGCATACACTCCAAGTCCATGTGCTCTTGAGTAAGAAACACACTCAAAGACCACATGGGGTGGGGGGGGCCGGCCTCCAAGACCAAAATAGGAGGGAAAACCATTTTCATTAATCTTATAAAATATATCCTTATATATTTTGTAGATAAAAAATGTAACATAACTTGTTACATATCTTATGTAACATATTACATATTATACACAACACACATAAGTGTTTATTTCTCCAAATAAACATATTCACATTTCTCTCAAAATAAATCATCCATATAATTTATTTACATATCTCAAGTGCAATTATTTAGAAAACCACTTTCTAAATGTTTCAAGTATTTATATTTATTTAAAGATCATATCATATAAATAAATATCGTAAGTGTTTGTCTAGCTTGTTATTGGGTATGACCCGACTTGGATCATCACGTACTAGCCACGTCAATTTAATATGTGTCTTGGGCAGACGAATTCCAACACAGTTTACATCCTGAACGACTCCAGTCAGTTAGGCAAATTTGATGCCAAAGCTGATGAAGGGTATTTCTTAGGCTATTCAGCCATTCGCAAGGCCTTCGGAGTCTACAACAAGAGACTGGAGAAGGTCCATGAGTCAATTCATGTCACATTTGATGAATCAAATGCTGCAATCAACAAGAAGCCAGCCCTTGACACTCCCCAGTAACTCCAATTGTCTTTTGTGAATCTGATCCTATCAACTACAATAAAGAAGATTCAGAAGACACAGTTTCCAGTCATCCTGATCTGGAACCTGTTCAAAAAAGAAACGCTCCAGTGGTACTCCATTCTATCCTTCTATTATTTTCAAACTACCCTCTGAAATTAATATTGGATCAGATGTTCGTACTACTCCCCCAGTATCAGTGTCAGTTGAGAATATACCAGAAATGTCTTCCTATGAAGAATTCCAAACTGAACCAGTACTTCAAGAAATGCCTTCAAATGAAGAATTTCATGATGCAAATCGTGATTTAAATGAATCAGATGAAGATACTGAAGTAGTCTAGGAAGATCCTCCTCCTGAAGCAACTCCAGAGGAGACTCAACTGAATTCTTGCACTGATATTGTTGTCAGTAACAATCCTGGTCAGTACTCCAGATGGACAAAAGCTCATCCTATTGATCAGATCATAGGTGACTCCAGTAGAGGAGTTCAGACCAGAAGAGCCTCCAGTAATCAATGCTTATATGTTAGTTTTCTATCATTGATGGAACCAAAGAAGATTGACGAGGCTATGGAAGATCCAAGCTGGGTTACTGCTATGCAAGAAGAGCTTTACCGGTTTAAAAGGAACAAGGTTTGGTATCTGGTTCCTTTCCTAGTTGGAAAGAAAGAACCAATTGGAACAAGATGGGTCTTCAGGAACAAGGTAGATGAAGATGGCCACGTAATCAGAAACAAGGCCAGACTGGTAGCACAAGGCTACTGCCAGTCAGATGTCGATTTTGATGAATCATTTGCTCCAGTGGCTAGACTTGAAGCGATCAGAATATTCTTAGCATTCGCTGCTTATCATCAGTTCAAGGTCTTCCAGATGGATGTAAAGAGTGCTTTCTTGAATGGAAAGATTGAAGAAGAAGTTTATGTCAGACAACC
Source organism: Erigeron breviscapus (assembly GCA_034093135.1). Taxonomy (NCBI): domain Eukaryota; kingdom Viridiplantae; phylum Streptophyta; class Magnoliopsida; order Asterales; family Asteraceae; genus Erigeron; species Erigeron breviscapus. Next base: position 26,044,629 of record CM067170.1, on the reverse strand, counting down.
ACCAGATTTCGTTGATGAAAAGCATCCACATTGGGTATATCGTCTGGACAAAGCGCTTATGGCCTCAGACAAGCCCCACGTGCCTGGTATGACACTCTGACTAAACATTTATTGAAAAATGGTTTCAAAAGAGGTGCAATTGACAATACCTTATTTATTCTTCATGAAAAAGGTAATCTGTTAATGGTACAATTTATGTTGATGATATTATTTTTGGGTCTACTGATGAAACATGTGCAAGAAATTTTCGAAAATAATGTCAACTGAATATGAAATGAGTTTGATGGGTGAATTAACGTATTTTCTTGGACTCCAGATTAAACAAAACAAAGATGGCATTTTATTAATCAGGAAAAATATGTTAGAGATATTTTAAAGAAATATGATATGAACTCTTCACCATCTAAACCAACTCCAATTTCTGCACCACTGACACTGGACTCCGATCCAGATGGTAAACCAGTGAACACCACTGTCTACAGAGGCATGGTTGGTTCACTGATGTATTTAACTGCCAGTAGACTAGATATTATGTTTTCAACATGTTTATGTGCCAGATATCAGTCTAATCCAAAGGAATCTCATATGCTTGCTGTAAAGCGCATACTGAAGTACCTTAAGGGTGTCCCCAGTTTGGGTCTTTGGTATCCCAAAGGCTCAGGCATGGATCTAATGGGTTATTCAGATTCAGATCATGCAGGTTGTAAGATAGACAGAAATCTACTACTGGTGGATGTCATTTCCTTGGTGGCAAACTGGTCAGCTGGACCAGTAAGAAGCAAACTTCAGTTTCATTGTCCACTGCTGAAGCTGAATACGTGTCTGCAGCCAGATGTTGTGCTCAGATACTCTGGATGAAGAACCAGTTGCTTGATTATGGTATTAAGTACTCAAAGACCCAAATCTTTTGTGATAATACCAGTGCCATTGCTATCTCGAACAATCCAGTCATGCATTCCAAAATGAAGCACATTGATCTCAGGTATCATTTTATCCGTGATCATATTATGAAAAACAACATTGAACTCCATTTTATTCCCACTGACAAACAACTCGCTGACATTTTTACTAATCCTCTGGATGTCAAAACTTTTGAATATCTTGTTGGTGAGTTGGGAATGTTAAACCCTTAAATCTGGAACCTTGGTATTGAACGCCATTGTGTACTACTGAGGATCTTTGATTTAAAGATTTATAAATTTATAACTGCTCAGATATTGAACGCCGTTGTGTACTATCTTTGCATTAATAGATTTCTGGATCAACATTCCAGGGGGAAAGACTTGAAAGATATTTTTGCTCTTAAAAATGTTTTAAGTTCAGGGGGAACTTATTAATTTATTTTCTCACTGGACAAATTCTTCAGAAAATATTACTAGTACTTTGTAAATGTGTCCCTCTCACTGGTAATTGGACATGTTGAAGTGCGTGTTTGAGGTGACTTTTGTCTCCTTGTAAATGTGTCCCTCTCATTTGTCTGTATTAGTTGACGTGCATGTTTGAGGTTACCAATCTCTTTCAAAATGGTTTTCACTGGTACTTTACTGGAGTGTCCCTCCAGTGTACCATCAGTACATGCGTCACTGGACTAATCCACCAGTGATACTGGAGTGTCCAGTCAACCTCCAGATGCACTGAAATGAGTCATAATATTTTTTTAAATACTTGGTCATTGTGCGTGCCACGTAAGCAAACTTTTTAAAGATATTTATCTTATAATCCTACGTGGCATGTAAATTTTTCAAAGAAATGATGGTATTTTTACCTTGGGAAACAAAAAGTGCAACTTGTTACTGTTTGTGGGCTGTAAACCGTCACACATTTATGTGTGATGTGATGTAATTAATGCGGATCTCAGAACCCGATCAAAAATTTTATTTGATAATTTCAAATTAAACCGTTTGAGTTCCACATTCTCTCTCCTATATATACCCACTTTCAATTTCATTTGCATTTACTTCGAACATATTTACTCCCAAATCTTTCAAATTCCTTCATTTATTTTTTCATTCAATTTCCAATCATAATCATCTCTCATATTTACTCCATTTCCATTCAATTCTTCATCAAATCTTCATCAAAACCCTAAATTTTTAATTTCATCTTCATCTATTCATATTCAAATGGCACCAAGACAATCCAAATCGCTTAAAAATCTGCTCGCCGCTGAATATGATCCGACTGAAAATGTTGAAAGGGCACCTCATATCACATTAGAGGCAAAAGCTATAAGAATAAACATGAATAACTGGATGGCCAGACTTTCACTTTCCAGTGTTCATGATGCCCAATCCGTTATTGGGAGATTAAACACTTTTTTTCTCTCATGTCCATTATATGGTGCTTTGACATTAAATCCAGGGAGGATGTACCATGACTATCTTTGTGAATTCTGGTACACTGCACAATATGATGATGAAACTTCATCAATTACTTATTCTCTGAAGCAAGGTACCAGATCCTTGGGTTTCACTGTTAGTTTACTCAGGTCTGTTCTACAATTGAATTATTTTAAACAGAATGAGTTGCCCATCGAACTTCCCTCTGGTATCAATACAAGGGAAGTGTGCAGACTGATGGGGCACACAGATATTGTGGATGAGCATGGCCAGCTATCCAGGAAGGGAACAGTCTACATGAGCAAACTGACAGACTCATAGAGATTCTTCTTCACACATATTATTGAATGTTTGGGAGGCAGTTCTGGAGGGTTGGACCAGATAAATCAAACTCATCTCCAGATTGCCTACTGCCTCTGGTTTAGACTTAGAGTGGATTTTGCTCAGATCCTGTTTGATGATCTGGTAGAGCGTCTTAGAGTGAAAGGTAGAAAAGCCTTTGTTCCATATATCCGTTTTCTTTCACTGATGTTTAAAAGAGCTCTTGGAGACCAGTACGATTATGAAACTACTCACTTTTCTGTGGGTGAGTATATGAGGGATCTGACCAACCTAAGATCTCCACTGAATGAGGTAGATATTCCTCAGCCCATGCTCTCTTTTCAAAGGGAAGAAGTAGAAGTGGCTCCAGGTAGAGGTCAAGTTGGTAAAGGACCCTCTGGTGACCAAGATGTACAGATTATAGAAGCTGTACAACCCATTAGACAAGTGGCTCCTGAAGGTCAAGGACCAGAAAATGTTGAACCTTCCAGACGACCAAGATCAAGGCGTCTGATGAGAGCTGGAGTTTAGTGTTGATGCATGTTGATGTGACAACAGCAACTTAGATTTGATTAGTCTTTTAGATTAAGACATTATGTTACTTTATGTCTTGTTTATATATGAGTAATTGATAGATTATGGACTTCATGTTTTGGTAATGATCGATTACATGTTTTGGTGTTATATATATGTTGTTTTATGATGTTTGTTATGTGTGTTATACAAGTACAAACAGAATATACGTTAGGTTCCTTGTACATGAAATACTTGGAAAATAACTAGTCATAAATGCTGATGGAAGTTAGTACTAACGAAGATAATCTTCGTTAGGAACAAACGAAGATAATCTTCGTTATATGGGCTGGATTGCTAAGTTCGTAAGAACAAAGCCCAGCAGGCCCAATATCGATCAGAAACATATATATATGAATGGAAACCCTAAATTGAGGTAATCCGTTCAACTCTCACACACCTACGGCGACTAAGTTCGTTTCTAACATTTAGAAAACGAAGATAGATCACATACGGCTGATTATATACTCATAATTAGCAATATATTCGATAACTAATCAAACTAGTTATCTCGTGAGGATTCCGCACTCACGACATAACAATAGACAATCTCGAGAGCGATCTGTAGCTATCGAGGGACTCACAAGTGGTATCAGAGCAATTCGATATCTTATCGAAGGTTCGAGATCGTTTGTTTGATTGTTTTCCTCCCAAAAACCTCCCGAAAACCCTAACAGTTGTTAAGTTCGTTCGCTTTACGAACTTAGCAAAACGAAGTTTGAAAACGAATTTAACTTAAATTCGTTCTAAGTTCATCAAACGAAGATAGAAAACGAATTTATCTTCAATCCGTTCTAAGTTCATCAAACGAAGATAGTAAACGAATTTATCTTCATTTTCGTTTTGAATCTTCATCAAACGAATATAGCTTACGAACTTAAGCTATCTTCGTTCAGAACCTCACCTTACGAACTTAAGCTATCTTCGTTCAGAACCTTACTTTACGAACTTAAGCTATCTTCGTTCAGAACCTGTTCTTACGAAATTAACTTATTTTCGTTCCAACTCTTAGCTTCGTTTAATCATTAACTTTCAATATCTTTGTTCACTTATGGCTTCCTCATCTTCAACCAACAATGCTGTTGCCCAATACCTAAATTCTCTTGTTTATCATGATCATCTTGTAGGACGTACTAATTCTCCACCAAAGTTAGTTTCATTGGCTGAACTTCTGGGCGTGGAGAGGTCGATTTGAAGATTTTATTCAACGAGAAGACTTAAACATGTGGCTCATGATCACTGAAGGTTATGAGTGGCCCACTCTTACTATGAATGGAGTTACTTCTACATACAAGGTGGGAGAATTAACAGGTGAAGAAAAGGCTAACTATGCTATTGAAGTAAAGACTCTTTCCACTCTTCGTATGTGCATTCCTCAAGAGTTGGTGCACCTGTTTCCTAAACAAGAATACAAGACTTCAAAGCAACTGTTCGATGCTATTGAAGCTCATTGTGAAGGTGATCCACTATTGAAGCAAAATAGAATTAAAATGCTCAAGAAACAATTTGACTGCTTCAATGCTACAAAGAATGAACTAGTTGAGGATCTTATACTGAGATATCAACATCTTCTTGCTGAATTAGCTTACTTTGATCTTAAATACACTCCTACTGAGATAGTGGATAAATTCCTGGATGGTTTGCCGAAAGCTTACAAAGAGTTTCGTCATGGATTGCAAGAAAGAGCTGATTATGCATCTCTTCGTATAGATGGAGTAATATCCACTCTAAGAAACAGAGAAATGAAGGATAAGGCAAAGGATCTTCAAGACAACTTCACACAAGATCCATCTCTCTATCATGCCACTATGAAAAATCCAACAGCTGATGTTAATGCCTTCTTTTCTGGAGTTGGTAATACTAGTGAGACAGACAATCGTGGTCCACTGATGGATGGAGATGATTCTTCCGGATTCATGACTACTGATGCTGGTAACAGAGGTAAAAAGGCTAATGAAGGTGCAAAGACTGGAAATATGAAGTTTGGTAACATTACATCCTCTTCTGCTGGTTACAAGTCCATGCCAATGAATATGAAATCAGCTGAGGGTAGGATGAATGTATTTGCTGCCATGTGTGCTGCACATGAAGCTTTTATTGCGGGTAGAATCATAGATCCAGCACTCATTGATGAAGATTACGACCAGATAGATCCAGATGATGTTGAAGAAATGGATCTGAAGTGGCAACTGGCCATGATCACCAGGAGAGTGCAAAAGTTTATGCAAAGAACAGGCAGACAGCTTACTGGAGGTACTCAGGGCTTTGACAAGTCAAAGGTGAAGTGCTATAACTGCGAAGGTTTTGGACATTTTGCCAGAGAGTGTCAACGGCCTAAGAGAGAGGCCAATGTTACCTCTACACGTCAAGATAGAGGTGGTAATCGTCCGTTCAATCAAAATTCAACTAGAGCTCTTTTGTTGACTGATGATCCTACTGCAAATGTCAACGACAATGACAAGGCTATAGTAGCTGTTCAACCCGATGGTTCTTATGTTTGGAATCTTCCACATGATGAGACCAATAACGCTTATTTGGCTGAAATTCTTGATGATATGGCTCAAATAGTTGATTCTCCTGATGACTTCTTGGATACCACAGTTTACCACAGTGAAGAGCAATTGTATGAGAATACTAAAAGTTCGAAATTGGAATCTGTCGCTACTGGTGTACATGATTCTGATTCCGAATCTGACGATGAGTTAGAAAAAGTCAAGAACTTTGATGAAGTGAAAGCTACTGAAGAAGTGAAAGCTGCTGAGGTTAAAGAAGATTCTGCTACAGAAAAGGGTAAAAAGACAATTGAAGAGCAGATGCAAGAGTTTGAGATTCCGGCTGGCATGACTGTGGATGACTTTGTTGCTTACATGGCAGATTGCAAAGAGGCAGACCAACAGGTATCTTATTCTCTACATACTATTGTTCATGTTTGCAAAATTGTTAATCGAATGTTTGATGAAATTGAACAAAAGAATGAACAAATTAAGAAATTAGAATCTGCTGTCAATGCTGCTCATGATGAAAGAGATAAGTTAATTAAAAGGGTCTAACTGTAAATGATAAGGAAAAATTCTTCAAGGAAAAGATTAGATCTTTAGAGTCTGACATTAGAGCTATGAAAGATAAAGTCAATCAGTCTGTGGCCGTAGAAATAGTAGGTAGTGAAGCTTACTCCTTGTTAGCTAGAAAGTGTGCTACCATTGAAAAGGAACTTGCTGATGCTAGGATAGAAATCTTGGAATTAAATGCTAAATCTGATTCTGCTAGACATGCTGAGCTTTTAATGCATATGACAAAGTTTGAGAATTCTTCCTCTAAGAGTCTTGACACTGCTAAGATCTCTTATAAAGACGTGCCTCCTCCTTTCAATAATAACTATACTTCTGTTGAACCTAATATTCCTGAAATCCTACTTCAACCTAGTGTTGTAGATGGTAATCCAAAAGACTCAATTCCTGAGGCAAAAATGCTTGAGGGATCAAAAGAGTCTAAAGAAGTTTCTTCTCAACCTCACAAGGAAGAGAAATTGAAAGGTGTTGTCCTAAATCAGTCTATTCCTAATGGTCAGAAAGACAGTATTGTACACTTTACACTTTATAAAAGTAATAGGGTCTATACTGAGTTAGAATTCCCATTAGAATCTATTGACCCTAAGAGGACACTGGATGCTCCGCTTACTTATCGCAGAGCTAAGCGTGCACGACCTACTGAGGCTACTTCAGTATCTACAGCTGCTGCTGCTATTCCTGCTGTCTCTACAGCACAGGTTGCTTCTGTTGCCGGTAGTGTAACGTTGCGTCCTCTGTTGCCTCCTGCCTTACCTGTATTGCCCAGATTGCCTACTTTTCCTCCTCTTCCTTCAGATTACTCACTAGTTCGGCGTATCGATGTTCTTCAGGCTCGTGTTGATACATTAGAGTCTGATCTTACGAATGTTCGAGGTGCTTTGACCTTTTTAATAAACTGGGTCAAGAATCAAGGGGGAGATGTTCCTGAAGAAGTTTGCAGATTGTTCAGTAGTTCAGCCAAGACGTCAGAATGATGATGATGATGCTGATAATGCTGGTCATAGGATTGATTCTCGCCCAGTTTCTGACAAAGGAAAAGGTGTTGAGACTCAGGGGGAGACAGGAAGAGATACTACTCAGGTTGGTACTTCTGGTGCGGGTGGATCAAGTGCTCCTCGTGATGCTGAAGTTATTGAAGCACTTGACTCAGGTAATTCTTCGAAATCGATTGATTATTTAAGTGATGATCAAGTTGAAGAAACTGAACGATTAAAGCGTGAAGTTAAAGCAAAATTTGGACATGACTGTAATACTGAAGAAAATGCTTTTCATTCTGTATTTGATAACTTGTTAGATAAACAGCAAAAAGCAGAAACTGAAAGAGAAAAAGAATTACAAATTCAAAGGCAAACAGCCTTGGAATCTGATTCTGATTCTGAAAACTTATGATTCTGATAAAGATTGATAAAGTGTATATTAGGTTGCATGTAATAAGTTTACGACATGTAAATGTAATCTATCTTATTTCAATGCAATTATATTTCATCTTTATTATTATTATTATCATGATTATTCATTGTATTCTGGTGTTCATTTTGTGTAATCTTAATAGATGATACAGATGATGCAGAATTATTCTTTGATGGTGATGAACTTGAGGAAGGTGAGTTTGTTCCTGAACCGGATCTAAACATATTCAAGAAACCTTATGGGTTTGATGATGTTTGGGACTCAATTCCGCAAGATCCATCTATAGAAGAAAGAAAAGTGTTAGAGATAAAGAGAAAAGAAGTTAAAGAAAGAATGCTTCAAGCTTCAATTAGTAGCACCGCTAAAGTTTTAAACTTTGTGGTATATGCTAAGGTTTATGATGCATTGATTCCTTTCCACTGGGAAATTAACTTGACAAGACCTTTTGATCCAAATGATTATCAGTTCCTCTCAGAGAAGATGATCCACTGCAAGAGATTGATCGACTTGTGCCTGGGCAAAGAATTAATGAATATATAGTCACATGGGATACTATGAAACCCATTATGTATTGGACTCACATCTCAGATAAAGATGCTGCAAAATATAAGACGATAATCTGGAGTTGGTTCTATGATGAAGAATTGAAGCTGTTCATTCTTAAAAGACCAGAAGGTTGTTAGTATTTAGCGTGGCGTGAGAGACACTTCAGAAGTTTGTGTGAAGAAGATTTACATGAACTCGGAAATAACTGGATTATCAATCCAAGTGGTTATGGTCTTGCTGATGTGGTTAGTAAGAATCTTCATGAAGATTTCAAGTTGAGATTGAATATGAAAGACTCTGAGGAAAAACAAGATAATCTTGTTAGGAACAAACGAAGATAATCTTCGTTAGGAACAAACGAAGATAATCTTCGTTAGGAACAAACGAAGATAATCTTCGTTAGGAACAAACGAAGATAATCTTCGTTAGGAACAAACGAAGATAATCTTCGTTAGGAACAAACGAAGATAATCTTCGTTAGGAACAAACGAAGATAATCTTCGTTAGGAACAAACGAAGATAATCTTCGTTAGGAACAAACGAAGATAATCTTCGTTAGGAACAAACGAAGATAATCTTCGTTAGGAACAAACGAAGATAATCTTCGTTAGGAACAAACGAAGATAATCTTCGTTAGGAACAAACGAAGATAATCTTCGTTAGGAACAAACGAAGATAATCTTCGTTAGGAACAAACGAAGATAATCTTCGTTAGGAACAAACGAAGATAATCTTCGTTAGGAACAACGAAGATAATCTTCGTTAGGAACAAACGAAGATGATCTTCGTTAGGAACAAACGAAGATAATCTTCGTTAGGAACAAACGAAGATAATCTTCGTTAGGAACAAACGAAGATAATCTTCGTTAGGAACAAACGAAGATAATCTTCGTTAGGAACAACGAAGATAATCTTCGTTAGGAACAAACGAAGATAATCTTCGTTAGGAACAAACGAAGATAATCTTCGTTAGGAACAAACGAAGATAATCTTCGTTAGGAACAAACGAAGATAATCTTCGTTAGGAACAACGAAGATAATCTTCGTTAGGAACAAACGAAGATAATCTTCGTTAGGAACAAACGAAGATAATCTTCGTTAGGTATTTAGTACAAACGAAGATAATCTTCGTTAGGAACAACGAAGATAATCTTCGTTATGGGCAAACGAAGATAATCTTCGTTAGGAACAACGAAGATAATCTTCGTTAGCAAACGAAGATAATCTTCGTTAGGAACAAACGAAGATGATCTTCGTTAGGAACAAACGAAGATAATCTTCGTTAGGAACAACGAAGATAATCTTCGTTAGCAGAACGAAGATAATCTTCGTAGAAAACGAAGATAATCTTCGTTAAAAACGAAGATAATCTTCGTTAGGAACAACGAAGATAATCTTCGTTAGGTACAACGAAGATAATCTTCGTTAGGAACAACGAAGATAATCTTCGTTAGGAACAAACGAAGATAATCTTCGTTAGGAACAAACGAAGATAATCTTCGTTAGGAACAACGAAGATAATCTTCGTTAGGAACAAACGAAGATAATCTTCGTTAGGAACAACGAAGATAATCTTCGTTAGGAACAAACGAAGATAATCTTCGTTAGGAACAAACGAAGATAATCTTCGTTAGGAACAAACGAAGATAATCTTCGTTAGGAACAACGAAGATAATCTTCGTTAGGAACAAACGAAGATAATCTTCGTTAGGAACAACGAAGATAATCTTCGTTAGGAACAAACGAAGATAATCTTCGTTAGGAACAAACGAAGATAATCTTCGTTAGGAACAACGAAGATAATCTTCGTTAGGAACAAACGAAGATAATCTTCGTTAGGAACAACGAAGATAATCTTCGTTAGGAACAAACGAAGATGATCTTCGTTAGGAACAAACGAAGATAATCTTCGTTAGGAACAAACGAAGATAATCTTCGTTAGGAACAACGAAGATAATCTTCGTTAGGAACAAACGAAGATAATCTTCGTTAGGAACAACGAAGATAATCTTCGTTAGGTAACAAACGAAGATAATCTTCGTTAGGAACAACGAAGATAATCTTCGTTAGGAACAAACGAAGATAATCTTCGTTAGGAACAAACGAAGATAATCTTCGTTAGGAACAAACGAAGATAATCTTCGTTAGGAACAAACGAAGATAATCTTCGTTAGGACAAACGAAGATAATCTTCGTTAGGAACAACGAAGATAATCTTCGTTAGGAACAAACGAAGATAATCTTCGTTAGGAACAAACGAAGATAATCTTCGTTAGGAACAAACGAAGATAATCTTCGTTAGGAACAACGAAGATAATCTTCGTTAGGAACAAACGAAGATAATCTTCGTTAGGAACAAACGAAGATAATCTTCGTTAGGAACAAACGAAGATAATCTTCGTTAGGAACAAACGAAGATAATCTTCGTTAGGAACAAACGAAGATAATCTTCGTTAGGAACAAACGAAGATAATCTTCGTTAGGAACAAACGAAGATATCTTCGTTAGGAACAAACGAAGATAATCTTCGTTAGGAACAAACGAAGATAATCTTCGTTAGGAACAAACGAAGATAATCTTCGTTAGGAACAAACGAAGATAATCTTCGTTAGGAACAACGAAGATAATCTTCGTTAGGAACAAACGAAGATATCTTCGTTAGGAACAAACGAAGATAATCTTCGTTAGGAACAAACGAAGATAATCTTCGTTAGGAACAACGAAGATAATCTTCGTTAGGAACAAACGAAGATAATCTTCGTTAGGAACAACGAAGATAATCTTCGTTAGGAACAAACGAAGATGATCTTCGTTAGGAACAAACGAAGATAATCTTCGTTAGGAACAAACGAAGATAATCTTCGTTAGGAACAACGAAGATAATCTTCGTTAGGAACAAACGAAGATAATCTTCGTTAGGAACAAACGAAGATAATCTTCGTTAGGAACAAACGAAGATAATCTTCGTTAGGAACAAACGAAGATAATCTTCGTTAGGAACAAACGAAGATAATCTTCGTTAGGAACAAACGAAGATAATCTTCGTTAGGAACAACGAAGATAATCTTCGTTAGGCAAACGAAGATAATCTTCGTTAGGAACAACGAAGATAATCTTCGTTAGCAAACGAAGATAATCTTCGTTAGGAACAAACGAAGATAATCTTCGTTAGGATAACGAAGATAATCTTCGTTAGGAACAAACGAAGATAATCTTCGTTATATGGGCTGGGCTGCTAAGTTCGTAAGAACAAAGCCCAGCAGGCCCAATATCGATCAGAAACATATATATATGAATGGAAACCCTAAATTGAGGTAATCCGTTCAACTCTCACACACCTACGGCGACTAAGTTCATTTCTAACATTTAGAAAACGAAGATAGATCACATACGGCTGATTATATACTCATAATTAGCAATATATTCGATAACTAATCAAACTAGTTATCTCGTGAGGATTCCTCACTCACGACATAACAATAGACGATCTCGAGAGCGATCTGTAGCTATCGAGGGACTCACAAGGTGAATCCAGAAAGACATCCTGGTGATGTAATGAATTTGGATGGGTCTCCGATTTTTGAACCTGAAGAGAATGTAAGGTTGTTGGGCAGGTGACTGATGAACAGATGGAAAATGTGGCTCAGATTATTGAGCAGGTTGTTGAGCAGGTAGAACAAATTGTTCAGGCTGATGAACAAGTATCTGGTGAGCAAGAGGCTCGAATTGATTTGAATGTTGAAGCAAGTGAACAGGCTGGTGAACTGGTTGGTGCTCAGGCTGGTGATACAACTGTTGGTGAAATGTTTTGGGATGAGGCTGATTCTCCCATGTCAGAAGATCAAATTTTGATGTCAATATGAACTTTCTGGGTGAGGATGTTGTACAAGTTGAAAGTCTACCAGAAATGCCATCACCTCCACCAGAAACAAATATTCCTCCACCAGAATCAGAAATGCCACCACCCCCATCAAATCAAACATGCCACCACCACCACCACCTTCAATTCCACAATCCACTCCTTACTTTAATCCATTCACAATCCAAACTTCACAAACTCAACCTCCACCAATTGAAACTCCAGTCGAGATATCTGAACCTCGTGCGCTGGACTCAACAGTTGTAACATCTGAAGCTGCAACTGAAGAGGTCTGGGCACAAGTACCATTAATGACCAGATTGCCTTCCAATCTTGAACCTCCCAGTGGTCTCTCCACTTCATCTTCTGCCGAGGTCCAAGGCCTTTTAAATAAGGTGGCGGACCTGGAGAGATCACTCCAGACTTCATCGCAGGTTATTTTCAGACTTTAAATCTTTATTATCAAATAACCTTGCATCTGAGATGAATATATTTGCTGGAAATGAGAAGCTTGTTTTTGAGAAGCTTGATGAACTGGTACTGGCCACTAATAACAACACTGAAAACATCAAAGTGGCAGTCCAGGGATTGGAGACAGGGCTGGTGAATGCTGTTCAGACTGCAGTGACTGGTGAACTTGTTCAACCACTGGCAGGTCTGAAAGAAGAGGTTCAAAAGTTGGTTACCAGGATAAGTTCTCTGGAGAGTAGGCCCACACTTGATCAGGCTGCTGTTGTTAGCACAATTAGTGATGAATGTACAAAGAAGTTCAGAATTAGTATGTTGAAAGAATTATCTGAAGAAATTTCTGAGTCTGTTCTTCGAACTATTCAAGATGGGCTGTTACCCCAAGTGGAGAAGTTGATGGAAGAAAAATTGCCAAAGCACTTGCCTCAAGAAGTTGAAAATGTTAAAAAGGAAGTGCAGGCACTTAGAAAGAATGTGAATGATACAACTCCAGTGACTGGAAGAACTTTTGGTGCACTGGACAGACATATGCTAGAACAATTATAGAATGATCTCAAGTCCAGAACTGGTGATCATTCCAAGGGGGAAAAGTCGTCTGGTGACCAAGAAGGTTTGATAAGGAAGAAGAAGGAAGTTGTTGCCAGTGCTGTTGAAAAGGCCTTTGCTACTGAAAGCATTGTGCAACAAAAACAAGTGACTGGTACTGATGCCAGTGCACGATTAGCACAAAGAGCATTTGGCACTGAAGCCACTATGCTGACTGAAGAAGCTGCTAGTACTGAAGCCAGTGAGCCCCAGTTTGAATCTTTCCCAGATATACCAACTACTCTGAAGTCTGTTAAAGGAAAAGAACAAATGGTATCTGGTGAAGAAGAGCAAACTGTTGAAGGATCATCAGAGTTTCCCACTGCTGATGATGAAACCTCTAAGAAGCTGGAACAAGAATGCATAATGATAGAGATCTTTAAAAGAAATCAAAGAGATGAACTGCTGGCCCATCAAAGGGAGATGGCAACTATGGGGACTCTGGACTCTTATAATGCTGGCAGGTTAGGCATAACATTGATGTGTACAAAAAGATGAAGGAAGACCCCAGAGTTCATCAATGTCTGAATGCATTGAATGATGTTCATGTACGCTCCTTTTACGCTGAAGAAGAACAGATTTATGATTCAATAATTTATGGCGTTAGTGTACCAGAACTTATCAGACAGAGGAAGGAGGAACTGGTGAACCTCCAGAAGAAGATAAGGAAAAATGCTGGTGCTCTGGAGTTAGAGTACAGAAAGAAAGTGACTGGCTTACCTAAGCTTACTGCCAAACAGCTCAAAGCAATTAAAGATGCAAATGTGAGCACATTCATTCCCCTGGACACTTCTCTGAAAATCAATCGTCAACAACTCCAGTCTACTGTAGAACAACAGAGAGTGTCAAAGGAAACTGAAGCAATGATCCAGACAGCCAAATGGAAAGACAAGTATAATGAAATGTTGAATTTCAGGGCTGATGCTAGAAGGATCATTGGTGCAGAATTAAGCTTGCTGGTAATCATGAAGGTATGTCAAAGTTTGAAGTAAAGTTGACCAGGGAAGGTAACTTTACTGATGAAAGAAAGAGTACTTCAGTCCAAGCGTTTGGATGGAGTGAACTGAAGGAGATTGCCTTAACATTCAGGGGGAAGACAAATGTGTCGACTGATGTTAAAGAATTTCTGAAGAGGGTTGAGAAGGTATGGAGAAGAAAGTGTTAGGACCAGTTTACTGGTAAACTGGCCAGTCTCCAGTTGCACCTGGAGACCCAGTGAAACTGGAGACCCAGAAGATTTGTCCAGAAATATATTGAAGTCCAGTTGCATCGTACAGTTAACGCAACTGAAGACTTCCTCCAGTTGAGAACTGACCAGTTGAAGAATCCTTCCAGTTGAAGTCAAAGACAACAAGTGGAAGATAGAAAATGACAATGGCAGCGAAGCCCAGTTGACATTCTAGTCAGTTACAAACTGGAGACCGTCAGTGGAAAGCTCTTACAAAGCTTTACACTGATTACGAGGAATTGACTTTTGTGCTTTATGTGCTTTTACCTGGATAATAAGATTTATCTTATTATTTAAGTACAAAAAGGTACATAAAGCTGGTTGAATAAATTTGCTTTATACTGCAACTTTACACTGCATTTTAAGGAATTAAATGCTATTCCTTAAATGCTCTCAACCACATTTGTACGGCCAAAGTTAACATCCCAATGTTAACTTTGCCTATAAATATAAGTCATTGCACAACAAGAATAATAAGTGATAAAACTCTTCAAAAGTTGAACACTTCACACTTTGCAAACCTGCAATATTCTTGGTGAACTTGTGCAATATTCTCTCAATCGTAAAAAGGAACATTTCACAACTTTAAGTGTTTCGATTGTTTAGAGAAATTCCAAGTGTAGATCAATTGTAGTTCATAGGTTGTTAGGATATTTACATACTTGTATTATCTTGGTTCCGCAACAACCTTGTAATTTATTTAAAGTTAATAAATAAATTACACTTGAAAATTACATATTGTCTCACCAATTTATTTTATAAGTATTTTGTATTATTGCATTGTTCTTTACTTATTGTCACTTAAATAAGTAATCTATCTAGAACTTGGTATATACTACTGTAACTGGTCGTCTCCAGTTCAGTGCTTATATTGCAAAGTAACTCCACCATTGACATTGAGGTGTCTTCAGGTAGTACCATCTATTGAGTTGGGACTTACAAGTGGTATCAGAGCAGAAGGCTAATAAACTTGCCTAGATCTGCTAAGATGAACACTACTGAAGGTGGAGATGGTTCTGGTCAAGGTGAAAACCCTTTGAATACTAATACACCACCTCATCAAAATGCTAATTCTAACCCTCCTCCTCCTACTGCCCCAAATCACGTCCATGTACATTATTCTAACACTCCTGTTCCAAAATTTGATGGAAACAGTGAGACCTTTGGTACATGGAAGGCCAGAATGCTTTTGCATTTCGGTGGGATAGAGAGATATATGTTGAAAATCCTTAAGGATGGACCATATATACCCATGTCTCTTGGGGTAAGTCCTCTTCTAGATCCAACTGGAAGAAGAGGTTCTATAGAAAAGCTCGAAGACCATTGGTCTGATGAGGATCGTAGACTTGTAGATCTGGACACCAGACTCAAGAACATGATCCTTGGAGCTGTTCCTGAAGATCTAATTCCAACACTTGTGTTGTTCCCAGTGCAAAGTCAATGTGGGATGAATTAGTTATTCAGTTTGAAGGAGGTGATGACACTATTGTCACCAGGAAAGTTGCCTTGAACAAGAAGTATGAATCCTTCTTTGCTCTACCCAATGAAAGTCTAACTGGTACATACACCAGATTTTCTAGCCTCATTAATCAGCTGAGAGGCTTGGGTGTAGAAAAGGATAAGGATATTCTTCTTGAGAAGTTTTGTGATATTCTTCCTTCCAAATGGGAAAACATGGTTCTTGTCTTAAGACAAGGTAAAACCTTGCACAGCCATACTCTTGCATCGCTCTATGGAACCTTCAGATTCACTGAAGATAATAATGTTGCAAGACTGGTGGCTGAGCAAGATGCCATGAACCATGCCCAGAGTCCCAAGGTTGCTAGTGTAACTGAGCGACCTTGTGTTGCTTTAATGTCTGCAGAGAGTATCCAGGCACACTCAATGAAGGAGATGTTAAACAGTTTCTTGAACTCTGGCCTGACCACTGAAATCAGTGATGGTTGTGATGAAACTGACGATGATGATCTGGTAGCCATGATTGCTAAAACCTTTAACAGGTTTAAGCATAAATCTAAAAGATTTAATGGCCTAAACAATGCTTCCAGCTCCAGCTCTCTGGATAAAACCAATCTTACCTGCTATAAATGCGGTAAGAAAGGTCATTTTATGAAGGAATGCAGATCTAGTCAGATGAACAACCAAACTGGCCCCCCTGTCCCTAATTTCAATCGGCCTGATGATAGCTATAAAGCTAAATATAAAAAGCTTAAGGCCCAGATTGCCCTCCTGTCCATGGAAAAAGAAAAGGATCAGTGCTTAATGGCACAAACTGAGGGAAAATGGGAGTACTCTGATGACTCATCAGCTGATGAAGAAGAGGAAAGGGACATGTGTTTCATGGCCTTGGAAGATCAACAGTAGCATGTGGCAAAAGAAGATGTCATCACTGGAAGATGGGTGGACATCATTTTGAAGAAGGTATGTGATTATGACAATCAGGTTGACCCTGAACTGAAACTGGACCTTGCTGAATCATTAAGTGGTGATTTGGCTTTTGTGGAAACTGTTAGAGCAGATAGTGAAAGATATCTTGACACTATCTTAATTGAACTAAACAATGTTAAGCCACAACTGAATGATTTACAAAGTGTCCAGTTGGCTCTCAAGGAGTCAGTTTTAAAAATTGAGGCTTTGGAACTTGATAATCAAAAATTATTTTCTGATCTTGAAAAAAACAAAAGATTATCAAGTCATGGGTAAAAGCATCTGGTAATAACTATGATTCATTTTCTAGAACTATCGATGCCCAGAAGAATGCATGGAAATCTGGAGATCTGGAGATGGCAGCTCTCATACCAGATCTTCATGCATTGCCTCCAGCTCTCAGGGTTGAAACTCCTTATGATCAACCTGAAGCTGTTGAAACTGAACCCATTGAGACCACCCCCATTGAGGTTAAACCTGGAGCCAAATAGACTAGTGCTCCAGTTAAAAAGGCCACTGGTAACAAGCCTTTACCTCAAAAGTCTAAGGTGCCCAAGACCCAAAAGACTAAAACTCCAGCTGAACCAAGGTCCAAGGTTCAGCTGCCTGATGAAAACAATATTTTGTTTAAACTGGAAAGTCAACTCCAACTTTTGTCTCGACAGGTTCAGAGTTGTACTGCCCGGATTAAAAATCTGGAAGGAGGTTCATCACCTTCAGTTTTAAAACAAAATATTAAAACCCCCTTCAAAACTAAAACAAAGAATGTTCCATCTGGAACTAAAACTGATAAGAAAAAGGGGAGCAGGTATCAAATACCAATCGTTTTTACTCCTGCACCTGGATCTGGTGAAAAAGCTCCAGATGTAGTCTTCAGTTTACCTCCACAACAATCAACTGTGACTTCTGTAGAGAAGTCCAGTGAACCCATCAAGAAAAGATGGGTTCACAAAAATAACTGATGATTTTTGTGGGTGTGCAGGGCGATCGAAAGAAGAATATCTGGTATCTGGACAGTGCTGCTGGCCGGACTATGACCGGATGTAAGCCCCCTTGAAGAGTTCACTGTCCAAGATGGACCGACAGTGACGTTTGGTAATGATCAAAGTGGAAAGACTGAAGGATATGGTGTGCTCAATAATGGACAAGTCGAATTCAAGAAAGTTGCATTTGTGAATGGTTTAAATACAACCTAATCAGTGTCAGCCAACTTTGTGATGATGGCTTCAGAGTTTTGTTCGATATTGCTCAAGGCACCATATTTAACAAGGATTGGAAAGTGGAGATGGTTGCACCAAGAAAAGGTAATGTGTACATCATGGATATGGAACCAGCTCCAAAATAGCAGTGCTTCTATACCAAAGCTGATGAGGACACCAACTGGCTGTGGCATAAAAGATTATCCCATCTTAATTTCAAAAATATTAACAAGTTGTCTCGCAAACAACTGGTTGATGGGATACCACAGATTTCTTTTAATAAAGAAAAGCCATGTCCAGGGTGTGAGATGGGCAAGCAGAAAAGGGTCAGTTTCAAAACTAGGCAAAACTTTAGCATCACTGAACCTCTTCACATGCTACATATGGATCTCTTTGGTCCAGTGAATGTTCAAACTAGAGCTGGGAAGAAATACACTCTAGTTGTGGTCGATGAATTCACCAGATACTGTTGGGTGGGATTCCTCAGATCCAAAAGTGATGCACCTGCTGAAATCATCTCTCTCATCAAGAGAATTGAACTCAAGTATACTCGAAAAGTCTGTCAGTTGCGAAGTGATAATGGTACTGAATTTTGAAATAAGGTACTTGAAACATTTTGCAATGACACAGGCATCTCTCAAAACTTCTCATCAGCACACTCTCCAGAGCAGAATGGAGTTGTGGAAAGAAAGAATCGCACACTGATAGAAGCAGCAAGAAGTATGCTATCTGAATCAGGTCTTCCCACCAGTTTCTGGGCTGAAGCAGTTGCAACTGCTTGTCACACCCAAAACCGGTCAGTCTACATCAAGAGACATAAGAAGACTGCCTATGAAGTACTCAGGAATTGTAAACCAAATATTGGATATTTTCATGTATTTGGTTGTCCAGTTTATATCTTAAACGATTCCAGTCAGCTTGGAAAGTTTGATGCAAAAGCTGATGAAGGGGTATTTTTAGGTTATTCAGATATTCGAAAGGCCTTTAGAGTTTATAATTATAGACTCCAAAAGGTTCATGAGACAATTCATGTCACATTCGACGAATCAACTGAAGCAATCAACAAGAGACCAAGCCTTGAAATTACTCCAGTCGTTCCAATAAATTTTGGCGAAACTGACCAAGTTCATCAGTCAGTTGTTTCACCAAAAGATATTTCCAGTTACAACAAATTGGAACCAGTTAAGAAGAAGAACACCACCAGTGACACATCATTCTATCCCTCCATCAAGTTCAACTTACCACAAGAATTGGTGATTGGATCTGATGTACGTGCCACTCCAATATCAGCACCAGTTCAAACTCCAACTTCTCCAGTTCTTCAAGAAATGCCCTTGAATGAAGAATTTCATGATGCAAATCGTGACCTCATTGACTCTGATGAGGATGTAGAAGTAGTTTGGACCGATCCTCCTCCAGAAGCTACTGCAACTGAAGAAGATCGCCAGGTGACTTGCACTGATATTGTTTTACACCAGCCTAGTCAATACACTAGATGGACTCGAGCACATCCAATTGAACAGATTGTGGGAGATCTAAATAGTGGGGTTCAGACTAGAAGAGCCACCAGTAAGCAATGCTTAAACGTCACCTTCTTATCACTAATTGAACCAAAGAAGATTGACGAGGCTATAGCAGACCCAAGCTGGGTGGAAGCTATGCAAGAAGAGATCGTCCAGTTTGAAAGGAACAATGTTTGGGAGCTTGTTCCTTGTCCACCAGGGTTAAAGAAAGAACCTATTGGTACAAGATGGGTCTACCGAAACAAGATGGATGAAGATGGCCATGTTGTAAGAAACAAGGCCAGATTAGTTGCCCAGGGTTATTGTCAAGCAGAAGGCGTTGACTTTGATGAAACTTTTGCTCCAGTTGCAAGACTTGAAGCCATCAGAATATTTCTGGCTTATGCAGCCCATCTGCAGTTCAAGGTCTTCCAGATGGATGTCAAAAGTGCGTTCCTTAATGGAACATTGGAAGAAGTTGTGTATGTTAAGCAGACTCCAGGCTTCATCGATGAGAAGCATCCTCATTGGGTTTATAGACTGAACAAAGCTTTGTATGGTCTAAGACAAGCCCCAAGAGCCTGGTATGATACTTTAACTAAACATCTTCTTAAAAATGGCTTTCAAAGAGGTGCAATAGATAATACCTTATTCATCTTGAAAGAAAGAGGTAATATCTTATTGGTACAAATTTATGTTGATGACATTATATTTGGTTCAACTGATGATGCAATGTGTAAAAAGTTTTCTAAAATCATGTCATCTGAGTATGAGATGAGTTTAATGGGAGAATTAACATTTTTCTTAGGTCTTCAGATTAAGCAAACTGAAAATGGAATTTTCATAAACCAAGGAAAATATGTCAGAGATTTGTTAAGAAAATACAAATATGATTCAATCCCATCGAAAAACACACCTATTGCAGCACCATTAAATTTGGACTCTGGCCCAACTGGCAAACCAGTGAACATAACTGACTATCGTGGTATGGTTGGTTCACTGATGTATTTAACTGCCAGTCGACCAGATATAATGTTTGCAACATGTCTATGTGCCAGGTTTCAGGCTAACCCAAAAGAATCACACTTGCACACTGTTAAGCGTATCTTTAGATACCTGAAAGGGTGTCCTAATCTTGGTCTTTGGTACCCCAAAGGCTCAGGATTAGATCTAATGGGTTATTCAGATTCAGATCATGCAGGTTGTAAGATAGATAGAAAATCAACAACTGGTAGTTGTCATTTCCTTGGAGGAAAACTGGTAAGTTGGACCAGCAAGAAGCAGACTTCAGTCTCTATGTCCACTGCTGAGGCAGAGTACATTTCTGCGGCCAGTTGCTGTGCCCAGATTCTCTGGATCAAGAACCAGTTACTAGATTATGGTCAAAAGTATACAAGGACCCCAATCTTTTGTGACAACACCAGTGTAATTGCTATATCTCACAACCCAGTGATGCACTCCAAGACAAAGCATATTGACATCAGGTATCATTTTATTCGGGATCATGTTATGAAAGGAGACATTGAAATTCATTTCATCCCCACTGACAAACAGCTCGCTGATGTTTTTACAAAACCTCTTGATGAGAAAACCTTTAAATATCTCATCAGCGAACTGGGAATGTTAAATCCTTAAAACTGGAGATTTCTTTGTTATTGAACGCATCAGTGACACTGATGAAGTTCTCCAGTTGAGGAGGTCCAGGTAATCTTTGCTCGCCAGGCTATCGAACGCCTTTGTGATACTATCCTGGCACTAATAGATTTCTGGATCATCATTTTAGGGGGAAAGACTCAAAAATAATTTTCTGACTAAAATTCGTTTTTGTTTGAAAATGGCAACTGGAGAACTCTCCAGTTGGAAACTGGCACTGGACTAATCCTCCAGTGACCAGATTCAGTCTTGTCTTATTTTTTTATAACGTTAGAAATACTTGGTCAATATTTGTGACACGTGATGGTACTCGAGTGTTTTAAACCACTTGGTATCGTCATCTGACGTGTTTAAAGTCATTTTGGTAAATGAACACTGTTTGTATTGGGAAAATTAATGTTAGTGGGCGCGTGGGTAAGATAAGCCGTCGTAGCATTTAATGCTGACACAATTAATTATGTTTTTATTTCAAAATTCAAACTTATTTTGTAAAAATATCTACAAAATTGATTTTGTTGATAAAATATAATTTTTTGTAAAAATATCTACAAAATTGATTTTGTTGATAAAATATAATTTTTGGTATTACATTGGGATCTTGAATTCCTTATAAATACCCTTATTTACTCCGAACACATTTACTTTCCTTCACATTCTTTCATTTACTTCCCAATCATCTAAAATTGCTTCATTTCTCTCTCTGCTTCATAAATCAAGAACCCTAATTCCTAAATTTCAATTTCATTTCAAATGGCTCCTAAATCATCCCGTTCAAGAGATGTAAATCTCTTAACTGTTCCATATGCTCCTTCACCAGATGTCAAACCGGCATCTGGTGCTCCTAGTAACACTTCGCTCATCAAACTCAATCCAAATAATCCGATGGCGAGTTTACAAGGATCTCAAGGGTCCAATACCCTTATTGGAAGAATTCAAAAAGTTTTTGAAGGATTCTCCAATAGGACCCTCATTCTCTCTAAACCCACGCAAGATGTTTCACGACTACTTGTGTGAGTTTTGGTACACTGCCACTCTTTCTTCCGATTGTTCTTCTATCACTTTTACATTAAAAGGTGGAACAATCCAGTGTACCTTATCCGCTGACGTGTTGAGGGATGCCTTACACCTCAACTACTGGAGAGAGGGTGAATCTCCAGTTGTCTTACCCCAAACGTTAATTTTCGCCAAGTCCTCCTTGAAATGGGACATAAGGAGTGCTTGAGAAAGGGGTTTTGAAGACAAAGGGTGCGATGACCATGAAGGGTCTTACACCTTCATGGAGGTATTTTTTTCATCCACCTGGTGGAGAGTATGGGTGGGAGTTCTGGTGGTCTTGACCAGATTAACTCCGCACAAGCAGAGATGGCATACTGCTTGTGGAATGGATTGAGAGTAGACTTTGTTGATATCCTGTTTAGAAGCCTAGTACAAAAACTGAAGGGCACCAGGGGAGTTTGTATCCCCTTCTCAAGGTTTCTCTCTCTCTCTGCTTTCAACAAATTCTGGACAGTGAAGCATACTTAAGTACAGATTCACCTTATACTGTCCCAGATTTGTTAAGGAATTTAGACTCTCTAGTATCTGAAGCTGGAGAGGTCGAGATTCCAGATCGAATGCAGCTGGCATTCGCCAAAACTGATGCACCAATTCTAGGTGAGTCAGAAAGACAACCGGGCGGGCCTCAAAATAATGAGGGACCCTCCAGTTCGTCTAATGTTATGGTTGAGGATAGAGCAACCATAACTGAGGCAACTCCAATAACATCTATCCTTGGTGAAGATACCTCGGTATCTGATCCTCCAACAGATGAACCCAACCAGGAAACTGGGGAAGGTCATCTGGAGACTGACCCTTCTGGTCAGCCCTCAGTTACATTCATGGATCTGGACATGAATGTTAATGACGATGAAATCCTTATAGAGTCTTCGGATTCTGAAGGTACTGCTTCAGACTTGGAGATTTTTGATTCTGCTGTACAAGATCAAAACCCTTCATCTCCAATCTCGCTTCCAGATGCATCAATTTCACTTTCACCATCCCAACAAAATGAGCCTACTGAAATACCATTCCCAACTTATAACTATATGTCTGGAAACAGACGTATGGCACTTTCACCATCTGGGCAATTCTCACTCCTTCGAGAAATGCCACCCCCACCGCCGCCGTTGTTCACACCTGAGCATTCTCAGCATGAACAACACATTGAACTTCCAGTCCTTTCTTCTACCACCACTCCTACTATTTCTTCAATTGCTGGACTGACAACTGGGGAGACTTCTCTAAGTTTGCCTCCTCCAGTTGCTCCAGTAGAAACTGCTGCTGGTCCAGTGACACCTTCTCCTCCATCACTGGACAGTCAAGTTGTCTCTGTACAAGCCGATCTCCAAAACCTTCTCACCAAGGTGGAGGAGATTCAAAAGACACTTGACAAAAACACCAAGTCTTTCTCCAGATACCACAAGGATCACTTGACCAATATTAAAGTGGTTGATCTGGGGATTAACAAGTTTTCATCTAATGAAGACTTGGTGTTGAAGAAGCTGAATGAGTTGGTCACTCAGTCCAAGGTCACAACCTCAATCTCCAACTTGCTGGGCAACACTGTTAGAACATCAGAAGTGGACTTAAGGGAGATTGAAAAACAGGTAAAAGAACTAGTTGACAAGCCTGGGTTGAATGTGACTGAACTTGGGCAGCAGTTAATGACTTCAGTTGGTCAGAAGATAGATGATACGCTGGGTGCTAGAGAACAACAATTGATTGAAAAGGTGATGTCTGAGATCACCAAGCTGGCCACTCCTCAGGTTGATCTGGCCCCACTCACAAATGAGATCAACCAGTTGAGGGGCAGCATTGATAACTTGAACACCCAGGTTTCACTTCATGCTCAATCTTTGGATAAACTGACAACTGAAGTAGAAAGTTTGAAGAAGAAGGATGAAGAAGTGAAGGATAAGGTGGTTTCTGGTTTGGATGAAGATTCCAAGATTTTAAATGAATTGAAAACTGGTCAGAAACAAGTTGCAGCTAATGTTCTGACCCAGTCTAAAGAAACCAACCACCTATGGAGATCTTTCAGGATGATGTGCACGATCTTCAAAGAATGCAAGAACATGCAATCGTGACAGCCTCTTGACCGGTTGCCAGCTCACCATTCTGAATGAGAAGTGATTAGGGCAGGTCTAGATGCTGCCAAGGGGGAAAGAAGTGCAGTTCTTGTACAAACTCAAACTGAAAGAAATCCATCTGGAAGTCAAGCAGGTAGGGAAATGGTTGTAGCTGCCAGTACTGAAGCTGGTGAGCAAAGAACTGGTGAAACTGGTGATATAAGTGTTAGGGGGAATGTTGTGGATAAAGGAAAAGGTTTGGCATCTGATGTATCTGCCCAGCCGGCCACTGATGTACCAATGTTAGAAACTGGCAATGCTGATGTACTTCCTCCAGTTTCTGAAAGTGTAAGCAAACAACTGGCTAGACTTGGTAATCAAATAAAAGAAAGAAAGAAAATGAAACAAGCCAACCAAGTTGAAGCCAGAGCACATCTTGCACAGATCAAACTGCTTGATATTAGTGATGCTCATCTTTTGGGAATCACTAAGGAGGAGTATGCCAGAGTAAAGAATGATCCCAGGATAGTTGAAAGAAATGCTTGATGTTGAACTGGACAGACACTATCCTGATGATGAAGCTGAATTTGATGCCAGAAGCTTGAATATATCAGTGGAGAAGGCTAAAGAGAATAGGGCCAGTGGGATTCTAAAAAGAATTGAACATGTTAAGAAGGTTGTGAAAAGGGTATTGAATCCACCAAGGAGGATCCCTCAACCAAGAAGACCACTGACAAGAGATGCTGACCTTAGAACCTTCATTAAACCAGCTGGTGAAGTATCAAATGATGACATCAAGTCTGCTGTACTGGCTGCTGGAGCTGGGAGTATTAAAATAACAAATGAATCTGAAGCAAGAAGCTATTACTCCCAGATCATGGCAACCAGAAGACATAGTGGGACTATCAATGATGTTAATGTAACCATTAAGCCAGGCACCAAGCACTTTCAAGTTGAAGTTAGTTATACCAGAGGGCCACTGGTTAAAACTGACAACTGAAGTAGAAAGTTTGAAGAAGAAGGATGAAGAAGTGAAGGATAAGGTGGTTTCTGGTTTGGATGAAGATTCCAAGATTTTAAATGAATTGAAAACTGGTCAGAAACAAGTTGCAGCTAATGTTCTGACCCAGTCTAAAGAAACCAACCACCTATGGAGATCTTTCAGGATGATGTGCACGATCTTCAAAGAATGCAAGAACATGCAATCGTGACAGCCTCTTGACCGGTTGCCAGCTCACCATTCTGAATGAGAAGTGATTAGGGCAGGTCTAGATGCTGCCAAGGGGGAAAGAAGTGCAGTTCTTGTACAAACTCAAACTGAAAGAAATCCATCTGGAAGTCAAGCAGGTAGGGAAATGGTTGTAGCTGCCAGTACTGAAGCTGGTGAGCAAAGAACTGGTGAAACTGGTGATATAAGTGTTAGGGGGAATGTTGTGGATAAAGGAAAAGGTTTGGCATCTGATGTATCTGCCCAGCCGGCCACTGATGTACCAATGTTAGAAACTGGCAATGCTGATGTACTTCCTCCAGTTCAGATACCAGTTGAAAGAAATGCTTGATGTTGAACTGGACAGACACTATCCTGATGATGAAGCTGAATTTGATGCCAGAAGCTTGAATATATCAGTGGAGAAGGCTAAAGAGAATAGGGCCAGTGGGATTCTAAAAAGAATTGAACATGTTAAGAAGGTTGTGAAAAGGGTATTGAATCCACCAAGGAGGATCCCTCAACCAAGAAGACCACTGACAAGAGATGCTGACCTTAGAACCTTCATTAAACCAGCTGGTGAAGTATCAAATGATGACATCAAGTCTGCTGTACTGGCTGCTGGAGCTGGGAGTATTAAAATAACAAATGAATCTGAAGCAAGAAGCTATTACTCCCAGATCATGGCAACCAGAAGACATAGTGGGACTATCAATGATGTTAATGTAACCATTAAGCCAGGCACCAAGCACTTTCAAGTTGAAGTTAGTTATACCAGAGGGCCACTGGTTAAAACTGACAATCCTGGTGCAATGCAGTATGGGTTCACTGAATGGGTTGAAATGGTAAATGTTTTGGATGCAAAGGCACAAAAGAATAGGTTTGAGAAAGCATGGGTGAACTTCTTAAAGGGCAAGATTCAACACAAAGAAAATCTGGAGCTAAAGTTGAATATTGATCCTGAAGACTCTCAGCCTATCTCTTCAGTGACCAAGAGAAGAAGAACTGGCGAAGGGCCATCCCATTAAGTTCTCTTTTCAGTTATCTACTTGTAATTTTATTTACATTCTGTAACTTGTATAAATTTCATTTCCTTGTATAAATGAAGTTACCAGTTTGTAACCACAAGGTAGATAATAGATTAGATCTAACAAACTTAAAAGAAAAACCCAAGGCATTTATTGATCTATAAAAATGCCTTGGAAAACTTAGATAGATTTAATCGAACAAGTCTCTCCAGTTCAAACTTGTACAGATACAAGAACTAAAAAAAGACTTGGCAATATTTCTAGACAAATAGGGGGAATTTGTTAGGACCAGTTTACTGGTAAACTGGCCAGTCTCCAGTTGCACCTGGAGACCCAGTGAAACTGGAGACCCAGAAGATTTGTCCAGAAATATATTGAAGTCCAGTTACATCGTACAGTTAACGCAACTGAAGACTTCCTCCAGTTGAGAACTGACCAGTTGAAGAATCCTTCCAGTTGAAGTCGAAGACAACAAGTGGAAGATAGAGAATGACAATGGCAGCGAAGCCCAGTTGACAATCTAGTCAGTTACAAACTGGAGACCGTCAGTGGAAAGCTCTTACAAAGCTTTACACTGATTACGAGGAATTGACTTTTGTGCTTTATGTGCTTTTACCCGGATAATAAGATTTATCTTATTATTTAAGTACAAAAAGGTACATAAAGCTGGTTGAATAAAGTTGCTTTATACTGCAACTTTACACTTCATTTTAAGGAATTAAATGCTATTCCTTAAATGCTCTCAACCACATTTGTACGGCCAAAGTTAACATCCCAATGTTAACTTTGCCTATAAATACAAGTCATTGCACAACAAGAATAATAAGTGATAAAACTCTTCAAAAGTTGAACACTTCACACTTTGCAAACCTGCAATATTCTTGGTGAACTTGTGCAATATTCTCTCAATCGTAAAAAGGAACATTTCACAACTTTAAGTGTTTCGATTGTTTAGAGAAATTACAAGTGTAGATCAATTGTAGTTCATAGGTTGTTAGGATATTTACATACTTGTATTATCTTGGTTCCGCAACAACCTTGTAATTTATTTAAAGTTAATAAATAAATTACACTTGAAAATTACATATTGTCTCACCAATTTATTTTATAAGTATTTTGTATTATTGCATTGTTCTTTACTTATTGTCACTTAAATAAGTAATCTATCTAGAACTTGGTATATACTACTGTAACTGGTCGTCTCCAGTTCAGTGCTTATATTGCAAAGTAACTCCACCATTGACATTGAGGTGTCTTCAGGTAGTACCATCTATTGAGTTGGGACTTACAGAAAGCAACAGATGGAAGTTGCAATAGGCATGAAATCGCCAGAATCAGTACCATCTTCTCCATCACCAAAGAGAAAGGCTTCTGAAGATGCTCCAGGACAGACATCGAAGAGAAGGGCCTGACTCTTATCATTTACTTATTGTAATTTATTGTTTGATGAAAATTGTAACTATTTATCAGTTGATGTATGTAATATTAGTTGCAATTTTTGATTCATAAAGTAAATGATCAGATTTAGTCTAAGTTAGAACTTAAAAGATGAAACTGAAAACACTCATGATCTATAAAGTGTTTTCTAGTAACTTAGATTTTTTAGACTAAGTCAAAACTTGTGTTTTTCAAGCATACAAAATTGTATAGATATAAGCTTGAAAACACTTGCATTATTTCTAAACAAATAGGGGGAATTTGTTAGGTCCAGATTTACTGTACTCGCTCCAGACTCGACTACTGGAGCCTTACTGAAGATCTGTCCAGAAACGTGTTCTACTGGACCTACTCCAGACTTGGAATTTGGAGTCCCTCTGAAGATTTGTCCAGAAATAATGGAAGACCAGTAAGCAAATACTTGTATAGGAAATCTGGAGTATTCTCCAGATTAGCTCACTGGACTTCACCCCAGTCCAGATCTACTCTACTGAAGACGTTCTCACTGAAGTCAGAATAAAGAAGGCTGACAAATGGCGGAGTCCACTGGAAGTTTTACCAGATCTGTACACTGGAGGATTGTCAGTGTTCTAGACCTTACAAGTCTGAACACTAATATCGAGGAATTGACTTTTGCCTTTACACACTTTCCAAAGAACACTCCACTTGTTCTTTACCAAAGTTTATACGTGTGTAAAGGTGGTTGGTTAAAAGAATAAAGTCATATTGATGTGACTTTATCCTTGTACCATTAACCAATGCATTTAATGTTCTTGTCGGTTCATTAAATGCATGCAACCATATTTGTACGGCACAAAATTCACTGGTGAATTTTGTTGCCTATAAATACAAAGTCATTTCTTTGAGAAAATTACTTTAAAGCATACATTAAGCATTAGAGTGAATTTGTCT
Organism: Erigeron breviscapus; assembly: GCA_034093135.1. Taxonomy (NCBI): domain Eukaryota; kingdom Viridiplantae; phylum Streptophyta; class Magnoliopsida; order Asterales; family Asteraceae; genus Erigeron; species Erigeron breviscapus. The sequence continues at coordinate 26,015,760 of CM067170.1, read as the reverse complement.
AAATACTCTCGATCTTAAACAGGGATACTTCACAACTTTAAGTATCTCGATCCAAAAGAGTTATTTGACAAATATAGATCATTTGTAATTCATAGGTTGTTAGGATACATACTTATTTGTATTATCTTGATTCCGCACAACCTTGTATTTTATTTAACATCATAAATAAAATACACCTTGAAAAATACATAATGTTCCACTTTACTTGCTTATTGCTTTAAGTCTTGTATTACTTTGTTTATATATTCTTGCATTTATTTACAAGTAATACTAGTCCATTCAAGTGATTATTAGACTTGTTGTATTTTACACTTTCGGGGTTAACCATCGTATTCAGGGACTCACAGATTTGTACCACCTTTACCACGAAATGCAATTGGGAACATCATTTGGAATGCGGTGGCTAAATGTGAATCAAACGACGACTTAAGATTAGATACCATGGCAGGGCACATAAATGCTGGTGTTGCGAAAATCAACACCAGTTTTGTTGAGCAATTTAAAGGGGAAGACGGGTTTGATAAGATTGTTGACGAGATAAAACAGTTGGGAGCTCAAATGTCGAGCTATGATGCAGATTACTACTCTTCGAGTAGCATGTGTAATTCCGGGCTATATGATGCTGACTTTGGCTGGGGAACTCCTGTTTGGTCGTGTTTTGGGTATTTAAACACTAATCTTGCTCTCTATACGAATGTCATACTTTTGATGGATACGAGTACGGACGATGGGATTGAAGCGTGGGTCACCTTGAGCCAAGACGAAATGGAGATACTCGAGCATGATTCTGATCTCCTCTTGTATGCTTCAGTCGAGCCTAGTCCTCTCTAAGCTTGATTAACTTCACTTGTTTTTATTCCTTCACATTTTATTTGGTGTGAAATTTGTTTCAAGAAGCGATTTGCAAGTTGTACGAATACATGTTTGTATGCTACAATTTATTGATCACATAAATGCATTTTGCCATACTTTTAAATAAAAATGCTACAAAATTGCTAATTTAGTCTATCATCAAGATTTCATGAACCTATTTCTCCTTTCATCAAAAATATCTATCATCAAGATTTCATGAACCTATTTCTCCTTTCATCAAAGATATCTTTGATCAAGATTCCTAATCCAACTGTCATAATTCACATCAGAAGTAAGAACACAAACTCTCATCAGATGGATCGTCATCTTCTGAGTCAGACAATTTATCAAACACATAATGTGCATCAAAATACCCATCTTTAATCCCATACCTTAAAGTTTCAATTTTTCAATATCTAAACATTAAATCACTAAAAATACTCAAGAGTATTCAAAAGTATAATACTGTAATAAAAAGAAAAAGTTTAAACCTTTATAAATTGTTCAAAAACAGAGCATATAACAAAACTGAACAAATTATAAAAATTCTACACCCCTAATTTTAAAAAGAGTTTAAAAATAAGTTACGAATTAACCAAAGTACCCTAATGAACCTCATTTGGATTGAGTTAGATTTAACTTTAACTAATCAATTGTACACGACCAATTCCTAATCTTTTAAAATATTTTCATTTTCTACATTTAATCAGTTACCTTTAAATCAATTACATACTCCACTTGACGCAGTCACGGCCACTACCACACTGTCCTCGCCACCGGCGTAGTATAAATTGATAAATTCAAACCTCGGTGTTATAAAACCAGTTTTAACACTATAGAAATTATGAGGAAAGAATATAATATATACACAAATATATATAGTTTGAAAGTGACAATGTTTGACTTGATGGGCAACGTTTGCAACAAGTCGGCTGATTAAATCGAAGAATATAAAAGAAGCAAGACCCGACTGGCGGCTACGTGGACGGTTCAACCATAGGTGATTAGGCGACATTAAATTTACACGATAAACTTAATGAAACTTATTGACCGTCGTAATCACCATGCATAAAATAATTGTACAAAAAAAAGTGTTCAACTAAAAGATTTCGGTTTGATGCAAAGGCTTTACAAGTACTTAAGGCCAAAGCAGCTAAATCCTATCTAAATTTATTATGATTTTAGGGATAAGGACGGGGTCCAGGGCCAGCGCCACTGGGAGCGAGTTCTAAGGGGCGGCAGCACCTGGCTGAGGTCGAGCCAATTTTTATTTCCATAAAATTGTTATGATGAAAAGTTCTCCAAAAGTTAAATTTTCGGAACTTAAAGAACTAATTTTGCCAACTTTGAAATCTTGTTTTAATATCGTTTAGGCAGTTAATGGGCCTGGTTTTATATATCCGCCATTATTATCATGGTCGTATTCTTATTTTGGTTCAAACATTCTCAAATAACAACATACAGAAAGTTCTTAATTATCTGAATTGTATTCGATTAAATAGTTTGGGTGAATTGTCAAATTGATTCAATTTGAAAGTGATTACACGTCTTTCAAAGATGGCAATTATCCGGTTATCTGTTTGTTATTTTACTGAATTCCCCAACAAAGATTGAATCAATTTACTAAAGATGACAACAACGATTCTATGAAAGATATGGTTATGTGTTCGTTATTTTACCGAATTCCCCAACACCTTTACCACGAAATGCAATTGGGAACATCATTTGGAATGCGGTGGCTAAATGTGAATCAAACGACGACTTAAGATTAGATACCATGGCAGGGCACATTAATGTTGGTATTGCAAAAATCGACACCAATTTTGTTGAGTAATTTAGAGGGGAAGACGGGTCAAATGTTGAAGATTAAACTAAATATAATACATTATAAAGTTTAAGGGTGTATTATGTATAAGTCACAAAGTAGGGAAGTTATAACTTATAACTTCCAAGAATATCTATGAAGATTATTGTTCAACAACTACCACAAATTAAGCATTCTGGATGAGATGAAAACATAGGTGAAACAAGCCTAGCTAAACATTACCTTTGGTACAAGAAGAATCAAGTACAAAGTCAACATTGGAAAAGTCAAAGTATTAACAGAAGTCTACGGGACTTGCAACTTCGTATCTATAGAACTTGAAAGCAATGAAGCTGCAGCCTAAGACGAAAAATGGGTGACAGCTATGAATTAATGAAGAAATGAAGATGTTCGAAAAATACAACACGTACGTGGGAGTTAGTTGATCTTCCCAAAGATAAAGAATTGGAGTCAAGTGAGTCTACAAAACATAACTAGATGAAAGAAATCATTGGATTAAAATTCATCAACTAGATGTGAAATCAGCCTTTCTAAATGGATTTTTCGAAGAAGAAATACAACAACGACCAGAAAATTGTTGGCAATGAAAATAAAAAACTCAGGAATAGTTGGCGATGAAAAAAAAATACACATCAAGATCTAAAATGTAAATATTGCGACCATTTAATTTGTGACATTTTCTATATATACATAAATTTGGTTCACAGTTCGTGACAAATTTTATATTCGTTTACTGATTTACAACTAGTAGTTCCGCTACACTGTGATAGAATTTCGTGCCAGATATATATGTATATACAACTGGTGATGCGTCAGCTCTTTGATCAGGATGGTTTCTAAACTTGGAACGGATACTCGATCTACAAATTATATTTTATCCAAATAATTAATACTCCGTAAAATAGCTAGCTTCAAAGACTTACTCACCATGTAACACAAGTGTATTACTGTATTATTCAGTTTTTGACACGTATATTGGTGAATTTATTACTGTATATATTAGCTTATGATATGATGATCGACCTGAAGAATCTACTTCATAACTTTATTAATAATTAATAACATACACACCGCCAAGCAAAATTAGTACGTGTGGAAGTGTAGTTAGCTATGTCGTCATCGATGCAAGTCGTAATACAGTCGAAAAAATTCATAAAACCCGCAACTCCAACTCCTGAGGCCGGTCACTACAAAATAAGCCTCCTTGATGAGGTTGCTCCTGCCACGAATACAAGTATTGTTCTATTCTTCTCCATCAACAGCGATCAGAATCCCAAGTTTATTGCTAAGCTAGAAAAATCGCTTGAAAGAATCTTACCGAGTTTCTACCCTCTTGCTGGTAGGTATCTGCAAGAGATTCATGTGATTGAATGTAAAGACCAGGGTGTTGAGTTAATACAAGCTACATTATTATCCAACGACATAATCACTACGCTTCAAGATTTCATGGATGCTAGTGAAACGAATATAAGACTCGTTGACGACTTAATTCCATTTGCCAATGGGGCCGTGGATCAAGTCATGGACCAGATTCTAGGGGTTCAGGTGACCACTTTTGAGTGTGGAGGATTAGCACAATCAGAATAATCATCTGGTGTAATTTCCCATTCTATATATGAAGCTGATTATGGTTTTGGAAAGCCGGTTTAATTGGGTCAGCAGTGTGGTAGCATAGGAGTACATGCGAAAAACATAGTATGCTTGCTCGATGGCATTAATTGGAGGAAATGGAGTTGACGCGTATCTAAGTATACAACATGAACACGTACGATTGCTCGAACAAGCTCTCCTTATTCAAGATTTTGTTGCTTGATTAATTTGAAGCAACTACTATGCTACTATCACCTACTTATTTTGTTGTTTAATTATAGTATATATTACCTGAATTTTAATTTTTGTACGTACTCTTTGTATTGTATTTGTTGAATATGTTTGTGTCGTATTTGTGTGTGTTCAACAAATATTCTCATCTAATAATATGTAAAATTATAACGTGTTTTTGAAACATTGTATAATAACTATATTAATGCAAATATAACACTTAAATAACAATAATATTAATTATAATTTATAAGTTTATACTAACATAATATGTAGTCAAAATAAAATAACATATAAATAAATAGTAATAACAAAAATTGTATAACCCAAAAAAAATATAGCTATCTTTTTTATAATTATAACCCAAAAAAAAACTAAAAACGAAAAGCCTTAATGAAGAAAAAAAAACACAGTAACATTATACAATTACATGTATGTATAATACAAAAAGGAAATGAAAACATATTAATGATACATTTGTAGAGATTAAAAGAAAAACGAAAATGCAGACAACATACTTAATTTATCCAATAAAGAAAAGACGGCTTATAATATACATAAGAAAAGAAAAAAAAGGTACATAAATAAAAGACATCTAGTTTATTTAAAAGCAAAAGTAAAAGAAAGCTTTTTATATACAGCTTATAATATAATAATAATAAGAGTAAATTACACGGATGGTACCTGAAGTATACCTCAGATTACCCTTTTGGTACAATCTTTTGAATCTCTACTCGGACCATACCTAAAGTTTCAAAATCCTACTCGTATGGTACCTAAAACTGACGGTCGTCTATTGGCTGTTAAGTCCATCCATTTGAGGACTGATTTCGTTATTTTCTTACAAAGAGGACCAAAAGTGTAATTACTTTTGTAATTTTTTATTTTTATTCATTAACAACAATACAAACCACACACAACATATATATATATATACTTTATTTATTTATTTTTACTATGTTTTTTCATTTATTGTTTGTAATTTTTTTTAATATAAACTCATTCTCAAATAAATAAGAATAAATCAAAAAAAAATTATTTTTTTAATATATTATAAAAAAAAAAAATTGAAATATGTATTTTTAAAAATAATAAAAATAAAAAAATCACATTCCAAAAAAATGAATAAAGCCCATTAGTATGATTTTTTTAATTTAATTTCTATAATTAATTTATTATAATAAAAACACATTTATTCGATCTATTTTTGATTTTTTGAAAATAAGTTTTAATTAAAAATTAAAAAAAAAAAATAAAAAAAAAAAAAAATAATAAAAAAAATAAATAAATAAAATGTATAAAAAAATAAAAAAAATAAATAACTGAAAAACAATAAAAAATAAATAAATAAAATTAAAAAAAATAAAAAAAATAAATAACAAAAAAATAAAAAAAATAATATTTTATTTAAAATAATAAAATAAATAAATGAAAAAAGATAGTAAAAGTAAATAAATAAAGTATAAGTATATGTATATATGTTGTTAATGAATAAAGTTTATTATTATAAAAGTAATTACACTTTTGGTCCTTTTTGTAAAAAAATAACGAAATTAGTCCTCAAGTGGATGGACTTAACAGCCAATAGACGGCCGTCAGTTTTAGGTACCATACGAGTAGAATTTTGATACTTTAGGTATGGTCCGAGTAGAGATTCAAAAGATTGTATCAAAAGAGTAATCTGGGTATACTTCAGGTACCATCCGTGTAATTTACTCTATTATAATTAGGAATTTCTAAATAAAATATAATGATAAAGGTAAATTTTAAGATTAGAAAACAATATGTATGAAATAAAAAGAAATGAAATAACGTTGATAGTACGTACGTGTTATAAAACTTGATGGTGAAATTAAAACAAATGAAATCAAGAAAAGACAATTAAAGTGAAAATTTTGAAATTAATCAAGTAAAAGCTCTAATGATGACAAACATATACATAAATCTTTTTATGGATAAATTAGAGAGGTACATGCGAAACGTGACAGTAGTGGCGGCGAGTGTGGTTATTAATGTAAAAGTAATTGATGTAAAAAGGGGAGTTAATTGCATGATTGGTCCATGTGGTTTGTACACTTTAGCAATGGGTGTCCTTTTTCAAGTATCGTTGCAATGGGGGTCCCTATTTTGAGAATTTTTTGCAAGACTGGTCCCTTTTTAACAGGACCGTTAGCGGGTGTCGTTAAGTCGACACGTGGCAATAACGTGTAGGGACAATATCGTCTTTTCACACAACATAGAAGGGACCTTTATATAATTGAATTAGAATACAATGAAGGGAGACCCGTCGATGCTTGAGAAAGAACAGAGAGTCGAACCTTCTCTTGTGAAAGCCTAGACCGAAGATTAATCTGACCTTGAATAAAGATAAAGGCTTTCGAGCCTTCACTTAAGAGAAAGAAAGTATCAAACCTTGGTGTCGAAGCTTGGAGAAAGCAAGCTTAAGGAAGCTCAAGTGTTGTTAAATAAGACAGAAATGTGTCGAGGTATTGTCCAGCGAAGTCTAAGGTTGGACAGGGTTCCAGCGAGCCTTAGAGAGAGGCAACAAGACCAAGATGTGTCGAAGCTTAGAGAAAGAAAGAAAGGCTCGGATAAAACTCTAGTCTAAATTAACTATATATATATATATATATATATATATATATATAATATATATATATATATATATATATATATATATATATATATATTTCGAAGCTTAGATAAAGGCGAAGTGTAGTGAAGCTAGACAGAGATAAGAAAGAAAGTATGGCATCGAAGCCGAAGCTAAGGAAGGAAAGGGTGGGGGCCCAGCCGAGCTTAAGGGAAGAGAGAGAGTCGGAGTATAAAAACTAAATAAGGAAGGGGCTCTCCTTTGTTGAAGCTTAGACGTTAACAAGGCATATCAAAGCCTGGGGTGGACCCCACTCTAGCGAGACCTACATAAATTTATATATAATATATATATATATATGATAGAAGGGCTGAAAACATATTTGATATATTTGGAATATGGAAGCTAGGAGTGGGCCCAGTCAACGCTTAGGAAAGATAGCAAGGCTTCGATAGAATCATCACTTTGACGAGCTTTCGAAGGAAACCTTGATCAAGCTTTAGAAAAGGACAACCGGCAAACCCTCGAGGAATTCGCTTCAAAAGGGTCTCTATTTATTTGAGACTTGGCAGTATATAATTACTTTAGGCCCATACACACTTTCCTCACCTTTATCTAAAGAAAGGAATATTATTTTGGAGTTCACAAATGGTCCATCCTCTTGCATCATGTCACATGGAAAGACTAGGAGAGGGGACCATGGTACTAATACTACTAGATGTTTTCTTTTCATGCTTTCCTTTGGGTAAAGGCACGTAGGAAAGGAAGCATAAAGTTACAGGTCCCATACTTTCCTTGAGGAAGCAAAGAAAGAGTAACAAGGCTTCACGCTTTATTTGTTAGATCCCTTTTGGCATTAAAGAATTCCCAGGACATGATAAATAATTCATTTTCTAGATGTGTTCACCAGACATCTGACTTAGCAACCTTCTGCTTAGACCGGCAACGATAAGGAAGGAGATCTATGGATAATGGGATATAGAAGTCAGGTGCGGCGGTCAGCTCAGTCAGAGCGGAAGCGGTCAGGCAAGGTTATCGTCAGACAATGTCGTGCAAGCAGGATGTTTCGCTAAAATCCTCGTGTCACCAGTTCAAATCTGGTTCCTGACACATGATTAATTTGTATGAGTAACAATTCCATTCAGTTCCGGTTTCGGAAAACTTTCCACCGGGGCCTAACATCAAAGGCGCAGGTTGATCTCTCTGGTTGAGGCTGCAATTCATTTTGACACGTGGGCTTCGTTTCGGCCTATGGAATCTCAGTTCTGTAAAAGCCGGTCTTTGAGAGCATAAAGAGGGCCTTATAATTCATAAAGAGGGTCTTAGAATTCAAACTAGATATCAGATGAAAGTGGTATGACAACCTCAAACGAACCAATTGTACAAATAATAATCCACTTCGTTACATGATTTCTTTTTCATATAGATAGATATAGGATCCATGGGACAATTACTTAAAAGTACATTTTGTGCTACAGCCCTTCCTATCTCGAATTTGACTAACATTTGGTCTTACATCAGAGGCCGGGCCCATATCTGACAAGGCCCAAAATACGATGTTACCCTAATTCGCAGCCTATATATACCTCTTATCACATTATATGTAACAAAAGGATGATTCATCAAAAAACATTCTACAATCAATTCATTCAGTACAACACACATTCAATATTATACAATCATCAGTATATTCATAGACATTATCATCAGTACATTCAATCATCAATCAATCATTCATTACACAAAAATATATAACATTCATATCCTCCAGAGATCGATACATCTCTCTGGGAAAATCATCATTCACCTTAGGTTCGTTAAGAACTTAGTAGGTTAACACTCTTATTGAGGAGATTTTGATGATTTTCGTGGTTAAACCCATTTGGTGATTGAGCTCAACAATCAATGCTCAAACAGGGACAATATCGTCTTTTCACACAACATAGAAAGGGCCTTTATTACTAATGAACTCGAAAAGGGACCCCATTGCTAAAGTGTGTAAACCACAGGGACCAATCTTGCAATTAACTCTTGATAATACATATCATCATTTATATTTATCTTTTTTTCTTTATACATACTAAAAGACTACTGATTTAACCATTTATTAACCAACTAAAAAACTTAATTAACCGCTAAAATTGTAGAACATGGACAAAAAAAAATTAATATTACTAATAATAATTGTAAAAAAAGTCTTATTAATTTAGTTTTTTTAATCCATCACTAAATTATACTTTTTAGTTTTTTATTAAAGAATAAATTTTACTAAATACTTAATTAGTTATTAACACTTTTTTGCTTTTCATAATTATTAATAATTAAATTACTAAAAATATATTTCCACGTACTATAAAATACAAAGTATATTACTCGATATATCTAAAATATATTAAAAAATCTGTTAGCATTTATATTAAAATAAACTTTCACGTATATTTATTAATTAATATTTATAAATCAACCAACTGCATAAATGTTTAATAGTTACATAGAGAACTAAAATACCATATATGACATTTATATTATTCAGACAAGTTTGTTTTTTAATAAATATCTAATTCTTAACGTAGAATATCTTAGTTCTTAACCTTAAATAATAATAAAAGTTTATATATCAATTAGTTTTCAAAAGAAAAATTAAAATTTTATATTGCAATCTTTTATTTATTTAAAAAGTTCTCAATGTGTTAATTGCAAGATTGGTCCCTGTGGTTTTTTCATTTTAGCAATGGGGTCCCTTTTTTCGAGTTCACTAGCAATGGGGGTCCCTTATGTGTTGTATGAAAAGACAATATTGCCCCTGCACGTGATGGCCACGTGAAGACTTGTCGGCATCCGCTAAAGGTTCCGTTAAAAAGAGACCATCTTGCAAAAATTTCTCAAAACAGGGACCCCCATTGCAATGATACTCAAAAAGGGACCCTATTGCTAGAGTGTGTAAACCACAGGGACCAATCTTGCAATTAACTCTAAAAAGGCTTGTAGTTTTTTAAGGTTGAGAGTTTATGTTGTAAATAATTTCATTAAGTTATTATAATATTAGATGAATATTTAAATTATGAATAAAGGATAAAAATATTTCTGATATATTATATTATATATATTAATGGCATAGCTAAGAGAAAAAAATAAAAGTTAACATTTGATCTTAGACCTTTAAATTAACAAACAAGATAATCATGACCTTTAAAACTAAAAGTCAAAGTATTTAAACTGTAAAAGTCAATATTCTACTAATAAAAATGGTATATATTTTGACATTGTAATATTTCCATGAATTATATACAAGTTTTGATTGATTCGTACCAAAACACACCTACAATTTAACAGTGCAATATTGCCATATATATTGCCATATATACATGGGTAATGATACCCAAACAAATATAAACATTTTCAAAACTTTTTAAATAAATCATTTTCAAAACTTAAACTCTCCATGTTGATTTCTACCTAACACACCTCATTTAATTCATACATAGATAATTTTTACACCAAGGGTTTACTCTAATTAATCGTCGTGCCTTCTGTAGCGGATTAATTAGGGGTTTTCCCCCACCGGGTCGTGGTGCATCTCGAGATACCTTTGCCGTGGGTATCCTTGCTTGCCGTTCAAAAAAAAAACACGTTTAATACGATTCAACAAAAATCAAAATTAAAATTTCACAATTAATATTATAGGATTACAAATGTTAAAAAGTTTATCTGGTACCACTATAAATACCACAAATATTTTCTTCTTATTTTAATACATCATAATTTTAATACATCAAGACGAAGAAGGTAATGTGTTTTACATTCATATTTCATTATGTTTTTTCCATATTAATATTATTTCGTTCTATGCTAATTGACTATATGCATTTGCTCTTTGTATGTATTATTACATCATATTACTATGTAATCTTAACACAAAGTAGTTTTTTATATATTTTTTAATAGGATTTGAAGCCACCAATCCAATAATAACAAGAAAAAGGAAGTTGCATTTGACTTGAATGACGACATCGACTTGAACGCAGATATTGCTTTTCAATATATGAGGATTCTAAAAAAGAAAACGAAGGTTCGTTGATAAGTATGCAATTGAATGGGATGATTTTGATTGTTTTGTAAGGTGATTTTCATTAGGATTTGCTTTTAGATAAGACTTTGCAGAAAACGATATTCCTTTAGCACAAGCAAATATGTATTCAAAAAGATTATATATAAATCTAATAATGAGGTCATTATTTTTAATTGTCTACTAATTATGTACTTGTGCTTGTAAGATATTGTTGATGATGACATCTCATTGATCAAACGTAAGAACATGAATCAAGTTTAGATCTTTTAAATCGTTTCATTTGCGATGAACCAAAGTTTTGTTGTTTTTAATAACTTAATTTGTTATATTCCAATGTTTTTTGTTTCATTTATTTTGTACATGTGTTGTTTCTTTAGTTTTTATAATTTTCAAGACAAATTATGCAAGTCCATCAACTAATAATTGCCATATATATTGCCATATATATTGCCATATATATTGCCATATATATTGCCATATATATTGCCATATATATTGCCATATATATTGCCATATATATTGCCATATATATTGCCATATATATTGCCATATATATTGCCATATATATTGCCATATATATTGCCATATATATTGCCATATATATTGCCATATATATTGCCATATATATTGCCATATATATTGCCATATATATTGCCATATATATTGCCATATATATTGCCATATATATTGCCATATATATTGCCATATATATTGCCATATATATTGCCATATATATTGCCATATATATTGCCATATATATTGCCATATATATTGCCATATATATTGCCATATATATTGCCATATATATTGCCATATATATTGCCATATATATTGCCATATATATTGCCATATATATTGCCATATATATTGCCATATATATTGCCATATATATTGCCATATATATTGCCATATATATTGCCATATATATTGCCATATATATTGCCATATATATTGCCATATATATTGCCATATATATTGCCATATATATTGCCATATATATTGCCATATATATTGCCATATATATTGCCATATATATTGCCATATATATTGCCATATATATTGCCATATATATTGCCATATATATTGCCATATATATTGCCATATATATTGCCATATATATTGCCATATATATTGCCATATATATTGCCATATATATTGCCATATATATTGCCATATATATTGCCATATATATTGCCATATATATTGCCATATATATTGCCATATATATTGCCATATATATTGCCATATATATTGCCATATATATTGCCATATATATTGCCATATATATTGCCATATATATTGCCATATATATTGCCATATATATTGCCATATATATTGCCATATATATTGCCATATATATTGCCATATATATTGCCATATATATTGCCATATATATTGCCATATATATTGCCATATATATTGCCATATATATTGCCATATATATTGCCATATATATTGCCATATATATTGCCATATATATTGCCATATATATTGCCATATATATTGCCATATATATTGCCATATATATTGCCATATATATTGCCATATATATTGCCATATATATTGCCATATATATTGCCATATATATTGCCATATATATTGCCATATATATTGCCATATATATTGCCATATATATTGCCATATATATTGCCATATATATTGCCATATATATTGCCATATATATTGCCATATATATTGCCATATATATTGCCATATATATTGCCATATATATTGCCATATATATTTCCATGAATTATATACAAGTTTTGATTGATTCGCCAAAACACACCTACAATTTAACAGTGCAATATTGCCATATATATTGCCATATATACATGGGTAATGATACCCAAACAAATATAAACATTTTCAAAACTTTTTAAATAAATCATTTTCAAAACTTAAACTCTCCATGTTGATTTCTACCTAACACACCTCTTAATTCATAATCATTTTAGAAACTTTTTACATAAATCATTAATGATCAAACAAATATAAACATTTTCAAAACTTTTTAAATAAATCATTTTCAAAACTTAAACTCTCCATGTTGATTTCTACCTAACACACCTCATTTAATTCATACATAGATAATTTTTACACCAAGGGTTTACTCTAATTAATCGTCGTGCCTTCTGTAGCGGATTAATTAGGGGTTTTCCCCCACCGGGTCGTGGTGCATCTCGAGATACCTTTGCCGTGGGTATCCTTGCTTGCCGTTCAAAAAAAAAATAAGGATAATTTACAATGAATATAAATTGCAAGAACAAAATCACCAATTAACAGACATAATTACCAAAAAACTTTTTTTGTTACCAAAAAAGACTTATTATCAACCATTTAAGTAAAAAATTCATGCTATATTTACTTAAAAAAAGTTTTTTTTTTTGAAAGTCAGAGCGGATAAATAGATAATACTGCCAACTTTGATGCGCCCACGCCGGGTTCGAATCTTGGTAATGCCCTAAAGGGTTTGCTCTCCAATGTGTAGATGGGTATAACATTGCTAAGGCCCCCTCACCACATTTGCATGTGACATAATTCAAACCCTTAAATCCTTAACCCCTTAAAAAAAGCCATAAAATGAAAAACTCTTTAATTACTGGACTAACCAATGACACTTAAAAAAGTTTTTTGGTATCTACATATAACCACCTACTATATATAAAAAATAATTTAAACCAAATGAATTATAAGTTGCAACAAAATATCATGCGTTTCAAATGACATGAAAAATAGTTCCATCAGTAAATTGAAAAAAGAAATAATTAAATAAAGTTGTCATAACATGGTCATCCTCCGTTTTTTTCGACTAACTAATCTACAAAGCCAAATTTTTATAAGGTTTCGAGTCGAATTTTGGATAAGGTCAAGTGACAATCTTTAATATATATTATATCGAAAGTATACAAGATTTAAAACTTTATTCTAACATTCTGCTCAATTTCATAATATACTTTATTATTGGGTAAAAGACTTTTTTTTTAAAACGACTAAGTAAAAGACTTTTCAGTAAACTTGGTAACCCGGTCAACGACCGGGTATTAATCTAGTTAGATCATTGTTTGTGAGGGGGATAATTTACTTTATAAAAGAGTGTAAATATACAAGTGTGGCCAAATAAAACATGGACTTTAATTTATTTAAAATGGATAGAAAATGTGTCAAAGTGTGTAAACTGCAAAGTCTCCATTAAGCCTCTACAAACGTTTACTTTCTCCAGTATTTTCTATTTTTTTTTTAAGATGGAGTTGATGCGTAAATCACGCGACAAACGACAGCGGAAGACTATTTTTGGTATTTTTCTGATTTTTATTAAACAAACAACAAAACAAGACAATAAAATAAAAAGATAGATAAAAGAATCCACCACCAAGATTCGTAAAGGATTGGCCACCAGAATCAAGGATAAAGGAAACACTCCAACCCACCACTATGTTTGATAAAGGTCTAGCCACCACAAACACAGATAAAGGAATCGAAGATTTTGGATCTCACCACTATATTTGATAAAGGACGAACCACCACAAATATAGATAAAGGGATCACTTCAAACCACCAAGATCAAATATCCATAAAGGTAAATAAAGATTTTTGGATAAGAAATAGAGGCTGCTCTATTAATTTCATTCAATCAATCAAGTCTGTCTTACAATGAGAAATGAGCCTCTATTTATAGCTACTAATGCTATTTTCTAGAATTAAAGAAATACAATAATAAAAGAAATAAAAAGGCTGTCACAAACAACAAGAACCACCACTACTTTTAGACAACCAATAGAAAAAAGGGCATGTGAAGCTTCTAGAATTATTCCCTTAAAAATGGTCCCCACAATTGGCACA
Source organism: Erigeron breviscapus (assembly GCA_034093135.1). Taxonomy (NCBI): domain Eukaryota; kingdom Viridiplantae; phylum Streptophyta; class Magnoliopsida; order Asterales; family Asteraceae; genus Erigeron; species Erigeron breviscapus. Next base: position 26,000,757 of record CM067170.1, on the reverse strand, counting down.
TGCAAACCGTTAGGAAAGGTGTCACATCTAGTTGTCCATCCTTATCCATTTCCATAGCTGCCTAGCATAAACTTGGTATATTCCTTCTTTATTGGGTCCACTGCCATGTCACCGAAATAAACTGAACTGAACAAAACTGGTGACATTATTCTGGTACATCTGGACTGGAGTCGTTCACTGGTAAGCTTCACTGAAGGGTCTTGACTTGTAACATCCCAATCTTTTTATTTAACGGTTGACTAGAGTCGTTAAGTCAACATAATGTGTCGTTAAGTCGTCGATAGATTTGTATGCTTATATGTAGTTAATGTGTTATACGTGCGAGACTTGAATGTCTTATTAATTGATGTAGTAATGTGGTTAAGATGTAGTTAAATGCCTTTTTGAGGTGTTCAAAATGTTTAATGAGTTGTATGTAGTCCATAGAGGTGTTTTGGGCAAGAAATATGACTTTATGAAGCTTAGGGACCAATTTTGACATGGTGTGAAAGTCAAAAACGGGTTTAGGGTCTTGGAGGGAGCCATTAGTTCATCATTTTCAGAATTATAACTTTTCTCTCAAGCCCTAGCCACCCCTTTGATCCCCTATCAAAATTCTAAGCCGAAAATCCTTCAAACATGTGATTTAGGAGTGATTGATCGAGTATTTTGCATCCCCATTGTGATCTTCAGTTAATAGAGGTATATTGATTTTGATTTTATGTCTTTTTGATCATATGAGTCATTAGAAATCAGATCTAGACCATTGGAGGGTCAATTGATGTCGAAATAACGTTTGTTTTAATAATGCAAATCATGAGTGGTTTAATAAAGGAGTTATTTGCATTATAATGGTTTGAAAATGAAGGATTTTGATGTATGAAAGTCATGTAATTGATTTGGAGTCGTTTGGATCTGGTTTGGGGTGTAATCGATCGAACTTGTGCAGAATCGGGGCTAGTTGCGGCGCAACTGGTTTCCAGAAAGTTAAGCTGCGGCGCAACATGTAGGTTGCGGCGCAACTGAGGGCTGGTGTTGCGGCGCAACATGTAGGTTGCGGCGCAACTGTAATACAGAAAGATAAGTTGCGGCGCAACGTAGTATGTTGCGGCGCAACAGTGTCAGTTTCGAAATGAGTTTAACTTTTGAACCTCCAATGCGTAGTCGTAGTCGTGAGTCTTGTTTGTAGGTGTTGAGGTCTGAGATATGTCCTTAATAACGTGAGTATTAGCGTGTCTAATGGTCGTTTACTATATATAGGTAGACGAGACTAGTTGCTTGCACGATAACGTAGTTGCCTATCGTCGTGCGCTTCTTTGAGGTAAGATACACTACTTTTGTCACACTGAGGGTTCAACAAACGATGGTTTCATAATTATAACTTCCCAATCGGTAACGTATGTTGTTTATGGGTATATGGGTTACATGTGAGGTAATATGGGTTATGTAGTTGGCCTTTGAGACCTGAAATGCAGTCCCTCATGATATGTATTGTAGTGCATGTTATGATATGACGTAGGATGTAGTGCTATGTATGAAGTATGATGTAGTGTTATGATATGCAGTAACTTGTGATGTTATGAGATGCGGTATATGTTGTTATTGATTGATGTTGTGCATGATTTGTATGGCTTGCTCATCTAGTTCACTAGACTTGCTAAGTTGCCATGTCACGTGCACGTTTAAGGGCCCAAAACGTAAAAGCAGTTAACGTAGTAAATGTTTAGGTAATGTAGTCACCTAAACTAAATGATGCAGTTTCGAGCTCATAAAACTTTGATGCAGGAAAGTGTTAAGCTTAACCCGTACTTGCCCTAGCCCGGCTAAGTGCGTTGACGTAGGTTGCTTGGGTGGCTCCTTGCAACATGGTCATTGAGATGCAGTTGAGTAATACGAGGGGTCTGACCCGCCCTCATTTGTCTTGTACATACGGATTACTCGGGGATTGGCTTGCCATTCCTTAACGACGTTTGATGTTCAACTGAATGATTGTCATCTAGTCGGGTGTAACTTATGTTGCACATTGACGCAGTTAAAATGTAGTAAAGTAGTTAAAACGTAGTAAAGCAGTTAATGTAGAAAGCAGTTATGTGGTTATATGTGTGTAATGAAGTAAAGCAGGATAGGCACATTTAAGGTGGTTCATCCTATTATGAAGTATTGTGTGTTTGATATATGTTGTGCCATGATGAAGTGTTCAAATCCATAATGTTTGAAATGGACAAATGTTTTATAACTTGAGTGTTATCTTACTTAGCTGATTTGTTAGCTAACACTTGTCTTTTGAAATGTGTTGCTCCCTCAGGTTTAGCGTAGCTGAGGTAGTGGATGATGATGAGCGAGGAATGGGTAGATAGCTTGATGAAGTCCTTAGCTACCCATAGATGCCGAACGTTTATAGACATTTGTTTATGTTTGTCTTTAATGGAGTTGGATTATTATGTAGTCGGTTGTTTTGTGTTGGGCAGCCGACGGGTTTCTATTAAACTTGTTTTGATGATGCGATTAGTAACACCATTGAATAAGTAAACCAAACAGATTTTAATTGGTTTGGACTTTTAATGTTCTTCCGCTTTATTTTGACGCCGTTAGGCGAAAATTTTTGGAAACCCGTATTTTTAAATGAAGGGTGTTACATGACTGGAGCCTGGAGACTGGAGCCTGAAGACAGAGACTGGAGACTGGAGCCTGGAGCCTGGAGGATCTTCACTGGAGCCTGGATCTGGAGGATCTTCACTGGAGCCTGGATCTGGAGGATCTTCACTGGAGCCTGGATCTGGAGGATCTTCACTGGAGAAGTGATGTAACACCCGTCGTTTAAAAACTTGGATTTTTCAAAACTTTGCCAAACGGCGTTTAAAATAAGCGGAAAGGATCACTTTCAAAATCTGCCCCATCCGTAACGGATGGTACTTTAAAATTTGGTGTTACTACTAGCATCATCAAAACAATAAAAGTAAATCCAAGCTTTGGCACCAACATAAATGCCACATTAATACAAGTCTTTAATCATAAATGAAATAGCCAAACATGAGGCTAAAAGGAAGTCTAAGCGTTTAATGTCTTAGCTAAGCTTCTTTATTCGTCTACCCAAGTCTCACCAAGCTAATCCTCGCCTAGCTCAAACCTGATTAACCTGAAGGCACAACATTTTCAAAGAACAAGTGTTAGCTAATAAAATTAGCTAAGTAAGATAACATAACTTGAAAGCGTTTGCCAATTTCATATATTAACAAAATCTGCATTTTAAGTTAATATCACACACATACATAACATCATAAGATACACATTAGGTTCAACATGTCCTAAAGTGTGCCTATACTTTCTTTCTTCATCTTTCTTTCTTTATTCTTTGCCAAGACGTAGGCTAAGTGACTTATGCCACTTACATAGGGATGTGGGGTTGTGTGTAGGCAGTCATAGACCATACATGGAGTCCTCACACCCGACATGATGGGTAAACCATAAGGTGGTCCATCGGCGTCGTTAAGGAATGACAAAGTCAATCCAACTGAATAAACCGTTTATGCCTTTACGCATTAGTGATTAGTTACTCCACCCGGAATACTCAAACGTAACTATGCCACAAGGAGCAACTCAAGTGACCACGTACGCACCATCCCCGAAGAGCTAGCACGGGTTAAGCTTAACACAAGACTTTACATAATGCTCGAGACTTTAATCGCTTAATTAGTTTAGGCTACTCTTTCACCTAAGCTAATCACATATCATCTTTTACTTTAGGGCCCTTAACGTGCACGTGAACATGGCAATCCTAATCAAGGACTAGTGACTAGGTGATCAAGCCACACATGCAAGCATATATCATATCATTTCATCATTTCATACATACATAATCATTTCATCATTTCATACATACATAATCATTTCATCATTTCATGCATTTACAATCATTTCATCATCTCATGCATATATACTTACCACATACCATTGCAACCTGCATATGAATGTTAATCATCATAAACGGTAAGTAATATATCCCTTTGCAACCTCCCATAGTCACCCATGAACATAAAATGTACATACATATTCAATCGGAAGGTTTAACTTATGAAAACGTGTTTTGTTGTACCAACAGGTGACAAAAGATGTTATCTTACCTCGGTACAGCTTACCAACAAGTTAAAAGTATCTTATAGTGCTTGCTAAGTGCTCCCGACAACCTAGAATGAATATAAGATCGAAATATAAGCTAAACGAAATGTTTTGTGAAAACTGGACAAGAGGTGCGTCGCACCTCCCACATGGTGCGTCGCACAAAATCATCAGGGGATTCTAAACATATGCAGGTGCGCCGCACCTACCCCTTTGGTGCGCCGCATAAAATGATCAGAAATTCTGAACATATGAATGTGCGCCGCACCTACCCTTGGTGCGTCGCATATCGGGCTTTTGGCCGAAAACTATTTTCCAAATTGGCCTGTGGTGCGTCGCACCACCCTCCTGGTGCGTCGCACCTGGAGTGTCGACCAGAAATCTAATCTTTGTTCTATGATCAAACGAATTCCATACGAACCCATACCCCAAATCCAACCTGGGGACTTAAAATTAATCCTTTTAATTGCACTTTCATCAGCTTAAACCATCCTATTCAATCCCTTAATCCTTTACATCATCATTCAATCTTTAAAACACCCGAACAACATGAATTCAATAAACGTTTGATCAAATAGCCCAACCCAAACCCTATGGCCTGGATCGAAATCACTACTAAGACATAAATGATCAGATTTAAGAGTAAGATCCGCCATAATACCTGTAGATGACTTTGAGGATTCGAAATCTTAATCAAACTTGATCGAAACGACACGAAACGATTGATTCTTGGAGAAAACTTGTCTTGAGAGGGAGGGGATCTGTTCCTAGGGCTTAATCACGAAAATTAGCAGCTATTGGGGTCTTACTAGACCTTAAACTCCTGACACAAAGGAAGAAGATCGAAAAAAGAGAGAAACAAAACCGAAGAAAATGGCAAAGAGACACAAACAAAAGAACAGACAGAGAGAAAAAAAACGGCAAAACGTAAAAATAAGAAAAAAAGGAAACAAGTAGAAAAAGAGCAAAAACAAAAAACAAAAAAATGATAAGAAAGGAAAGAAAAAAACAAAGAGGCTCCATAAAACACTAATACAAAAAAAGACGAAATACACAAAAAAAAGTTTAAACAAAGCCCACAAAAAGACAAAAAACAAAGAAGAACAAAGAGGAAAATGGACGAGGGTGGGAGGATAAAGGTCAGAAAGAAAAAAGATAAGCAAATAAACAAGGGAGACGGTAAGAGAAGGGACAAAACAAAGATAAGTGCAAAGGGAGGAAAAGATAATTCGAACAAAGATGCTATTACAAAAATGAGGGCCAGCAAGAGGTGGAATAAAAATAAGGGATCAAAACCACAAAAAAATACAAAGAAGAGCCACAATAAACACAAAGAAAGCACGGCAGAACGAAAAAGGAGACAGCACTAAAAAAACGAATGAACACGCAAAGACGCCATTGAAAAGCAGATTAGCGGAGAAAAAAAAAAAAGGGGCACAGAAATACAAACACAAGAAGTGGAGAAAGGGAAAAAAAAAAACAGAGCCCAGGTATAAGAGTAAATCGAAAAAGAGAAAAAACTAGCAGCAGCCCTCAACAGCAAAAAATATAGCCGACACAAAGGGAAAAAGCAAAGAAAGAAGAAGGAGGAAGGAGAAAACGGAGAAAGAAGACAAATGTAAAACCCCTTAATCACGAAAAAGCAGCTATTGGGGTCTCACTAGACCTTAAACCCCTGACCATAAGTTTCCTTTAGTGCCCATAGGCCCCTCGACTTCCTAAACTTTACTTTCGTAGCTTAATTAACTTACCGGGAGACTTAACGATCTAACAATCACTTAACTTTCATACTTTACTTTAAATTACTTTCATTTAATTCAATTTACTTCATTTCATATTAAACACATAGCATTTAATCACATAATCCCTTATAGGCACATACAACTGACCTGAACGTTAACTAACGGAAAGTCAAATAGTCAAACAAAACGTTTGGGATGTTACAATTACCTCCCCCTTAAGAGGATTCCGTCCTCGGAATCGCCTCAGAAGTGAACAAATCTGGGTATTTCTCTTTCTATCACCGACTCGGTCTCCCAAGTTAAACTTTCACCGTGGTTATGCTTCCATTTAATCAACACGAGATCAATCAACTTTCGGCGAAGTTTCTTTTGTTTTCTTTCGAGTATCGCTACTGGTTCATCCACTATTCTTTTCTGAGGATTAATGCTCACATCCTCAATTGGAATAACACTTGACTCATTGGCCAAACACTTCCTCAAATACGAAACATGAAATGTGTGGTGAATTCCGTCCAATTCTGGGGGTAGTTCTAATTGATAAGCTACATCCTTGATACGTTTCAGAATTTTGAAAGGTCCTATGAAACGTGGGCTTAGCTTTCCCTTCTTTCCGAAATGAATTACTCCTTTCCATGGGGAAACCTTCAGCATTACTAAATCACCAACTTGGAACTCAATTGGCTTCCTTTTCTTGTCGGCATAAGTCTTTTGTCGTTCTCTAGCCACACGAGTGCTTCCTTTGCCACATTAACTTTTTCAGCTGAGATTTCAATGATTTCAGGACCCGTAAACTGCTTTTCACCGGGTTCCATCCAACAACTCGGAGCCCTACATCTCCTACCATAAAGCATTTCAAATGGTGGCATTCCAATACTTGCATGGTGGCTGTTATTATAAGTGAATTCGATCAATTTCAAGTGTTCATCCCATGCCCCACCATATTCTAATACACAAGCTCTCAACATGTCTTCCAACGTTTGTATGGTCCTTTCACTTTGCCCATCAGTTTGAGGGTGATAGGCGGTGCTCAAGTTAATTCTAGTACCTAACTCTCGCTGAAGACCCTTCCAAAAGTTAGACACAAATCTCGTGTCTCGGTCTGAAACAATGGATAAAGGAACACCATGTTTTGCTACGATCTCATCCACATACATCTTTGCCATCTTAGTTAGTGGTACATCTTGTCTTGTTGCCAAGAAATGAGCACTCTTTGTCAATCTATCCACAATAACCCATACCATGTCATTTCCTTTCGGTGTTCTTGGTAGTTTGGTCACAAAATCCATAGTAATATGGTCCCATTTCCATTCCGGAATCTCCAATTGATGCAACATTCCATATGGCTTTTTGTGATCAGCTTTCACACGTGCACACGTCAAACATCTTTCAACAAAATGAACAACTTCTCCCTTAATGTTTGGCCACCAATAGATGGGCTTCAAATCTGCATACATCTTGGTAATACCTGGATGGACTGAATATCTTGACCTATGAGCTTCTTCAAGGATCAATTCTCAGTTACCACCAAGCAATGGTACCCATATTCGACCCTTATAAGTCTTAAATCCACGGCTGTTCGTCTCCATCACAAGTCTTTTCTTCTTTCCAATACTTTCATTATCGATATTATCCTTCAATAAAGCCTTAACTTGTGCTTCCTTGATGCGGTCGAGTAACCCCGACTTGGCTTGAACAACCATGCTCATCAATCTACAAGAAAAATTCTGCACTTTCCTACTTAATGCATCCGCCACCACATTGGCTTTACCGGGATGATATTTAATCTCACAATCATAATCTTTCAGAAGTTCCATCCATCTCCTTTGCCTTACATTCATTTCCTTTTGTGAGAACACATATTGCAAACTCTTATGATCCGTAAACAATGTACATTTGGTGCCATATAATTAATGCCTCCACAACTTCAAAGCAAACACTACTGCAGCCAATTCAAGATCATGGGTCGGGTAATTCTTTTCATGAGGCTTCAACTGACGTGAAGCATATGCAATAACTTTGTCCCTTTGCATAAGGACACAACCAAAACCTGAAATAGAAGCATCACTATACACAACAAGATCATCAGTACCTTCGGGTAATGCTAGGACAGGAGCTTCACATAACTTTGTCTTAAGCGTTTGAAAGGCCTTTTCCGAGCTTCCGTCCATACAAACTTTACTCCTTTCTTTGTCAATTCAGTCATTGGCTTAGCTATTCGGGAGAAATCTTGAATAAACCTCCTATAATAGCCAGCTAAACCGAGAAAACTCTTAATCTCTGTGGGTGTCTTTGGCTGTTCCCATTTAGATACAACTTCAATCTTGGCAGGATCAACTTTAATACCTTCAGAAGAGATAACATGCCCGAGAAATTGAACTTCTCGGAGCCAGAATTCACACTTGGAGAACTTTGCATATAACTTTTTCTCCCTAAGAACCTCAAGAACAGCTCTTAAGTGCTCACGGTGCTCGGCTTCGGACTTTGAATAAATTAGAATATCGTCAATGAAGACAATCACAAAATGATCTAAGAATGGGCGACATACCCGATTCATTAAATCCATAAAAGCGGCTGGGGCATTTGTCAACCCAAAAGGCATGACAAGAAACTCATAGTGCCCATAACGTGTACGAAAAGCTGTCTTGGCCACATCTTCCTTTTTGACTTTTAATTGATGATAGCCCGACCGCAAATCAATCTTAGAGAAGTAAGAAGCACCATGGAGCTGATCAAAAAGATCATCAATACGCGGGAGAGGATACTTATTTTTAACCGTTCGCTTATTCAGCTCACGGTAGTCTATGCACATGCGCATAGAACCGTCTTTCTTTTTGACAAAAAGAACCGGAGCTCCCCATGGCGAGGAACTTGGTTGTATGAAACCTTTGTCAAGTAGCTCTTGAAGCTGGGACATTAACTCTTTCATTTCTGTAGGAGCTAAACGATATGGTGCTTTTGCAATAGGAGTAGCGCCGGGTACGAGATCAATCTGAAAGATGACCTCTCGGTCGGGAGGAATACCGGGAAGATCATCCGGAAAGACATCAGAAAATTCAGAAACTACATCAACATTAGGGATCGGAGACTTCTCTTTTCGTGTATCGATAACATAGGCAAGAAAGTGATTCTTGTTATGCCGAATGCAATTGAGAGCCTTCATCAAATTTATAATCTTTATGCTCCCCTTCTTCTTATCTCCATAAACGGAAATGACCTCACCATCCGGAGTAGCGAATCGTACGACCTTTTGAGAACATATAATAGTAGCATCATTTTGAGACAACCAGTCCATACCTATCACTATATCAAAACCGGCTAAAGTAGGCAATAATTGAACCGGAAAAGAGCGACCTTCAATCTCAATAGAACAATCATCATAACCTACTTGAATGTCACTAATGGTACCGTTAGCAATTTCAACCTCTATAGAGCAATCAAGAGGAGTAGTGACCCTATCAAGCTTAGGAGCAAATAAAGTGGACACAAAAGATCTATTTGCACCCGAATCGAAAAGTACAGAAGCAGGTTTTGAGTTAACAAGAAATGTACCGCTTACTACCTCATCGTTATCCTTGGCAGCTTCGACTGTCAGCTGAAAGGCTCGAGCTTTAGGCTTTTGGACAGCCGTCTTCTTTCCATCATCTCTTCCTTGTGGGCAATCCTTGATGAAATGACCGGTTTGTTGACACCGATAACACTTTGGCTTATCCTTGCATCCTGAAGTAGGATGACCCGTACCACCACAAGTATCACACCTTCGGGTCTTATCTGAACATGGACCCGAGTGAGGCGCCTTACAAGTACCACACCAATTCTTTGGCTTTGCATAGCTGCTGCCCCCACTTCTTGAAGACGGACCTTTCTTGAACTTCCTATTATATCCACTTGACCCATCATGCTTCCTTTTTAAACCTGATTGCTTATCATCATTAGCTTTCACTACAACCTTTTCACCCTTGAAATCATCATCTAACCTCTTGGACTCCTTAATCGCAGCTGACAATGTAATGTGTTGTCTACAAAGGCCACGATAGCTAGCGGGAAGACCATCACAGTAAGTTCAACCTGATCCACATCTCTACGAACCAAATGACCAACAAACTTAAGCTTTTCCATAAATGAGTGGGCATACTCAGTTATGGCACCCGGCTTAGCTGTTAAAGCTCTGAATTCTTTCTCAATCAACCTCAGTTCACGAGTACCCACATATTCTTCCAAGAACTTCTCCTTGAAGGTACCCCAAGGCATATTAGCTAGCACCTCGGGGGTCAAAGAAATAGTAGCAACCCTCCACCAATTACGAGCATTCTTCTTCAACATACGGGAAGCACACAATACCTTCATATCCTCAGGGCAATAACATGAAGCAAACACAACCTCGATATCATCCAACCATTCCATGGCACCTACAGCATCTAGAGTACCATCAAATGCCTTTGCTCCACATTTCTGAAAGCTCTCATACTTAAAGTTACTAGTACGAGGAGCGACTACAACACGAGGCTCCACCACATTATTAACACCATTCTCATTAGCAACAACATTTTCAGGAGCAACTTGTGACCTTACCATTGATGGCTCGGTAAGGTTTGAGCGGTTGGAGTAATTCCCATCCGTATGCTCATCCCGTTGTAAGCTAGCTTCTCTTTCAGCCCTAAGTTGATTCAACTCCTCTTCATTTCTCAACAAAATAGCTCGAATAGCCCTCAACTCTTCATGCATTTCAGCTTGAGTGGGAACTTGCTCAATCACGGGGTTAGCTCTATCAATTTCAGACCTTGTAGGTTGTGCACCCAAAAGTGGTCTTCGAGGAGGCCTTAGGTTAACACCATTTCCAGTCCCGTTGGGATTAGCCGGAGCATCGCTAGCATTAGCTCCATCTCTTTGACTACTAGCACGGGTATTAACCATCTTTCTACAATTTTAGTGACGAATGTTAGAGATGAATCGAATGAGAACAAAGTATGGTCAGGCCTACTAAATTACATACGCATAACATATACATATATAAGCCATAAACCTACTCTCACACTCATCCCAACCCATCCTAAAAGCATTTTCATCATAGAGCTAAAGCATTACTACTTAAGCCAATCATTTCTCGTACGGTTTAAGTCCAAAATCCTAAGGTCTTGGTCGAATTTTGGTTCACTTAAACCATTTCTCTGATACCAACTTGTAACACCCGTCGTTTAAAAACTTGGATTTTTCAAAACTTTGCCAAACGGCGTTTAAAATAAGCGGAAAGGATCACTTTCAAAATCTGCCCCATCCGTAACGGATGGTACCTTTAAAATTTGGTGTTACTACTAGCATCATCAAAACAATAAAAGTAAATCCAAGCTTTGGCACCAACATAAATGCCACATTAATACAAGTCTTTAATCATAAATGAAATAGCCAAACATGAGGCTAAAAGGAAGTCTAAGCGTTTAATGTCTTAGCTAAGCTTCTTTATTCGTCTACCCAAGTCTCACCAAGCTAATCCTCGCCTAGCTCAAACCTGATTAACCTGAAGGCACAACATTTTCAAAGAACAAGTGTTAGCTAATAAAATTAGCTAAGTAAGATAACATAACTTGAAAACGTTTGCCAATTTTCATATATTAACAAAATCTGCATTTTAAGTTAATATCACACACATACATAACATCATAAGATACACATTAGGTTCAACATGTCCTAAAGTGTGCCTAACTTTCTTTCTTCATCTTTCTTTCTTTATTTCTTTGCCAAGACGTAGGCTAAGTGACTTATGCCACTTACATAGGGATGTGGGGTTGTGTGTAGGCGGTCATAGACCATACATGGAGTCCTCACACCCGACATGATGGGTAAACCATAAGGTGGTCCATCGGCGTCGTTAAGGAATGACAAAGTCAATCCAACTGAATAAACCGTTTATGCCTTTACGCATTAGTGATTAGTTACTCACCCGGAATACTCAAACGTAACTATGCCACAAGGAGCAACTCAAGTGACCACGTACGCACCAGCCCCGAGAGCTAGCACGGGTTAAGCTTAACACAAGACTTTACATAATGCTCGAGACTTTAATCGCTTAATTAGTTTAGGCTACTCTTTCACCTAAGCTAATCACATATCATCTTTTACTTTAGGGCCCTTAACGTGCACATGAACATGGCAATCCTAATCAAGGACTAGTGACTAGGTGATCAAGCCACACATGCAAGCATATATCATATCATTTCATCATTTCATACATACATAATCATTTCATCATTTCATACATTTATAATCATTTCATCATCTCATGCATATATACTTACCACATACCATTGCAACCTGCATATGAATGTTAATCACATAAACGGTAAGTAATATATCCCTTTGCAACCTCCCATAGTCACCCATGAACATAAAATGTACATACATATTCAATTGGAAGGTTTAACTTATGAAAACGTGTTTTGTTGTACCAACAGGTGACAAAAGATGTTATCTTACCTCGGTACAGCTTACCAACAAGTTAAAAGTATCTTATAGTGCTTGCTAAGTGCTCCCGACAACCTAGAATGAATATAAGATCGAAATATAAGCTAAACGAAATGTTTTGTGAAAACTGGACAAGAGGTGCGTCGCACCTCCCACATGGTGCGTCGCACAAAATCATCAGGGGATTCTAAACATATGCAGGTGCGCCGCACCTACCCCTTTGGTGCGCCGCATAAAATGATCAGAAATTCTGAACATATGAATGTGCGCCGCACCTACCCTTGGTGCGTCGCATATCGGGCTTTTGGCCGAAAACTATTTTTCCAAATTGGCCTGTGGTGCGTCGCACCACCCTCCTGGTGCGTCGCACCTGGAGTGTCGACCAGAAATCTAATCTTTGTTCTATGATCAAACGAATTCCATACGAACCCATACCCCAAATCCAACCTGGGGACTTAAAATTAATCCTTTTAATTGCACTTTCATCAGCTTAAACCATCCTATTAATCCCTTAATCCTTTACATCATCATTCAATCTTTAAAACACCCGAACAACATGAATTCAATAAACGTTTGATCAAATAGCCCAACCCAAACCCTATGGCCTGGATCGAAATCACTACTAAGACATAAATGATCAGATTTAAGAGTAAGATCCGCCATAATACCTGTAGATGACTTTGAGGATTCGAAATCTTAATCAAACTTGATCGAAACGACACGAAACGATTGATTCTTGGAGAAAACTTGTCTTGAGAGAGAGGGGATCTGTTCCTAGGGCTTAATCACGAAAATTAGCAGCTATTGGGTCTTACTAGACCTTAAACTCCTGACCATAAGTTTCCTTTAGTGCCCATAGGCCCCTCGACTTCCTAAACTTTACTTTCGTAGCTTAATTAACTTACCGGAAGACTTAACGATCTAACAAGCACTTAACTTTCATACTTTACTTTAAATTACTTTCATTTAATTCACTTTACTTCATTTCATATTAAACACATAGGCATTTAATCACATAATCCCTTATAAGGCACATAAACATAATAGACCTAACGTTAACTAACGGAAAGTCAAATAGTCAAACATAAAACGTTTGGGATGTTACAAGTGATCTGGAGGATCTTCACTGGAGAAGTGATCTGGAGAATCTTCACTGGAGAAGTGATCTGGAGGATCTTCACTGGAGAAGCGATCTGAAGGATCTTCACTGGAGCCTGGATCTGGAGGATCTTCACTGGAGCCTGGATCTGGAGGATCTTTTCTGGAGCATGGACCTGGAGAACCTTCACTGGAGTATTCCATCTGGAGCATTTCGACTGAAGCAACTTACTGGCGTTATTCACTGAAGTTGTCCAGTGGTTAACTTCACTGGTGGACTGAGAACTAGTTGAAACGGGCCACTGAAGTGTAACTGAGATGGGTCTGGTAAACTTCATCACTGGTGAACGCTCACTGAAGTATAACTTAAGTAAAGTACTGAACACCCATCTCTGGCCAGTGTCACTGATGAATACTTGCTGAGGAAAGACTTGCTGATGTACTGAAGTGTTACTTGCTGTTCTGGACACTTGCTGGTTGCATCTGGTGCTGACCAGTTCACTGGTCGTGATCAGTTGAAGTTGTTTCAGCGAGACTTGTTGCTGATCAGGACTTGTTTTGTCACTGATGAACTTTAAGACTAGCAACACTTGATTTGGTTGCATAACTTCAGTGCTCGACTTAGCATTAAGATTAATATACACCAGTAGTGTAATGCTAACAAAGGATAACCAAGGGTAATTGGTTGCTTGCTGAACTTCAATTAGCAAATATACGAGCCAAGCCTTTTTGTGGAAATGACTCGGGGTCATTTCTGCATCAGGAGTTGGCATCAAAGTTTTCTGGATGCATTTTCTAAGATAAAAGCATATTATTTTTTACTGAGAAAACAAGAGAAAACAAATGATGTAGACCATCGATATGATTTTATTAATTAACAATTATTGTTTAGTAGTTATTATTTTTCATATTTTGTTGATTTGTTTCCTTACTTATGGTTTCTGTATCTATAAATTAGGATCCAAGGAGTGAGGGAACTTGGTATGCTTGTTAATGAAATATTGTAAAGTTTTGAGTTTTCATCTGATCATTCAATTCGAAGTATTTGAATAAAATCATTAGTGTTTGAGCAATTTGTTTGCATGAGAAAGTGCATTAGTTAATATCTACGAATTTCTACAATGAGACGGATGTATGGTGTAACGCCTGACTCAAAATTGACATCTTTTTTATATAAAAATACTATATAAATATATAACAACTTAAACATATGTATTCTTATAAAAATATATATATGTGTACAACAAATCCCGACACTTAAATATACTTAAAAGGGACAACCGACCACTAACGAACGTTATAGTGGGGAAAGCCTAGGGGACGTCACATAATCTAACGACCATTAACACCTACAGGACCAATTTTGCAACAACTTTTAAACTACTTTTCGCAACTGCTTTTAAACTAGGGCTAAGTGCGCCGGAATGCAGTCAACTAATCACCAAAAGTTATTGTGTGCACGAACTCTAGGTCAGCTTTATTGTATTCAGGAAACTTGAAAAGCTGGTTATAGTAACAAGTAATTGGGATCCTAGCTTACGTGGCACCGGTTACCTTCACATAACACTAATTTTGTACCTTTTTAATTATTCTTTCTCTCATACCTAGTTACTTTCCCATTTTCTTTTTTCTGTTCTTTCTTTTCCCATAATCCCACTCAATCAACCACCATCATCATCAATTCATCATCATTATCACTTTACAAATACCAATATACCATCACCTCCTAAATGAATGAAAAGGAAATCAATAAACTGCTTTACATTACCAAAACACACACACACTGCCGGAAATGACAACGACAGTGGTTTGCTCGTCGACGGAGAGTTGGTGGTAGGGGGTAAACGAGAGTGAGAGTGACAGTGACAGATTGAAGCTTCGTTGCCTAACTTGTACAACCCAATGCCGAGAAATCACTGTGTGTATCAATGGATCGGTTTTCCGGCCATCGTATTTCCAATCTTTTTTTCGACCAGCCTTTTTTCCGGCCATTTGTGACAGAAAAAGGATGTTTTTCCGACCACCACGGTTTTCTCACAAACCAGCTCCCAAACACAACCCACTTCGTATACTCCGATACCGGAATCTATTCCCGGCGAAACTCCGGTAAGTAAGCATCAACTTTCCGTCCGCCGGAGATAAAACCCGATCCAGTCCAACCCTTTTTGAAATGATGGCTAATGAACCTGTGTGTTTGTTAGAATACAGTAAAAATTTTGGGATTTAAGTTTTATTATATGAGTAAATAAATTTGATTATTTGAAGAACATATGAAAGTGTATTCATTATATATTTTTGGATGGAAGAGAAACTGATGGGGGAGAAAATAACGAGATATAAGAAATGCTTACAATTCTTTGATGAATAACACTTGCAGATTCCTGGAAAATGGTTATATTTTTTGCCTTGTGTTTATCTGTAAGCCGACTTATGGTGGTTGTTTTGAAGAAACGACGACGTTTTGTAAGAGGATAAATAGAATACGTTTTGTAACTGCCACGTAAGCAGTCAACGGGTCAAAGTGAAATTGATGACCTGCTAACTTCTTACCCGGTCACTTTTGCATGCTATGGGACTCTTGAACAAGTTTCTTGAATACAATAAAGCTGACCTAGAGTTCGTGCACACAATAACTTTTGGTGATTAGTTGACTGCATTCCGGCGCACTTAGCCCTTTAAACTACTTTTCGTTCGACATAACAAGATATATAATACACCATTTTGAAGCTCTTTGACTCTACTTTTCAACCCAACAACTTGCTTTCATCAAAATTTGACCATTTATGGGACTTCAATGTAGACCCTAGAGTCATTTTAACGCTTTTAGCAAAATGAACCAAAACACCCCAAATGGACCAACACGTACTTGAAAAACAAGTGTTTCATAACAAACTTATACAACTACATATTTGAGACATAACAAACTCATCTGACTAAACGTTTACTCTCAAAATAACCACACGGGCTAATGACCCATAAAGCAAGTCAAAGTGCAATAACACAATCGACTTGAAAAACAAGCGTTTCATATCTATTACTCGTAGTAACTTAATAGAATTCACATATTACCATCTAATATGAGTATGACATAAACTTGACCATCAATAAACGAGCTAATATAAATTTCACGTAATTTTCATATATAATTAGTTTTCGAGCGACGGTTCAATCGAGATATCCGTTATCTTTATAAATAAACTAGACGAATGCCCGCGCAATACAGCGGCGATGAAGATAACAATATCATGACGATGATGGTGATTTTTTTCAGCGGTGAGTAGTGTGGATTATTGATGTAAAAGGGTAGTGTAGTTATTTTAAGAAAATTCAGGAGTAAATATTAAAATTAATTTCATTAAGGGTATATTAGGTATTCAATAAGCTTATGAATAATGTTGATTATATTATTAATGAAATTTTGGATATTAATTTAACTTTCAAACTCACATAAAAAATTGCAACACGTTTACTACTTGTCTACTTGTAAAGTTGTAAAACCAACTGGGTTAGATGAGTACTTAAAGTCCGGTTAAATCAGTGGTTAAAGCCCTGTGAACATTAGGAGTTATTTTACTTTTCTACCTGTAATGTCGTAATGGTACTTGTAACAAATTTCCGTCTCTTATTATACTTTGACAATATTATTGTTAGAAGTCCATGTCATACTGTTGATATTGACGTCTATGCATAGTGGGGTTGAAGTCACAAAAGTTTTAATGCTGTTCAAAATATATTATTTTAGTTTAGTTGTATTATTAAATAATGGGCTAATTGCATGGAAAGTACATGTACTTTAACACTTTTATTATTGTGCGGCTCGTACAAAAAAAATTGCTTTTAAAAGGCGTTGAAACGGCTAATATTACTTTTGCGGGGCTTTGTGTAAGTAACCGGTCAAAAAGAATTTTGGAAATCATTTTCGTTTATTTTAAATCATTATATTTTATACATGGATAATCCATGTCATCAACACCCGTTATCAATTTCCACGTCACCTTTCCACTATCTTTAACACTTTATAAAAACGTCTTTATCCATCGAACATCCCAACCCCACACCCCCTTTTTGTCTCCCCTTTGTCCCTTTGTCTGTAAACCCTAGAACGTATTCGACCAAAAACCTTCAATCCATATTCAAAATCAATCATTTTTTGTAATAATTTTCGATCGTTGCATGCTAATCGTTGTGTAAGGTATGTTTAGTATATTAATTTCCCTTCTTCTACAGTCTTTGCGTAATTAGGGTTTTTTCATTCTGGTTGTATGTTTTTTTTTTTGGAATTCAAGTTCTTATATTTTATTATTATTATGTGTATGTAAATATATTTTAATAACTTTTATTTATTTTATATTCAGAATGCGGGAACGCTTTTCGAGTTTGATGTGCACTTTGATGGTGCGTTTGCCTGGCCTCCTATTAGGTATGAACATGACATTGTTATGCCTATTTGCATAAGTGTTCTAGATCAGAAGGGATTAGTTAAGTATTTAGAAGAGTTAATTAAAACCCCTTTCAATGTTATGTACTTTGTACTTCCTGAAAAGGGACTTGATAATGGTTTGGTAAAAATTGAATGCCAAAGGGATGTAGATTCTCTGTTTGAACTTTCACATTTCTATGGTAGACTGCACATATATCTGGATCATTTCATGGATGACCTAAGTGAATTTCTAGTGATACCTTCAAGACCTAATGATGGAGATATAGTAGATGAGCAAGAGACTGATGGTTTTAATGTAGATGAGTATCTCATAAGTCAAAGCCAACCTGCTGCTAGTTTAGGTGTTCAGAGTCAAGTGCCCCCAAGTACTCAAAATGTAGTTGATAATGAACCAGTTAACCACAATGAACCACTTCAAGAAAATTTAGCTGATAATGAACCAGTTAACCAAAATGAACCACTTAAAGAAAATATAGTAGGGGAAGATCACATGCATTCTAGTGATGATAGTGACTATGAACCTTCTGAAAGTGATACTGAGAGTGAGACCCATTCAGTTGACTATCTCTCTGAAGGAGAAGATGAGTTAAGGGAATTCAGGTTGATGAAACAAGCTAGTAAGAATAAGCCAAAGGCCAAAGCACAACCAAAACTAGGTGATCCAGTTCCTAGGGTAAATGTTTCCAACCCTGATCTCAATGATGTAGTGGCTGAACATGAAGAATTCATGAAGGAGTTATGTGAGAAGTTGAAATCACCTGAATTTGTAGATGAGGATCCATTTAAAGCAATACAAAATATTGAGAAGTGGCCTGTTCACAATGCCAATATACATTGGAGGATGAAACAACCAAATGTAGGTGAGAGGTTTGTTGACCATCATCAATTCAGGGACATGTTGACTTACTTTGCTGTTGCAAATGGTTTCTCACTCTGGTTTGAGAAATCAACACAACTTAAGTGTGTTGCAAGGTGTGGTCAGAGAGCTCCAAGACTTAAAAATCCTGAGTTGGGGAAACAAAAAAAACAACAAAGGTATCCTGCTACTGAAAAAGGAGAGGAACCAAAATGTCCCTGGAGGTGTTATGCTAAGAAAATGGATAATGAGAACTCAATGCAGATTGTCTCTTTGAATTATGTGCACACTTGTGTGAGGAATTTCAGGTTTGGATCACTTATTAATTACAAGTGGATAGGAAAAAGATTTGGTGACAGAATAAGGGCACATCCTGATATAAAATTGGTTACCATTGCTGATATGGTAATGAAGAAATACAAATGCCTGGTTTCCCCATCTCAATGTAGAAATGCAAAACATTATGCACTCAATGAATATGAAAAGTCTTTGGAGGAACACTATGGAATGCTTAGGTCATATGCAGCTGAATTACTATCAACCAATGCAGGTTCAACTGTCAAACTTGCTGTCACTAGGGATCCTGAAGATAGAGTGTATTTTGACAAAATGTAAATCTGTTTTGGTGCACTGAAAAGTGGCTGGAAACATGGTTGTAGAAGGGTCATTGCACTGGATGGATGCTTTTTGAAAAAGCCAAATCAGGGAGAGCTCTTGAGTGCCATAGGGAGAGATGGTAACAACCATATCTATCCAATAGCATGGGCAGTGGTTAGTGTGGAAAACAAAGAGAACTGGAAATGGTTTTTAGAGTTACTGAGTGATGATCTTGACATAGGAGCTGGAGCTGGTATTACTCTCATGTCAGACCAACACAAAGTAAGTATTTGGATTAAATAAATCTTCCAGGATTCTTTCGAGTCCACGAAGTTCGAGGGTTTACGCGAAACCCACATTCACATATGTCGATGTTTCCTCTGGGTCTGCTTCTTCGATTTGATGAAGATGTCGACATTTTGATTTTTAGGGTTTGGAATTGGATTCTTTTGGTGATTTAGGGTTTTGAATTGGGGGAAATAAGAAATGGTACGTATATATGTGTTTATATTGTATATATGTACACATGAATAAGTCATTTTAAATGACTTGGCAATTTCATTTTAAAAAAAAGAAAAAACCGGCTAAATACGGGACACGTAAGCAGTATTTGATCGCGGTCCCACAAAAGTAATATTAGCCGTTTCAACGCCTTTTAAAAGCAATTTTTTTGTACGAGCCTCACAATAACAAAAGTGTCAAAGTACGAGTACTTCCCATGCAATTAGCCCTTAAATAATTGTAGAATTTTAAGTACTTTTTTAGTTGGTTTTTTTTTTTTGGAATTCAAGTTCTTATATTTTATTATTATTATGTGTATGTAAATATATTTTAATAACTTTTATTTATTTTATATTCAGAATGCGGGAACGGTTCTTCGAGTTTGATGTGCACTTTGATGGTGCGTTTGCCTGGCCTCCTATTAGGTATGAACATGACATTGTTATGCCTATTTGCATAAGTGTTCTAGATCAGAAGGGATTAGTTAAGTATTAATTTCCCTTCTTCTACAGTCTTTGCGTAATTAGGGTTTTTTCATTCTGGTTGTATGTTTTTTTTTTTGGAATTCAAGTTCTTATATTTTATTATTATTATGTGTATGTAAATATATTTTAATAATTTTTTTTTTTTTTTTTTTTTTTTTTTTTTTTTTTTTTTTTTTTTTTTTTTTTTTTTTTTTTTTTTTTTTTTTTTTTTTTTTTTTTTTTTTTTTTTTTTTTTTTTTTTTTTTTTTTTTTTTTTTTTTTTTTTTTTTTTTTTTTTTTTTTTTTTTTTTTTTTTTTTTTTTTTTTTTTTTTTTTTTTTTTTTTTTTTTTTTTTTTTTTTTTTTTTTTTTTTTTTTTTTTTTTTTTTTTTTTTTTTTTTTTTTTTTTTTTTTTTTTTTTTTTTTTTTTTTTTTTTTTTTTTTTTTTTTTTTTTTTTTTTTTTTTTTTTTTTTTTTTTTTTTTTTTTTTTTTTTTTTTTTTTTTTTTTTTTTTTTTTTTTTTTTTTTTTTTTTTTTTTTTTTTTTTTTTTTTTTTTTTTTTTTTTTTTTTTTTTTTTTTTTTTTTTTTTTTTTTTTTTTTTTTTTTTTTTTTTTTTTTTTTTTTTTTTTTTTTTTTTTTTTTTTTTTTTTTTTTTTTTTTTTTTTTTTTTTTTTTTTTTTTTTTTTTTTTTTTTTTTTTTTTTTTTTTTTTTTTTTTTTTTTTTTTTTTTTTTTTTTTTTTTTTTTTTTTTTTTTTTTTTTTTTTTTTTTTTTTTTTTTTTTTTTTTTTTTTTTTTTTTTTTTTTTTTTTTGGAATTCAAGTTCTTATATTTTATTATTATTATGTGTATGTAAATATATTTTAATAACTTTTATTTATTTTATATTCAGAATGCGGGAACGCTTTTTCGAGTTTGATGTGCACTTTGATGGTGCGTTTGCCTGGCCTCCTACTAGGTATGAACATGACATTGTTATGCCTATTTGCATAAGTGTTCTAGATCAGAAGGGATTAGTTAAGTATTTAGAAGAGTTAATTAAAACCCCTTTCAATGTTATGTACTTTGTACTTCCTGAAAAGGGACTTGATAATGGTTTGGTAAAAATTGAATGCCAAAGGGATGTAGATTCTCTGTTTGAACTTTCACATTCCTATGGTAGACTGCACATATATCTGGATCATTTCATGGATGACCTAAGTGAATTTCTAGTGATACCTTCAAGACCTAATGATGGAGATATAGTAGATGAGCAAGAGACTGATGGTTTTAATGTAGATGAGTATCTCATAAGTCAAAGCCAACCTGCTGCTAGTTTAGGTGTTCAGAGTCAAGTGCCCCCAAGTACTCAAAATGTAGTTGATAATGAACCAGTTAACCACAATGAACCACTTCAAGAAAATTTAGCTGATAATGAACCAGTTAACCAAAATGAACCACTTAAAGAAAATATAGTAGGGGAAGATCACATGCATTCTAGTGATGATAGTGACTATGAACCTTCTGAAAGTGATACTGAGAGTGAGACCCATTCAGTTGACTATCTCTCTGAAGGAGAAGATGAGTTAAGGGAATTCAGGTTGATGAAACAAGCTAGTAAGAATAAGCCAAAGGCCAAGGCACAACCAAAACTAGGTGATCCAGTTCCTAGGGTAAATGTTTCCAACCCTGATCTCAATGATGTAGTGGCTGAACATGAAGAATTCATGAAGGAGTTATGTGAGAAGTTGAAATCACCTGAATTTGTAGATGAGGATCCATTTAAAGCAATACAAAATATTGAGAAGTGGCCTGTTCACAATGCCAATATACATTGGAGGATGAAACAACCAAATGTAGGTGAGAGGTTTGTTGACCATCATCAATTCAGGGACATGTTGACTTACTTTGCTGTTGCAAATGGTTTCTCACTCTGGTTTGAGAAATCAACACAACTTAAGTGTGTTGCAAGGTGTGGTCAGAGAGCTCCAAGACTTAAAAATCCTGAGTTGGGGAAACAAAGAAAACAACAAAGGTATCCTGCTACTGAAAAAGGAGAGGAACCAAAATGTCCCTGGAGGTGTTATGCTAAGAAAATGGATAATGAGAACTCAATGCAGATTGTCTCTTTGAATTATGTGCACACTTGTGTGAGGAATTTCAGGTTTGGATCACTTATTAATTACAAGTGGATAGGAAAAAGATTTGGTGACAGAATAAGGGCACATCCTGATATAAAATTGGTTACCATTGCTGATATGGTAATGAAGAAATACAAATGCCTGGTTTCCCCATCTCAATGTAGAAATGCAAAACATTATGCACTCAATGAATATGAAAAGTCTTTGGAGGAACACTATGGAATGCTTAGGTCATATGCAGCTGAATTACTATCAACCAATGCAGGTTCAACTGTCAAACTTGCTGTCACTAGGGATCCTGAAGATAGAGTGTATTTTGACAAAATGTAAATCTGTTTTGGTGCACTGAAAAGTGGCTGGAAACATGGTTGTAGAAGGGTCATTGCACTGGATGGATGCTTTTTGAAAAAGCCAAATCAGGGAGAGCTCTTGAGTACCATAGGGAGAGATGGTAACAACCATATCTATCCAATAGCATGGGCAGTGGTTAGTGTGGAAAACAAAGAGAACTGGAAATGGTTTTAGAGTTACTGAGTGATGATCATGACATAGGAGCTGGAGCTGGTATTACTCTCATGTCAGACCAACACAAAGTAAGTATTTGGATTAAATAAATCTTCCAGGATTCTTTCGAGTCCACGAAGTTCGAGGGTTTACGCGAAACCCACATTCACATATGTCGATGTTTCCTCTGGGTCTGCTTCTTCGATTTGATGAAGATGTCGACATTTTGATTTTTAGGGTTTGGAATTGGATTCTTTTGGTGATTTAGGGTTTTGAATTAGGGGAAATAAGAAATGGTACGTATATATGTGTTTATATTGTATATATGTACACATGAATAAGTCATTTTAAATGACTTGGCAATTTCATTTTAAAAAAAAGAAAAAACCGGCTAAATACGGGACACGTAAGCAGTATTTGATCGCGGTCCCACAAAAGTAATATTAGCCGTTTCAACGCCTTTTAAAAGCAATTTTTTTGTACGAGCCTCACAATAACAAAAGTGTCAAAGTACGAGTACTTCCCATGCAATTAGCCCTTAAATAATTGTAGAATTTAATCGTACTTTTTTAATTTTTTTTTTTTTTGGAATGGCTAATATCATTGAACTTTTACGTAAATACAAATACAATCACCAATATGAGTTTACATACACCCAAACACTATATATCTACAAAAGAAATTTTTTTCCAATTCTCCCAAGTTATAGCAACCTTCTGCGCCCTATTTTTCACCCAAAGGAACCCAATAGATTGTATATCTTCAAACGCTTTTTGAGAGGAGAACCCAACACCTTGAAACACAACTTCATTTCGTGTCTTCCAGATGCTCCAACACGACACCAACATTATTGAATGGAACACCGCTTTGGCAAGTGGATTAAGCCCCAACGTCAAATGAAGCTCCAAAAGATCCCTTGTAGTAAATGCATATATAGGCGGCACCTTGCACCATATACCAATTCTTTGCCAAATATGACATGAAAATGAGCAGGAAGTGAACAAGTGATCCACAGATTCCACAATCACATTGCAAAGCGGACACAAAACGTCAGGCATATTCACCCCACGTTTTACCAGATTATCCCTAGTAGGCAAACGGTTCATTTCCGCCCTCCAACCAAAGACATTAACTTTTTTAGGAAGCCATTTATTCCATACGAACTTGTAATATTGCTTCCCAGTTACACTATAAAGAAGCTTTTTACATGAAGAAACGGAATATCCAAGGTCCACCCCACCAGCATCCCAAACCCAATTGTGATGATCCAATGGTCTTAAAGTTGGAGCCAAATACATATGTTGGGCAATATCTAAGTTACGTTTTAGTAAGAAATTGCGCACCTGACAAATATTGAACCAAACACCACGCGAACGAGCCACAGGTAGAGAATTAGTTAGCCCGTCATCCTTATGAATGGCAGCTATAACACGTCTCCATAACCTTGATCTTTCAGTATTTTTAAGTTGTTTTTATGGACTATTGTATTTTTTTTGTAAATTCTAAAATAATAATCGAATTCTACTAAAGTCATACAAGTTTCCTCGGACCCTTGTATAGTTGTATGTTTATGTATTTAGATTAGATTGGAATATACAACTGAAAGAATTTAAAGTATGTGTTCTCAACCCATGGCATTTGTGATGTGTCTCCACTTTATTTAATATATCAAATATATACAAACCTTTGCTTAATGTTAAAATGATAATAAAAGTATAATGTGGGAAGCTAGAGACGAACTTAAACAAGGGACGCACGCCTACCACTACTTTAACGTATTCACTTCATTTTAAATTTCATTATCTCGCCTATAAACTAAAATTTAGATCGATAGCGTGGCCTCTATTGGTGGTGATTTTTCTCATGTCTCGTGTATCGTAATTAGCATGAGTTTTTTCATCCTTTTGTAATCTTTGCAGTTAAAGTCCCGAGTTGATTATAGATTATAGTTTTGTCGATTATCTAGAATAGATTTTTGTATGTAAACTTTGTATTTCTAGCATCTTGCTAGATTTCATAATAAATTTCATCTTTGTTGTTAAAGAAATATATACTAAAAAAATCCGGTTTTTCCAGTTATACTCTGAAACGTTTTATGGCTGATTCCACGTTTAGTTGTAATCAAGGTTGTAAAACTCCCCCGAGTCGGCCGAGTACACAAAATAAACTCCCGACTCCCTACCTCGCCGAGTCGAGTCCGGCTCACGAGTCTCTAACCTTGATACTGATAAAATGGTGATGAAACATGAATCTATCAACTAATCTGATGTTTAATTATCAAGCTTGAATTATTATGTTAATGTTTTTAAACAATTATGTTTAAATTTGAAGTTTGAAATATATTTTTAAAGTTTCTATTACATATAATTTCAAAAATACTTATGTTTATATAAAATTTCCAATCCGAGTTCTCCCCGAGTCGAGTCCGAGTCTCCAAAAACTCCTGACTCCCCCCTCGCCGAGTCGAGTCTGAGTCACGAGTTCCCCAACCTTGGCTGTAATTAATAGATTCATTGGGATTTGAAAATAAGCTTTCATACATTCTTTTTATGTCAACCTTTTAAAAAGGTCCAAGTTTTAATATTTACCAAATAAACATCTTAGGATTATTAGAAAAATGATCGAAAATGATCATGTAAATTCCCCGATTAAATTCCGTATATCTAAGCCATAAAACTTGTAATATCCAAATAATCCAAACAAAAAGTAAACTTCACTCATCTACTCATTTCATTGAACTATAACTACATTAACTATAACTACAACAATACACTATCTAATAATTCTACACTATCAAATATAAGCACTGGAGTTTGAATTAATAAAATTAGCTATTCGAAAAAATAATTCTGTACACTCACAATTTTTACATGCCTCGCTAAAATTGATTTGCTTTGTTTCTTTCTCATAATAGTACAATTATCACTATCAACTCTCAACAACTATAATCTGAAATCATTTTTTCCACGATAACTCTTCCTACCCTACCAAGTTATTGTCACCAAAATGGCATTTAATCTTAGTTGAGATGCTATTTAGGCCTTTCATACTTTCATTATTTGTTATCGATCGGCCGTATTTTAATAAGAAGTTGTCTGCTTTTTAAATGTGTGCATAACAATGCCTTGTAAACTTTTGAGATAACCTGATTGTATTAAACGCACAAATAAAAAAATTAATATTTTGACTAGTATTGTAATATAATATATATCTAAGGGTTGGGTATTGTAAACAAGTATTAAAGTAAAACAAATAGGACAAGATCTTGACCCTTACATCATGGTTAAATTGATGCACGAAGATTCATAAAGCAATTGATGCACGATGATTTTCATGATGCACGGTGATTTTCAGTGAAAAGAAACCTATTGTTTTATTTGTTTATTTTAATACTTGTTTTATTTTACCTAAAACCTATATATATCTATATATATATATAATATAATATATATATTAAATTGAATTTACGAACAGTGTCACCTCCACATAGCAGTTCATCTTATACTCTGCATCATTATTCAAATTTTATTATATCGGTTCTGTTTGGGTTTTTTTCCATTTTTATTGGATTTTTGCACAGTTTTTTTTCTTTTGTGTTTTCAATTAATATATTGAAAAATTTTATTCACAATTTAGTTTTTCATTCGTTTTGAATTTTTGGTTATCTGAACAAACTAAATGTATGTGTTCGATATTGTTTTAATTACAATTTTATTCAACGATTCTTTAGTTTTTCATCCCATGCTATTATCTTCTTTATTAATTGATTGAAGTGAATAGTAACATTCGTGTAACAGCTAGGTAGTCACAGGCACTCCTCGAATTTACCTAAAATCTTGAGTTCGATCTTCAAAGATGACAAGATTTTGGTTTTTTTTCTCGAATACTTTTTAAACACAAAAATCAAGTGAAGTCCTTGAAATTTTTGAATTAAAAGTTTTTTTTTTAAGTGCATTTAATGCTATGATTACTTTTATTGGTCGCCTTTATCTATACTACTATATAAAAATTATACCCTATGTTGAAAAGTTAACATTTTTGGGACATGCGAAATTACTAATATACCCTTAATGAATTAATTTACACAATCATTCCATTATCTTCTAAAAGATATTCACTACTCTTTTAAATCAAATATCTTTATATCAAATACTTACACCACTTGACGCATCGGCCGCCACTAACGGTCGTCGCCGCCGTCACCATCCGTCGATACCACCACATCACTGTCACTGTCATCGCCGCCGCATTGCGCGGGTACCATGCTCGTTACTACTAATAATAAAGATCATGATTATGAATAATGAAGCACGTTGATACATAGCTACGCAGCTACCAACTTGGTTATTTAAAAAAAAAACATATGTATTTTATATGACAATTTTTAAGCACTTTTTTACGGCTGTTTTGGATTTTGTACATCTTTATTTTTAATTTGACTCATCCATATTTAATTTCTTTTAAAAAGTAAACATATGTATTTAATATGAAAAAGTTTAAGCAGCATTATTACATTGCTTTTAATGGGTTTTTTACATTTCATTTTTTACCTCACAAGCCATATAACCGTTCAGATTTTGTCACGTCACATCCCTTTTTGGGTGTTTTTTTTTTGGGTTTTATTTTTGGTTTTTTTCATAGTATTTTTTATATTCGTTTATTTTTGGGTTTTTTTTTACATAGTTACAAACTTTTTTACTGTGGTTGATGGTGCCTTAAACTCTTTAATTAGGAAAAACTATTACAAAATTTATATATAAGCTTCTTACTCTACTTAGTTTTTCTTAACATACCCCTTGAGTTTTTTTAACGGCAAATTCAATCTACTTTCATAATACTCCAATGAACATCAAGAAGTATCATTATCAGGAAGTAGACCTATATCTTCTTCTCTAGAGATAAAAGACTCTACTATCATTATCAGGAAGTAGACATTTATCTTCTTCTCAAGAGATAAGAGACTCTACTAAGTGAGCTAACTCCACATTAGCAACGTGCCTAATATGGCATTTGTGGTACATTCTTTGCCTTTATAAATGAAATCAAGGCATCAGGTTAGCAAATGAGGATAATGGGGCGGTTTAGTACCTTGTTTACATCGTCAAAGCCATCGATGCAGCCTCTTCGTGTGCTCAAACGATCACTTGTTTCATATCTCTCCCCCACCGAGCATTCGAACAAACATCGTTTCTTCACAAGTCAAGCAATCGCTCAAGAGGACGTGCCTTCTTATGAGTAATTAGCGATCCATCATATTTTGTATATTATTGCAAATTATTATACTGTTTCACTGTGTTTTGTTAACTGCACCTAAGCTATTCCCATTTACATTTGCAGCCTCGAGTATCCCCAATCCTCTCATGTCAAAGGAGTAGAAGAAAAGAGCTCAAGTGGAATCCACATTGCGTCTATACAAAACGTGAAACCTTCTAAGCCAACTCCTGATAACCAGCGATCATACAAGCTTTCCGCATTGGATCAACTCCACATTCCTTATTACATTCCTTTCATTTTCTTCTACCGAAACAACTTTAATGGGAATAACAACATGGATGACATTGTTCTTGCAAGATCCAAACTCTTAAAGCAATCACTGTCCGAAACACTCACTCAGTTTTACCCATTTGCAGGGAAGTATAATGATGAAAGCCACATTGATTGTAATGACGAAGGCGTGTATTACATAGAGACAAGTGTTGATGGTGACCTATTGAGTTTTTTAACAAAACCAGATTACAAGTTACTCCAGGGGCTACTTCCAAAGCCTCCGAACTCAAAGAAGCAAACACGAGGATCCTACCTAGTTATGATTCAAGTGAACTTCTTTGATTGTGGCGGTATAGCTATTTGTCTGTGCAATTCGCATAAGCTTATAGATGGTATGACATACATGACATTTGTGAATGCTTGGGCTGCTGCAGCAAGAGGCAACCCTCAAAAAAATTTAGTTTACACTAATTTAATTCCATCATCACTTCTTCTGGAGGATGATCAACCACCTACAAATCCAGCTTTCCAACTATCATTCTTGACGGTACGCCCTTCAATGTTGAAGGACGGAAAGTGTTTGACAAAGCGGTTTGTGTTTCAGGACAAAACAATAAGTGAACTGAAGACGAAAGCAAATGTGTCTCGTGTAGTAGCAGTCACATCACTGATTTGGAAATGTGCCACAAACGCGGCAAGAAAGCAACATGCAGAACAGAGACCATCAATTTTGCAATTTGTGGTGAATCTACGAGGTAAATTATCACCCTCCTTACCACAAAATGCAATCGGGAACATCATATGGAACACAGTGACTAGATGTGAATCGAATAACTTATGTTTGGATACCATGGCGTCTCACATCAAAACTAGTATTGCAAGGATTGACACTAGCTTTGTTGAACAATTCATAGGCGAAAAAGGGTATGAGAAGGTTATTAATGAGATAAAACTGTTGGGACGTGAACTGTCCAACTATGATGCAGATTACTACTCTGTGAGTAGCATCTGTAGATCCGGGGTGTATGAGGCTGATTTTGGATGGGGAAAGCCGGTGTGGACGTGCTATGCAAACTTCTGCAACGATGTACCTCTTTATACCAACGCGATATTGCTTATGGATACAGATACATCTGATGGGATTGAGGCATGGGTAACGTTGAGTGAAAAGGATATGGCTATCTTTGAGCATGACCTTGAGCTCCTCTTATATGCTTCTGTTGAGCCTAGCCCACTCGATTGTTAATACCAATATGTCTGTATGGCGTTCTACCTTATATTTTGTGTAACATCGATATGTGTACTAGCTCAATTATCTCGTTACGATTATGTTCAATTGGATAGTAAGCTAAGTGTCTTGTTACTTTATGTTAATTGATTTTTTAAAGCCATCAGGCGACACTGGCTTCAAGATAAGACTACGTCAAATTCTGACTCTAGAATCACAACAGACCCTACAAAGCGTTACAATGGCAGTTTAAAAATGGGGTAAAGTGTGAAAGAAGACTAATTGCATGCAGCAGTCATCATACATTAGGAAGTATTCATCAAGATGTATAGAACAGAAACGTAAGCGTATATAAAGAATATATCACCTGAAAAAAGATCCCACCTGCAACAGTGATCTTCAACATTGAAAACGATCATCTGGTGCCAGAAGGCTATTGTCCGCGGCTATTATGTGGATTTGATATAGTTCAATCTGCGGGAAACGGAGATTATTGCACTGGAATTTATGTAAAATGTGCAATTTTTTCTCTTTGATGACTCTCCATGATTTCATATCAATGCTTTTCTATAAAAACTCAGCGTAATATACAAGGGTATTATGGCTACCTTGTTGGGCTATTGAATACTTTCCTATGAGCCAGGAATCTAAATTACAAGAACTCAATAAAACATAATGCTAACCCAATATTAAATACTTCGTACTTGCATGCTGTTACGAAAAAAGAAAAAAAATCTATACTTGCATTACTTGGCTTACTTGTCCATAGACAAACTGCATTCAGCCAAGTCAGGGATCTTTGTCATGGTCAAGGTGAAGATTGTTTTAACTTTTAAATGCGCGGACTGAATGTTGTAACTATAGAAAATAACACCTAGAAGTGTGCTTTTAACTTTTAAATGCGCGGACTGAATGTTGTAACTATAGAAAATAACACCTAGAAGTGTGCTTTTATATTAGCAATTTAGAAAACAAACCAGTCAAATGACAGATCAACAGATGCTGGCCCGTTGTTTACATGTTGCATAAACAACTGCTTAAACTTTATGGTTCTCATAGGGAATACCAAGGGATGAAGCATTTTAAATATTATCTAGGACATAGTTCTGTAATAAAATCTTCATCTTCTCCGGAATAACATTGTGTTATGAAATCTTCATCGACTCCAGAAAGACGTTCTTTAGTAAGATCACCATCCTCCCCAGAAGATTGACATTCAACAACCATATCTGAATCTGAATCTGAATTTAAACAATGATCATATGGGTTCTTAGGAGCAGGGAGGATAACATTGGCATTAGTAAGCATGTGCACAATAGAGGCCATTGTTGGTCTATCATCTCCAGGAATTTGAACGAATAGCAAAGCAATCTGGAAGCATCTACGAGCCTGGTCTATCTCAGTGGGTCTTAAATGAATTGCTTTATGTAAAAAAATTAAGCTCGTCCCTTCATCCCAGTATCGCCAAGCCTATAACTCAAAACATCAAATTACAATAATAGGACCAAATTTAAGAATTGAGAATATCAGCATGATTCATACTTACATGTCTTAAAAGGGAGCTTAATTATCAAAAAAAAAATACACCATAATTGTAGACATCTATCTTTGGTGAAGGCTGGCTGGTGTAGATATCCATGTAATTACTGTATTATCAGTCGAGTTCTTAGCCAAGACCATGAAACTAGTTAACAGTGTATTTGTTAACTATACATATAAGAACTTTACTATTCGAAGTACCCAATAATCAACTTGAAAAAAAGGGAAAAACTGCAAATTACTAACGAGTCATGTGCATCTTTCTACACAATCCTTTTCTTTAAGGAAATACTTGCATACTTATCGGTCCTAATAGATGGCTGTTGATATTGCTCTACGAAAGTGGTTCTATTGATCTTTCCTAGTCTTAACTATTGGCATTGTCCTAATTCCTTAAGTCATTAAAAAGGTACTTCTCCTTTTTTTTTCCTAGTCTTAACTATTGGCATTGTCCTAATTCCTTAAGTCATTAAAAAGGTACTTCTCCTTTTTATTTAATTAAGTCAATGCAAATGTCTGAGACCCTCTACTATTAATACATATGCAGGCATTTTGGGAAAAACTGTCTGGGAATTCTGGCTATTTATATTCTAATCAGGATTTCGGTACTTTGTTTTCAAAATTGGATTTACTGCATTTAAAGTTGAAACTCGAGCAGAAGTCAATACTTATAAGTGCTTTACATAAAAACTACTCAAAGATAAGCTATTCCTCTACTGTAGGAGAGCTACGTGAGTATGTGACATGTACGGTGTACCTATCACCTAGCCTAGAGAACATGGGGGTTTCTTAGGGAAATACACAAACTCGATCTTCAATTAGCAAATATGATTTGACTAAGGATGGTCTGTGTTTATTATGGTGGAATCTTAGATATTAACATTTAGGCATGTTGTGACTCAATGTCTAATCATGACATAATAGTAGTAGTTTATAAGAAAACGTTCTACATTATTTGTTCAACTAGATATATAATGAGCATGGATTCTCATGAGAAAGTTCTTTGGGCCATTGAAAAGATGTGTGCCAAAAATAAGGGGACTGCGATGCTGGAGAGGGTTTTTGACCCGACAGGAGAAGAGGTAGGTCGACGGAGGTGGAAAGACAGAATACTGAACGCTCCAAAGGAGTCTCCTGGCGGAGGACGTGGACAAGGAGTGAAAGGTATATGAGAAAATGTTACGTAGACTTTTAACTAGACTTTGGTTCTGTGTGACCTCTGTAGTTGGTTTGGCCGTGAGAAGAAGTAGGCCTAACCGAGGAAGGAAGTTACTCTAGGCGTTTATGGTTGACCCCTAGCTCTGATACCAATTGATATAGAAGAAACTGAATTTAGAGAGGAAAATGATTTACACACACAAAACTGATTGTATTATTGAA
Source organism: Erigeron breviscapus (assembly GCA_034093135.1). Taxonomy (NCBI): domain Eukaryota; kingdom Viridiplantae; phylum Streptophyta; class Magnoliopsida; order Asterales; family Asteraceae; genus Erigeron; species Erigeron breviscapus. Next base: position 25,968,251 of record CM067170.1, on the reverse strand, counting down.
CAACCATTTATACAAGCCCTAGGTAACCGTTCTCAACAACCATTTGAATATTTACAGAAACGACCCCTCTATATTACAGACTTGACACAATTGACCCTAGACTTATCACACATTGACACATATGTAACAATACCCCTCCCTTATAACATTTTTGTCCTCAAAAATGAAAATCAGGGAAATCATCTAGAAATTCCCAAGTGGCTTCATCAATAGGAAGAATCTCCCACTGAACCAGAACTTGAACAGCAGCCTTGGAAACTCTTTTGACATTTGCTTGCTCAACATTACTTTTGGGAGTAGAGAAAATCTGGGACCAGATGGTAATGGAATTGGTTTGATAGGCAGACCCATGGCTCTTTTAAGCAATGACACATGAAAAACATTGTGAATCTGGGCCTCTGACGGTAAATCCAGTTTGTATGCCACAGCTCCCACCTTCTACAGGATTAGAAAAGGACCAAAATACTTTGGACTGAGCTTCCTGTTATGGTGCTGTTTGAGTGAATTCTGAGTAAAAGGATATAGTTTAACAAAAACCCAATCTCCTGCTTGAAAATTCCTATCAGTCCTATGCAATTGTTGCTTCATACGATTTCTTGATCTCTCCAGATTAGCCTTGAGTTTCTGAATCATAGCCTCCCTGTCTCTGTATAATTCCTCCACTGCAGCTACTGATGTATCTCTAGGAATGAATGGAAGATGGACATTAGGTTTAACTCCATAAAGAGCTTCATGTGGAGACATTTGTATTGCAGAATGCCATGTTGTATTGTACCACCATTGTGCCAGTGGCACCCATTTGACCCAGTTCAGAGGGGCATCTAAACACATGCTCCTAAAGTTCCCTTCCAAGCATCTATTCAAAACTTCAGTCTGACCATCAGTTTGTGGACGGTAAGATGAAGACATATTCAACTGCACTCCTTGTAACTTCATGAATTCTTTCCAAAAATGACTTAAGAAAATGGGATCTCTGTCAGATACTATGGTTAAAGGACAACCATGGTACTTGAAAACCTCATCTAAGAACACCTTGGCCACCCCAGCAGCAGTGAAAGGGTGACTCAAAACCATAAAATGGCCATACTTGGTTAGTCTATCAACTACCACCAAAATGGTATCTTTTCCTTGTACTCTAGGCAAACCAGAAATGAAATCTAATGAAATATCAGTGAAAATTGATTTGGGAATAGGTAGTGGTTGTAGCAAACCAGGAGAAGCAACAGTCTCATATTTTGATCTTTGGCACACTGCATAATTTTTGATATAAAGCTGGACATCCCTATCACACTTCTTCCAATAGAACAGTTCCTTAACTCTTTTGACCACCCATTGGAGATGAGTGACATCATTCAATGATGTCAATTCTCAACTTAGGATTATTAGCAATAAGAATTTTGGATTTCCTTCTTAAAATATTACCATCCTAAGACTTGTTAGGAACAGATACTCCCAACTCCATTTTAGCAATAAGAACCACAACTTTATCTTCTTGCCAAGATGCTTTAATTCTATCCCACGAATTGGTATTTATGGCACTAACTCCCATTTCACAAATTGCCATACCCTCAACCCTAGATAGTGCATCAGCCACTACATTTTCTGTCCCTTGCTTATAGGATATCTCATAATCATACCCCAATAACTTGGACAACCACTTCTGTTGTAGTGGTGTCATAATTTTCTATCTAATAAATGCTTCAGGCTTTGGTGATCTGTCTTGATAATAAAGTGATTGGTTACCAAGTAATGATGCCAATGTTGTACTGCCATGATAATAGCAAGCAATTCCTTCTCATAAACTGACAAAGTTTGTTGTCTTGGACATAGAGCCTTACTCACAAAAGCTAAAGGATGACCATCTTGTATCAAAACTGCCCCCAGGCCTTTTGAAGAAGCATCAGTTTCTACAATAAAGGTTTTTGCAAAATTGGGCAGACCCAATACTGGTGGACTGTTTAAAGCTGCTTTCAGGTTTTCAAATGCGTCTTGAGCCTCACTCTTCCAATGGAACCCATCCGTCTTCAGTAGTTCAGTTAAAGGTTTGGCAATGATTCCAAAATTTCTGATGAATCTTCCGTAATATCTTTCTAATCCCAAAAATCCCCTGAGTTATTTGACTGTTACAGGGGTAGGCCAGTCCTGAATTACTGAAATCTTGGCAGGGTCTGTGGAGACTCCTTGTTTTGTAATCACATGTCCCAAATACTCAACTTTTCCCCCTGCAAAAGTACAATTTGACTTCTTTGCCTTGAGAGAATTTTGTCTCATAATTTACAATACAACCTCCAAATTTTGCAAATGTTTCTCTCCATTGCTGCTGTAGACTAGTATGTCATCAAAGAATACAAGTGCACACTTCTCCTTAATAATTCCTTAAATGTGGCATTCATAAGGATGAAAAGTGGCAGGTGCATTGGTTAGACCAAATGGAAGCACCAACAACTCAAATAGACCTTGATGAGTTATAAATGCAGTTTTATGGACATCTGGCTCAAACATCCTGACTTGATGATAGCCTGATCTAAGATCCAGCTTGGAGAACACTTCTGCCCCTTGTAACTCATCCAAAAGCTTCTCAATCAAAGGTATAGGGAATACATCTTTTACTGTGGCTTCATTCAACCTTCTATAGTTAATACACATCCTCCAAGTCCCATCTTTCTTCTTCACAAGAACTACTGGTGCTGCAAATGAGCTTGAACTCTGCTTTATCAACTCCAGTGTCTAATAGTTCTTCAGTTAATTGTTCTATGATGTCTTTCTGTGCTCTTGGATATCTATAAGGTTTGAGGTTCAAATTGACACTCTCATCTTTCAGAACAATCTTGTGATCTACTGCTATAGTTGGTGGCAGTCCTTTTGGTGTCTCAAATACATCAACATACTTAAGTAATAATGCATCTAACGCTGTATTTTCCACTGAATTTCCTACTTGTGGTTGATACATCTTCCTTTCCTCTCCTACTTCTTGAATAGTAAAAATTGTGCTTGCACAATATTATTCTTATTCAGCAGTAAGTCAAACTGATCGCAGTAGTCATCAAGTTCATCCGATTGAACAAGTTGTCAAGGCAGGTTTCCTATTTCCCTTTAATACAAAATCCTGCCCATTGATGGTGAATTTCATAGTGAGTCCTTAAAGTTCCACACTATATCATTAAGTCACCATTGAACTCCCAAAACTATGTCATAGTTATTTCAATTCTATGACAACATATCTGCCTCAAAATAAGTCCCCTGCATCATTCACTTGAAGGCTTTACACATATTTTATCAATGAAGTCCACATTATTGCCATCTGCCACTGTGACTTTCACACTAGGAATTTGGTACATAATGGACCTAAGTCTAGCAGCCACATTTTTACTAATGAAATTGTGAGTAGATCCACTATCCACCAATATGTGCAAATATCTACTGCCTACAGATCCCATAACCTGCATTGTGGAGTATGATGGGATCCCCATCATAGCATTCAAGGATATCTTAGGCTCTCCTTATATGAATGGCACCAACTCTCCACCCTCAACATTCTCATTCACTAACTCTTCCTCTCCCCATTCTTCCACTTCAACTACAAACAATTGCTTCTTACCTTTACACACTCTATAGCCGAATGGGTGTTGTGTAAATTTGTCATCACAGTAAAAGCATTCACCCTAGCTCTGTCTCTTCTAGAAATCTATTATTCACTTCCTTAGGAATAGGTAACATGGCTTAGCTAATGAAGTGTAAGCATTACTTTTCAAGCTATTAGACCTAAATCCAGTACCACTATATCCTCCTACAGGCTTAGCTAAGGCCTTATTGGCTTGATTTTGCAATTTAGCTAATGAAATAGTCTCTCTTAACAATTTAGGTCTAAACATTCTCAATTTACATTTAATTTCAGGCTTTAAACCTTCAATGAATAAACTGACAGCATATTCTTCGCATATACTAACCTTATTCAGCAGCAGATCAAACTGATCACAATAGTCATCGAGTTCATCCGTTTGAGTCAACGCCTTCAATGCTCCCATGGCATCCTCCATCATCATCGTTCCAAATCTAGCCGTAGCAGATCTGGAATACTCACTCCATGTGATTTCCTCCATAGTTTTACCACTAGAACTCAAATACGCTCGATGCCACTGTAGTGCTCTGGTTTCCATATGTAAAGCAGCATATTGGACTTTTGATTCCTCCGGTGTATCATCGATTGTGAAATAGTGTTCACACTTGTAGATCCAGGACTCTACATCATCGCCGTCGAATTTAGGAAACTCTAACTTCGTTAATCGGCAGTGATTTGAGTGATCTCCTAGCGGGGTGTTACAACGCGCTTCGCCACGCGCCGCCGGTGGTCGTTGTTGCAGTTTCTCGATGTCGCGACTCAGCGCTTCCATCGCCGTCTTCAATGAGATGATTATTTGATTCTGATCTCGAATCTCCTTCTGTTGAGCAGCGTAATCCTTTTGTAACTTTTCCATTTCTTGAAAGCGAGTAGAGGTCATGGATAAGTATACATTAGGATTCAATCGGAATACTCGCCGGAAGAGATAACCGGAATTGGAGCTTGGCCGGAGGTCGGTTAGCTCTGATACCAATTGATAAGAGAAAGAATTTAGGAGAGAAATGTTTTACACACATAAAACTGATTGTATTATTGATTATTATCCCCTTTTATACAAGCCCTAGCTAGTAACCGTTCTCAACAACCATTTGAATATTTACAGAAACGACCCCTCTATATTACAGACTTGACACAATTGACCCTAGACTTATCACACATTGACACATATGTAACAGTCTGACTAGAAGCTATAATATACATTGAAAAATACAAAGCAAAATAATTAAAGATAACCCACCTTTTTATGGAAAAGATTTCTCTAACACCCTACACGTTGTTACCTGGTAGGTTCAAGTCCAATGATGCTCACTTAACCCTAAAGCAACAATCAAATAAAGCATATCTATATTATCCCTCTAATCGCTGAACTTAACCCTAAATCAACAATCAAATAAAGCACATCTATATTTACTGAAAGAAATAGCATAAATTTGTCATCCTTCAGGCCCTGTTGAGTTTTCCCCACATAAATTTGTCATCCTCATTTCAGCAGTCATGATTTCTTAACTTATCTCTAAAGCATTGCCCCCAATTTATTGCAAAGTAATCATTCCCTTTGGCTCAGGCACAAAATTAAACTTTCCTTATCCATTACCTCTTTGGTTGATGCCACACCCCATATTCATTTTCCCACATCAAACACTTCCACTTTGTTTCAATGGTTGGTCCCAAAAGTACTCGACCACATTGAAATGGCCTAAACGATAAAAAAAAAAAAAAAAATCCAAATAATGAACATACATACCTAATACAATAAACATAGTCTCTCAAGAGGCAATTCTATAACCCCATCTATAAGCTATAATCTATAATATTATATAACACAATTACCAACCTCATTTCAGAATTCAGCACTGACAATATTAATGTGACAAATCCGCTTATTCTCACACATCCAATAACAATGTGACATATATCACATTCTTTTTCCCACCCTATAGCAATGTGACATATCGTCCTCTCTTCCCGGTCTTACACCACCACTGTGAGAAACCCCAAAAATACAAAAGCCAACACCCCCCCCCGGAGATTTTACAACCGTTGCTTTGCGTCAATAAATGAAGCAATTGTTTTTATTATCCGTCTAAGCATTCTTATATAAACAACCATAACTAATTAGTATAACCAAATTGCCATATTTAACTACAGAAATAGCATAACTGTCATACTTGAGACCTAACACACTGCTACATTGTCTGCACCTACTGGTATGACTTTTGAATAATGCTTCTAGGGTCGACTAGCCTCTAGGTATAATTAATGACACTAAACCAGACCTGTGGAGCAGTAAGACTGCATCCAGGAACTCAGCTAGTCCGCCACTGAATGAGACCCACCAACATGGAGTTTACCCATGTGCATCATGTACTAAACAAATACCATATTCACAAAAAGGAATATTGGATTGTATACTAACAACCAACAATCAAGAAAAATGAGAATGGAAAACTTTAAAGAATTCGGGCATAAGTGTTTACTATTTTGGGAGGTATGGAGTATTTCTACAACTTTGGAAGTATGACCGCAATTTAAAGTCAACTGTCAAGTACAATTGTTTTTAGCGAACTTCATGAAAGCGTAGAATGATGTAAAAACCTATCCAGAAATTCATTGTTAAATTACAATTTGGTTCTCTCAACTACTGTAAGTGCGATGATAATTTTAGAATCTAGTTGGAAAAGTCAGGCTGACTTTATTTGAAAATGTAATATTGATAACTAACTAATATAGACATTAGTACCTAGTTGATATATTGATGGACTTACATGATCTCCTGAGTGAGATATGTTTGGGAATCATACGGAGATAAAAGCCCTGCCAGAGCCCAGCTTGATATTTTTGGATTGAAGTGTTTATCTAACAGAATGTTTTCTGTTCTAAGATTAAGAGGTACGGTAAGAGGTAATTATGTTTCAAGGTACAGAAGAGCATGAGCAAGGCCTACTATGATGTTGTAACGAGTGAACCATCCCATCAGAGCCTCTCTGAATCCATCTGCGTAGAAAAACATAATCGTAAAACTTACAGTTACAGCTATATGAAAAAGAAATTGATTTATGATACAAGTTTTCTGCTGATTCCATACTCAAGAATAAATGATTAATTTAATCTACAGATGCATGTAGTTTGCATAGTAGTATTTTACCTCCTGATTATTTCAGTGCTTACCTGAGAGAAATCATCCAATAATCTATACTACGTTACAAAAGAGATGGCATATGTCTCACTTTTTGAATTTTGTACAACTTTCTACATATAGAAATTAATTAATCTAACAACTATTTATTTGGCAGCGTAATTAACATAAAACAAACTAAATTCTTAACAAAAATAATAAAATATTTTTTAAACAATACCAACAACTCTCTATATTACACCACCACCATCTATCGCGGTGTTGTGTGGGTGATCGACGGAGCTGGCTGCCATTTTTAACCGATAATAAAAACTTTGAAATTTATTTCTAACATTTCAATTTTGACCTAAATTTGAATTTAAATATTCTAGAAACCATCTAAAGTTGCATAACACGCAAGTGGATTTCTAGTTAACGATAAAGAGAGTCTTTCTCTCTCTGATTGAGAGCATATCTTAGCAAGCGATTCAAAGTAAACCAGAATAAACTGAGGCGGAACTAATAAATCTAGGACTTCAATTAATGAAAGATTTCGCCTGATTTAAGGTCAATACGATGACATCTAGCTTTAAAATTGATAAACTCTTCACATCTAACTGCTGAAACATTAAAAATGATATGATGAGTGACGAGATACAAGATTGTCTTACCAAAGACTAGTTCATCCTTCAGAGTTCCACGGGGCATGAATTCCTGTATAAGATACATCTTTTTACCCTCCACACAAAAACCCATGAACCGGGTCACATTCCTATGCTGAAGTTTTATCAACCTCCATAGTAACTGGTTTATAGGCCCGATGTCAGTGTATTCACACCGAGTAAGCCTTTTGACAGCTATCTGTTGGCCATTTTGTAGTATGCCCTAAATATGTCATGTAACATCAAACCAACATAGACTTAAACTTGAGCCAATCTATAAGCTAACCAGCATACAAGCTTAGAATGTCTATTTATGAAATTATGCATATACAATGTACCTTATAGACAGAGATATAATCTCCACTTGTAAGCGTATTAGCATTAGAGAAGTTACCAGTTGCAACCTTTATTATGTTAAAGGCAAATCTCCAGGCTTCCAAACTTTCATGTTCTGCAACTTCAAGCAACGCTTTTTTTTAAGCTTCATTTACTCTATTTTGCTAAACGAAAAGAATAGTACAGTTTAAAATCAAGAAGAAATCTTATAGGCTTATATTAAGAATTCACAAATGATTATATATAAATTAACATTTCCAATGACCCTCACTCCAAGTGGTTGAGGTGAGGCACCCAGTGACTTCAATAATGGGGAAGTCATGGGTGCAAGTCCCACACGAAACAAAATATTGGGGTTTTTCATGTTGGGCCAGTGAGCCGTCAGTGATCCAAATTTGTCATTAAAAACACATGATTAAATACAAATTCACATGAACTTTTTCCATTTTGAGAAAAGGGAAGGATTGTATCCTTACAAGTTACAAACACTAATCGAATATTAAGTTATATATTGAAATTAGACCTCTTACTTTGTAGGAATGGAGTGGTGAATTTATACTCCGTATTTTGGTATATCTGAATATTTAATGTTATATAAAAAAAAAACTAACACATTCAAATACTTTACCAGTATTGGCTCGAGTTAGGATAGAGAACAATGACCATGCTTTCTTAATAAATGTCACTCGTCCACCATGCCTGATAGAAGATGCTGCTGGGCGTTTACCGGCATGAACTTTTATCTGCTCCGTAGAAACAATAACAGCGTCACTCAGGAACTAACACTGCCTTCATTGATGCTTCCAACATCTTCTCCATCATCTGCTCTGCTAGTGGTGGCAATCTCTGCCTGCAACTTAAGAGTTGATGCTTCTTGTAAACTCAATGCTAACTCGAGCCTCGCTACTACCTCTGCCATTGTAGAACGCTCCTTTGGACGATTCAGAAGGCATTTGTAGGCAATTTCTCCGAATTCCTTTAAGCAATCAGGCACGATTTGCTCTCTCAAACAGGGATCGATAATTTGATCCAATTTTCCTTCTTTGATGTTGTTTTTGGCCCATCCAGCAAGACTACGTTGCTGCTCGACCAGTCTGAGATCTACAGCAGGTCTCCCTGTCACCAAATGCATACACATCAGACTTTCTTGTCAGCCTGTGAGTTAAGAAGTACTCCGCATCCATATAGCCAAATGTGCCTCTAATCTGATTGGTTTAAACATGTGTGGTGCATGAATGATTTGCTGGACCCATTCTTGACAAACCAAAGTCAGAAACCTTAGCCTCCGAGTTATCATCCAATAGGATGTTTGAACTTTTGACATCACGATGTATGACTCTGTGTCGAGCACAAGTACCAGTGTGCAGGTAGTCCAAACCACGTGCTGCACCAATGCATAATTTGAGACGTTCAATCCATGTATAATTTGAGACGTTCAAGAGTAGAGCCCAATGTACGTGGCTTAGCTGTGGCCGCTTCCATGGCCATCCCAAGACTTTACCCAAGGAGGTTTGAGTAAACAAGGATCTTTTCTGATGGATTCAACAATATCTAACAAAGAGACTATGTGACTATGCCGAAACAATGAAAGCATCTTGATTTCTGCCCAAAACTCAGCAGCTCCTTGGTTGAATCAAAAATTTAACCGTTTGATGGCAACAGTTGGTGTGATCCATGGTTCAATGGTACCTTTGTATACTTTTCCAAACCCTCCTTTTCCGATAACCAGTGCCTCATCAAAATTATGGGTCCAGTTGATTTGCCAACAAGTGAAAAGCGACGGCATAGTTGATCAGAGGACAAACACGATGATGATACCTGCCTCTCACCTGCCCTTCTTCCTGATGTTTCCGCAAGTAATGAACAACGATATTCAAAACAGTCAGATAAATAAAAGACACAGTAGATAACATCTTGCACATGAAAAATGGTCTTAGAGATATGCTCCTAAAGATGCTATTATGCATAAAGGGTCAACAGTATTGGGGTTGACACTTGACTAGTTGACTCACTAACCAAAAACTATACGTCAGGAATGCATTTGGAAATACCAAGAGATTTCCAACAAAGCATTTTCATACAGTTAACTAAGGAAACAGTAAAACACAAACAAGCCACAGGTTGTTGGACATTCCTTGCTTGTTTACAAAAACTGAAATTACATTATATAATTAATAGCAAAAATCAGCTTTTGTTTTATTTAACACAATATGTTCTGATGGAGTATTCACCCTCTTGGTTCAAATCTGGCGTTTAAGAGTATGCTTAAAGGTAGATATGAGGAATTTTGGGCTGTTTGTGTTCCATTAATATGTATCATTATGTTCCTTAATTGGCACAAGAAAGGGAGGGTTGAACCTGGGGTCTTTTGAGACCTTCACGCCCGGCAGCTTCTTAATTAACATTGGCTTCTTTAAAACAGATTTCTAGTCTATAAAGCCATAAGGCGATTGAGTAAAGTAGAGATTTTAGCTTATTTTAGGCGCTTATTGGCTTGTTGAATTTTCAAAAAGCTAATAAGTTTCACATAAGAATACACATTTTTTTTTTGAACGACATTCTAATCTACTCCTAAATTAACACAGATGAAACCCAGGACTCTCGAAAACCTTAAATCCACCCTCACAAATGTGAGAAGTGAGAATCGAACCCAGGTGGATCCTCTCAAGGTCAAAGACCTTACCAATGGGCCACCAACCCCATTGGCATCATATAAACTTATGTCTTAGAAGTAAGAATAATTCTATTATTAATGAGTACATAGAGGGAGTTTTCTCTGTCTATTCCGGTTAGGCGAATCTTGAACTCGGAGGTACACCGGGTATTCCATGACCATTTCCAAAACTTTCTTTTGCCACCCCCAACATGTTTATTTGGGGAGTTTCAAACACTTATTGTGAGGACATAACATTAGTGGTATTAATGTGTAGAGGACTTTTCAAGAAAATGGTCACGAGTTCGATTCCGTTCCCGCTCTACATGATGGCACAACCAACTATTTGAGGCTGGTCAGAATGTTTGTCCAGAGGACCACCGGGTTAGAGTTTCTTTGTCGTTTTAAACCCTAATCCAAACACCCCCTGAAAAAACCTATCAACTAATAATGTAAATAAACTCCCAACACCCCTAATTTCCACTAAAAATGCAAATGTATAAGGAAACAGAAACACAAAAAACTAAACACGCCCAGCGGTGGAACTCAGTTGAGTACTAAAGGTTTGGAAGAACAATAGGAGGAATCTGTCCAAAACTCAAATTGGAGTATCTATGATCCAGTTATGAGTGGGCACGTCTTTGTTTGTATATTAGAAGGTCTCTTTTGCAAAATCTTTGGCCCACAAACTCAATTTATTAATCTCAGGTTTGCACTGTTTGATTTAAGAGTACTAATGAATTAGAAACAAAATTGTACACACTTCCAGGAACAGACTTAAAGAATTATAGTCCTATAGACTAACGGAGTGGGGCGTTTCCCCCTCCTACTCGCCCCCCTCTCGCCCACTACACCACCCCGCCTAGGCGATTTGGCCAAAAAAAACTTCCAGGCGTAAAATTTCGATCGCCCCCTCCTTCCTTTTGACCGTGCCTTGTTTTCCGTGTGGGGCCATACATTCAACCAACACAAAACCAAAACAAAACCAACATACATCCCAAAATTATATAAAACACACACTACATTTTTTAAAAATTATGGAAGATATCGATGAGTTTTCATCTTCTAGCTCCGAATCAAGTGGTGGTTCGACCGATCTAGACGAGGCTATTGAGAGTACGATCGTTTTGACGATTAACACAATGTTAGAAGCCGCAAGGGAAGAAGAAGAAGAGGGGGCGCACCAAACTTCAAGAAAAAACAAGAGTCGGCGCGAAAGGATATTGAGCGAGCTTTCGGCGTGTTGAAGAAGCGTTGGAAAGTTATTAGTTTTCCATCACGGTTTTGGAGCAAGGAGAGGATGCATGACGTGTTATATACATGTATTATTTTACATAACATGATTTTGCAGGATGAAGACAAAGCTTACTGTCAAGACTTCTACGAGTATGACCAGACTTTGGACGAGGATTATTGGAGGCAAGAAACTCCAATGGAGCAGCGGATAGAGAACTCAAATGCGGTTAGGAGCAGGGAAACACATAACATGTTATTGGCTGATTTGGTAGATCATGTATGGGAGGACCGCACGAGGGCGAATGAGGAAGAATACGTGCCGCCTACCGTTGAGTCCTACTTTAGCGATGACGACTAGTTTGTATTTTATTTTGTTGTATGGTGTGTAATGAACTTTAATAATCATGTATTTGAACTTTATTAATTATGTATTTGAACTTTAATAATTATGTAATAGATTTTTAGTTATTTTGTATTTTATTTATAGTAAGATGGATATTTTTTTATAAAAAAAATGGAGGTGAAAAGAAAAGAAAAGAAAAAAAAACCAATGATTGGGATGTGTCGTGACAAGTGTAAAGTCTCCCCCCCCCCACCCCCCACACACACACACAAATAGCCCTCTTTTCTAACAAAGTCGCATGGGGAACATGGGCGCCACATGACGCAAAGTCCCTCTCTTGGGGTAGCCCCACTCGTATAGCCTTAAACAATCGTTTCTTTAAATCGCGTCTAAGGAAGAGAGAGAGGAGAGAGAGAGAGAGAGAGAGAGCGAGAGAGAGAGAGAGAGAGAGAGAGAGAGAGCGAGAGAGAGAGAGAGAGAGAGAGAGAGAGCGAGAGAGAGAGAGAGAGAGAGAGCGGAGAGAGAAATAGAGAAGAGAGAGAGAGAGAGAGAGAGAGAGAGAGAGAGAGAGAGAGAGAGAGAGAGAGAGAGAGAGAGAGAGAGAGAGAGAGAGAGAGAGAGCGAGAGAGAGAGAGAGCGAGAGAGAGAGAGAGAGAGAGAGAGAGAGAGAGAGAGAGAGAGAGAGAGAGAGAGAGAGAGAGAGAGAGAGAGCGAGAGAGAGAGAGAGAGAGAGAGAGAGAGAGAGAGAGAGAGAGCGAGAGAGAGAGAGAGAGAGAGAGCGAAGAGAGAGAGAGAGAGAGAGAGAGAGAGAGAGAGAGAGAGAGAGAGAGCGAGAGAGGGGGAGAGAGAGAGAGAGAGAGAGAGAGAGAGAGAGAGAGAGAGCGAGAGAGAGAGAGCGAGAGCGAGAGAGAGAGCGAGAGAGAGAGAGAGAGAGCGAGAGCGAGAGAGAGAGCGAGCGAGAGAGAGAGAGAGAGAAGATATCTTCGATCTTCTCTCTCTCTCTCTTCATCTCTTCTCATATCTATCTCACGATCTATATATATATCTCTCATCCTAGAAAATAGACCCGGGGGCCCGTCTTTGCGTTATGGATGATCAGGACCACCGTTAGTAAATTATGCCCGTACTAAAGTTGAAGGCAAATAACAGTTTTGAGCTTTAGCTCAATGGTTGTATACCATCCCCTCTTGCATGAGGTCTTGAGTTCAAGCCTTGGGAAGGACATAGGAATTAAGTCCCTTTATGAGGGCTTGGCTTGGGTATACCCAGGTTCAAGTCTGAGGGGGCAGGTTTACCCCTATTAATCGTCGTGCCTTCGGGCGGATTAGTAGGGGGTTTTCCCCCATCGAGTATTTGAAATAGGCATTTCTACTTCGAGGGAGCTCTCTAGCGCGGACCCGGTTAAGACAACGTATGCTAGACCTCCCGCTGTCGAATCGCGACACGAAGTTTCAAGCGAAATTCACCTTTCAAAAAAAAAATACAAAAAAAAAATCAAAAAATATTAATAACTAAACAAACATTAGGTATGACAATCACAGTGACCTAAAATGATGATTTGGGTTCATTTAAAATTAAAACACTTTAATTATTGTAATATTTTTTTGGATAAAGGGTTACCCCGTGGTTAGAATATTATATTGTAATACTCAATAATAGCAAAAAACTCCTCTCAATACATAATTAAAATTCGGTTGCGTTTGACTCATTATATCTTGTAAATAAGTTCAATAAAAACAAATACATTATCGACCTTTTACAAAGTAGATCAACTTTTTTTATATATAAAATAAAAATCACCATTTTGTATCTTTCTTACAATATATGAATACGAGAAAAAGATTACATAATTTTTTACAGCATATGCAAAAATTATTCTTTTTTTAACAGGTAGTGCTTAATAGCACATAGCCTTTAACATGCAATTGAAATCATTGAAATCCGTATAAAAATTAAATGATCCGTATAAGCCTTTACTATAATTGTTATTACATTGAGGTGTCTTCGGGTAATCCATACAGTTGGGACTTACAATTAAATACATGGGCCTACTACAAAGTCAAGTATAGTAAAAATTTGCTGCCCACTAATAATTTGATGCTATGGGCTATCGCCGTGCTGGCCCAGTAACAGAGATGTTTGTCGTTGCATACAAGTACCATGACGAGACCAAGTAAGGACGAGATGGTGCTTATAGCTAGGGGGTGATAAGCATGTTATATTATTGGTCGGGCAGGGCAGAGCTAACCCATGAAAAAACCCGAAAACCCGTTGAACCGGAGTTTTTCATAGTGTTTTTAAAGAAGATAGGACTACTCGCCTAAAATTAATATAATATACATTATAAAATATGAAGTTTACGTATAAACATATATACATGATATGGGAGTTAGTTTAGTCATAATTCGAGTTATTAATTACTAGATTTGCATGTTATGGTTGTTTTATCACCTTTAAAACATAATCACGTTCATTTCATACTAAGTTTGCATTATTTATATGGTTTGTTTTTACATCCTATAAGTTATAACCAATCATCGTATCAAGCACTTGATGATATTAGCCCGTTGGTTTTATGTTAGTTACATTTATGGGTGATAGGTGAAGGGCATGTAGTCAGTATGATAGAAACTAGAAAAAATGCGCTCGCGCGTTGCCCGAGGGTTTTTTGAAAAGAAAAAAGGTAAAAAAAAAAAAAAAAAAAAAAGATGCGAAGAAGAGTCCGATCATGGACATTTTAACGTGTATGTACAGCTAAAAAAATGTAGTTAGTATGCACACATTACCGCTTTAAATAAAAGTATGTAGTCAACTCTTTCTTTTAACAAAGTCTAAATAAATAAGTATTTGCAACGAACCCCGTAATAGGAAGAATAAATAAATGACTAAGACCCTTATACACCAAAAATATAATTTTTAACCTAAAATATAAATATAACACATATGTCATAAAACAATCTACCAATATATAGAATATATGGTTTAAAATTTAGTTTATTATTTTTATTATTAAAAAATTGAATCTATATATTAAAATTTTAAGTTTTATATGAAATATTTTTTAAAAATATTTTCATCTAAGTTGTTTACTGTGACATGCTTAGCGATATTTGAATATTACAAAATATAATATGTCCATCAAAGTTGTAAACTGTGACATACTTAGAGATATTTGACCATTAAAAAATCATAATAGGTCACTATCATTTTATTTTTTGGAATTAATTAATTTTATACTTATATGATAAAACATATAGATATATATAGTTATTAGTATTATTATTATTAATTATATTAAATAATTGGGTAAAAAGTGTAACTTTGTGATGAAAAATAAAAAAAAAAAGTGTAAACTTAAAGTCAAAATTGAAAATAAAAGTCAACTTGAAATCAGAGCTGTGATTGGTTATAAGTTATTAGAACAACTGTATTTTAGTATAAAAAATTAAGATCCGTATAATATTAAATTATAAAATAATAATAATATATTATATATATATAGATTTGATTTTCGAACACAAACGTACTCTACTAGGTAATTTAAGATTGTGATCGTATAACTCAATTGTCAAAATTAGATTATTTATCGTTTTTAATTAACGATATAATAATTTAAGGAGGGTTTTTTATTTATTTTATTTTTATTTACACTTTCTAAATATTTATTTAGTTTTTAACTATTATAGTTTTAAGGAGGGTTTTTTATTTATTTTATATTACACTTTTTAAATATTTATTTAGTTTTTAATTATTATAGTTTTAAGGAGGGTTTTTTATTTATTTTATTTTACACTTTTTAAATATTTATTTAGTTTTTAGTTATTATAGTTATAATTATATATATATATATACAATAAAAAATTGAAGACTTTGATTACAACCTTTAACATTGTTTACGAATATAATTCAAGGTTTAATGTATAATAATACGTCTTAAAGGAAAAAAAGTTATTGTTTGTTTTTGTATAATAACATTATGTTATGGTCATAAAATCAAATTTTAGGCTTTTTTCTCATATAGGGCTACTACCATTATATACAATTTTAATCATTGGACTATTTTTTTCAGTTTGCTTTAATAAGTTTTTATCTTTTTTATATCACTTAAAAAATTTTATTTATTAAATCATGTTTATAAATCAAGTCGGATTGTGTGTATTGCACCAGATAGATGGTCTTAGACATATGATTATTATCAGTTGATAAAACTAAATCTAAATAGCTATTAGATTAAAAACAATGAAATTATGTAAAAATTGTGACTGACTTTTGTTTATAATATTAATAGCATTTCAAACAAATATTTTAATTGGTTAATAATTAGTTAGGAAAAATATATTTTAATTATCTATTTTGACTGTCAAGTTTTTTTTTTACTTTGATCAAATATCTTTGTTTGTGTTATATATTAGTTGATGAAATTTATATCAATGAAGAGTATATTTAAAACTCAATCCATTCATATATTTTATAGCAAGTGTTATAAAGTACAAACAAAATATTTACGGTCAAAAGTTGAATAGAAGACTCGACAAGTCAAATTTGGACACTTAATATGGAACGGATGGAGTATAAAGATAAAAATATATTTACTTGGTGGTTGTCATTGCAGAAAATCGCAACAATGTATAGTTTTGGGATAACAATGCAACAAGCGATGACCTATTTTATACTGTATCTGTTACATTTCTTTGGATTAGCACACGTGTAACTTTTTTTTTCTTAGACTGTGTAGCAAATTAGCGGAGTCATTTGACGTAATTTTCTCTTATTTAATAAAATTTCAGTCGTTTCAACAGAACTTATTTAAAATTGATACCTTTATCATTTTAACATCTCTTATTTATATTTGTCAAAATATTAGATATCACATATTAACATTTTAGTAGATTTATAAATATTTCTCGCGTATTACGCGGGAAAATAATCTAGTATATATATATAACAACTAACATAATTATTATTATTTCATACTTAGACACAAATTAAATATTTAAATGACATTACTATATTTATACTCCCTTATAAAGCAAACTGGCTTTAAGGGAGTAAGAACCTGATGTGACTAAAATGTCCTTCAACTTACTACATCTATACTCCCATATCTACCCGGTTAGACTAAACTACCCTCCACTAATACTGAAAAAAAAACCCCACTCTGTCTCGATCCCTTCCTCTATCAGAAACACCAAAAAAAACCCTAAATTGATCGATCACTTTCTCTCAAATCTACCCCTTCCCCATGTCTCTCCCTAAATTGATCCAGCAAATGATTTGCCATACTGCAGATTTCGTCGAAACCATTCATCGATTCGTGATTGATCTATTAATTACGTCATCAATCCATATCATCACCACCACCACCATGGCCGTCTATCTACTTGCTTTAGTTTCCAATATATTTTAAACTTGATTTAGAAAACATAATACATATTTCAAAAATTGCGGTCACATTTCAATTTGTATCCACGGCGGTCAAGAAATTCAGTCCATATGTATCCTCTGCCGACAGATTTCAATTTGACACTCGCCATGGCTGGCAAATTTCATACAGAAGGGTGAGATTTTTTTATTATAATTTTGTTTAACCTAAATTATTGATACTACATATCAAAATCTTCTTTGATTTTAATTTTATTTATTTATTTATGTGATTGATGTGATGACATATTTACGGTTAAATTGTTATTGTGCTTATTTTTTTTGATCTCACTTTCATACCAGTTATTTTCATAAAGTTTGCATTTTTATTGGTTTTGGTGTGAAAAAAAAAAGAAGCTGATTATGGTTTTGATTGAACTTGATGTGTGATTTGTTGTAAAGGTGTTAGCTACACTCCTGATCAAATTAGAAAAATGGAAGAATCAGTGCGAATACGAATAGAATCTGAACCTGTACAACTCATTGAAATGGTAAGATTTAAACTTGCATTTGATTGTTATATTGGTAATGATCTATTTATCCAAATAATTTCACTTAAGTTTTTGTTAGATGCTTACACATGGAGAAGCAGGAAGAATATAATCACTTGATTTTAATACAGAATGGTGAGATAATCTTCATATCCCTTGAAAAATATAATCCCTTGATTTTAAGTTTTTGTATATTGGGTGCAACATACTTTTAATGTTTTTTATCCTCTTATTTTTTTGATTGAATCAATTGTATTTGTTTTGATTTAGATGATACCCTTGAAAGGTTGGCTACTTCGACCCATTTACGACTGAACAACAAGCCATGTTTATTATCTACAAGAAGAAGTTGGAAGTTGGCTGTAACGAGTCATCGTTTAGTAAGTTATTCAGGGAAATGAGACACTGCAGGTAACTCTATATAAATCCAAATGTTTTCCCCTTTTTTTAAAAGTCAACTTCTCAAATTGGGTCTCCATTTATTTTTGGAAGTAATCCTGATTGATTTGTAACTGACCCCTTTTTTTGGTAACCTTAAAGTTGATTTTGACCTGATTTGCAACTCACCTCTCTTTTCTGTCAAAAATTAATACCTGACTTTGACCCTCTATATTTTTGGAAAACATTTTCCCCCCAACCTTGACTTTTGCAAATGCAATATCTATATAAAACGATACTGAAACAACAAACATTCATCACACCAATTCACTAACAAAGCAATCCAAAAATGGGCTCCATCAGATCTCAATCCCCGGCTTCCAACACCAGTCCTATAACCCCTGGTTCTTCTATACCCGTTGCCAATTCAACTACTCCACGCACCGATTCTGCTTTAAGCTATGGTATTTCATATCTATGTAATATAAGAAACATTATAACATACTTATTAACTTTCATTACTCATTATATTTATGATACATAATCTAACTTCTTGCACTCATCTATAATCTGCAGATTCTCCCACTCCTCAATCTGTTGTTACTGCTGTCAATGCTACCATTCAAGATACACATCCTGTAATCCCCAGCCCGGCTCTAACTGGCGCACCTTCATCATCTGTTGTCTTCCAGCCCGTGCTGCCATTGGAGGTATACACTATAACTATTAAATGGAGTCTGTCGCGTCATGAAAAAATAAATCTATCCTTTATACACTACAAAGTGGCTATATTATACTTAAAAATCGGGATGACCAGGTTGTATATAATGTGACTGTACTATAATGTGACTGTATTATATTTAAAACGATATGGCTAACAATGTATTATAATGTGGCTGTATTATAATGTGACTGTATTTAAACGGGATGACCTGGTTTAATCTAAACGGGATGACCGGGCTGTATTATATTTAAACGGGGTGACCGGCTGTATTATAATGTGACTGTATTATATTTAAGAAATCTCACTTATCAACACTATAACTAATAAATTAAACCAGGCTTACCATGGTTCTCCTTTGCCATTTAAAAATCACACACCTAATGAGACTATATTATAGTTTTTCTTTCAGCCGGTCGAAATCTTCTCCCTCCCACCTTTCAATCAAAATCAGATTAAGGTGTTAAGTCGCAACAGGCTTACCATGGTTCAACATGAAGAGTAGCTAAAAATGGACTACATTCTTAGCCATATCGTTTATATAAATTGGGTCGATGGTTTTAAGGGTCTCCGTTTATCTCCATATCAATTTCCTTTGTACTAAACAACGTTTTATTGGTTAATAATATTACATGTTTGCAAACTTGATTATCTATATGTTTGGTTTTATGGCCATGATGACCATATACATTGATACTACAAACAAACCAACCAGCTGCCTAAATAATACTATACAGTTTTGGGTACACACAGGGTATTATAAAAAATCCATATTGATAACCCTTCTGCCTGTCTCTTTTTCTTTTCTTTTTTTATATTTGAGGTGTACGACGGACACGAATACATTGACTTTTTTGACCAAATTCGGGATGACTATGCTTGGTACAGCATTTCAGCCGTCCGAGTCCAGTACATGTGTACTCACTTAGATTTTACTGACTTGCCTTACTGCTGTTTCTGATTGATCGAAATGTAAGTTGTTGCTACAAGATATAATCTGCAGTTTCTTACAACATCCTGATATAATTCAACGAAACTTACGTAACATTTCTTTTAGAGGGACACGATTGCTGCATGTGTTCCTAATCGTTTAGTTGATCAATATCTTCATCGTGATTTGATTGGCGGTGTATTCAACATCCACCATTTTCAAAGGTTATGGGTGGGGCCTGATTGGCCACGTTACGGTGGATATACTCTGCACCGAAATGAGTATGATATTTATGGTTCTTCCATAATACGAATGAAGTAAGTTATTGTATATTAAAGTTCTCATATTCCTGAACTGCTTGAGGTACTGGGTAAAGATCAATTGCCATGTGCATTAGTTTTTTATTTTTATTTTTATTTTCATTGGGTTAAGGGTTATATGATTTTCATATGGTTTAGGATTTTGACATGAAACTTGAAGGTCTTATTCTCCTATATAAGTAAAACGTAAAACTTGAAAATGCTTTTGTGGTCACTTATTATTCGACTCATAGTTATTTTTTGCAGAGAACCTGCTGCCATTTGGCTTTCTATTGATGTTCCAAGCACACAACCCCCGGGCAATATGATGGACAATTTATCGTAACTGCAACCAAAATAGATGCAGAGTGGTGGCTTCCCTTTTTTCCAGTTAAATATTAGCCGTTAAATGCTAAGCTATTAATTGTTTACATACCTATATGAAACTTAACACATATTCTGGTTACTAATTGTAATCATTGCTTTATAGTTTATAACTCTTTTGTATCTATCCATGTTAACCCAGTTTGATTATTAATGTACTCGGCTCGGACACAAGACCAACATGGAAAACGGGGCATTGGAATGAGTGAGCCTGATCAACACCTGCAGCCGTCGCCAACAAGTCAAAGCTGTTGCCACCACATATTCGGAAGATGTAAACTTATGTTGTTATGGATGTCTTTCGTGAAGCTGGGTGTACCTGCTACAAATGATGATGATATCACTTATCTTCACCATGGGCAACTGTATATTGTGGCTGGTGGTTTTGTGGAATGAAGTTCACAGAAATAGGAATTTGGAATGGATAAAACAGCTGAGGCATATTGGTTTTGTAGTTAACTTTGCAATGTTTGAAAATGGGGCATATTGGAATGAAGTCATGAACATAACAGATCGCCATATTGGTTTTAGGGAGGACTTGGACACAAATCACCTGCCATATTGCCATATGTGGCTGGTGCTGGTCTGTAGCAAATAATGATAGACACTTCTTTGTTGTATCTTCATTTTTTTTGTGGTTTATGTCGCTCACCTTTTCTTCTTTTTAAATTTTTTTTCCCGCCGCATCGCGCGGGCACCCCTCTAGTTAAACTATGAGGACTAATAATGTAATATTTAGTTACGTGAAAAAGCCAAGACTTTCATTGCCGCATACCAAACATACCCTTATAGCTAAACTTTCGCAGGACGTGCGTACATTTCAACTGTTTGATTTATTTTGTTATTAACAAGGATAATATTGTCTTTTCATTTTCGTTACTAGAGAAATAGAAAAAAACATGGGGCATGATCAAGAATACAAAAAACAGTTTTTGAAGAGATCACAATACACTT
This sequence comes from Erigeron breviscapus, assembly GCA_034093135.1. Classification (NCBI taxonomy): domain Eukaryota; kingdom Viridiplantae; phylum Streptophyta; class Magnoliopsida; order Asterales; family Asteraceae; genus Erigeron; species Erigeron breviscapus. The sequence goes on along the minus strand of CM067170.1, from coordinate 25,946,708 downwards.
CAAATAACTTTTCATGTTGATCAATCAAACACATTATTAACATTGTAATGAAATAACTTATTCCATTCCATGCAACGAGCCAACCAAACACAACGTGACTTATCATATTGAATCATTTTTATCACCAAGCTTATGTTTATTAGTGTCTCGTCATAGCTTATATTTATATATTATAAAACATATTAACTTAAATTAGAAAACACATTAATTAAAAGAGAGATGATATATTCTCTTAATAAATAGCCTAATAATTTCTTTCATAACAAATGTAATCAGTCTTTTTCCTAATTTCATCATTTGATTCTACCAAGTATCATGATCATATAGCTAAAACGATTTTTATAAAAATTGTTTAGAAAGATTTATCATTTCCCAATCAAAATTTACTAATAATAAAAATAGGTTTGGTACAAATTTAGACAAACATAGCATGATAATAATTAAGACGTTAAATTAATAAGGTTTAAAGTAAACTTTTCGAAACTAATATAATTATTTTGTTAACTTAACTAGCATGACGCATGTGCGTTGCGAATGATCTTTTTTTTTGAACAGTCAGTCGGTTTCAATCAATTGGGGTGTCAATGTTAATATAAATAGGTTGCTAAAGTGTTCCTAAAATCATGGGTTGATATATGCTAAAAATATGGAATTAAAACTTCATATAGATATACACAATATAGGATGGATTATGCCTAGAAAAAAAATATATTTTAGATAATATCGTAAATTAACCCCGTGTCCAGTATTGGACACGGGTCTAAAATCTAGTACGATCATTATAAGATAGTGAAATTAATAGTTTAGGTCTAAATGAAAAATTATAAATAATACAATTACTAGATGGGTGCCCGCGCGTTGCAGCGAAAAAAATAGACAACGTTCGAGGTGTTGTGACAATGTTAATTTCAAATCAAATACTTAATCGGAACTTTTATTTGTATGATAGTTTTTGACAATAACAAACAAAAAAAATATTTGACGAACAAAGAGAATTTTAATAAAGTCTGGAACTTTTGTAAGGGTATTTTAGTCACAGTGTATAGAATGAAAATAGGATGTATTAAGATGGAGGGTAAATTATATCAGGTTCTTAAAAGTTTAAGGAGAGGGTCAGTTTCTTTTATAAGGGAGTATAGAAGGGTACTCCGCACGATGCGGCGGTGATGGCGTGACGGGTGGTGGTGGCGTGCGGGTGCGGTGGTGGAGGTGACAGTGGTGGTGGCAATGTAATGGCGGCGACGGTGGCAGTAACGAATGTTGGCGTGCGGCGGTAGCGTCGACGGTGGCGGTGGCGACGGTGTTGGCGGCGGCGATTGGTGGTGGTGGTGGCGGCGGCAAGTAGTGTAAGTTATTGATGTAATGTGGTTTTGATGAATTGTGGAATATTGAAACTTAAAATTCAACAAAATGAGATTTGCTTTATAATAATATAGATGTAGATAGATAATTAGATTAAGGTTTGACCGTAGATTTGTGTGGGTTGAAATTGTTAGGAGTATTTTGGGTACATTCAATGGATGAATGAGAAGAATGTTGAATTTGTGGGGGTAATTCAGGTATTTCAAAATCTTAATTAAGTAAGGAGGGGGGTTGAGTTTGTTTTATAAGGTATTATAGATATTAAAATTACAATTAAGCAGCTTGATGACATTTAGTAATAAATTTTACATCTTTTTATTTTTCTTTAAGTGTTGTGTAGTAAAAAAAGAATTGTATTTTCTCAAAAAAATTAATGTCTAATACCTTGGTTAACTTTGGTTGAAGTACACTAAATAAAAATTCTCCATGCATATATATAAGTGAATATATTGTCATTCGTTAACTAAACTATCCTTAGAAATAAGAGGATAAAATTGGAACATCGTATGATTATTTTTGTATTCACCGACTCATTTTAATCGATTTTTTTATACCACAATTCATCCCATTCATTTTACCATCTTTGTCATCATGCCCCTCACATACAAAAATCTTAGATCCGTCTCTGTATGTATATTTATAAGACTAAACATATTTCAAGTCCACGTCAGAATGTCTAGAACTCGTTAAAGAAAAAGTATGTCACATTAGAAATCTTCTTTAAAAGGTATTGATGTTATTTTAGAAGAACTAATTAAAGATATCTACCATCTAAAAGATCAAAGAAAAAAATGATATAATTTTTTTTTAAGTAATCATTCTCAATGTTAACACCTAACCAAATAATGTTACCAAACATGTGCTCGTCACATAAAAAGAAAAATCATGAATTGTGTTATTAAAGTTACCTAACATGTGTTCGTCACATTAAAGTAAACTAATAAAAAATTATTTTCAAGAAACATAACTAGGTCAAATTAGAAACGTAAGACCCCTCCTTATACTACCACTTCTTCCCCTTCTTCCACTATTCATCAGCTTTTCTCTCTCCTAGAACACCCAAGAACACCCCCTCCTTATAACCCCCTATTCTTCCCCTATTCTTCCACTATTCATCCATTATTTTATTATTTCATTTTTCTTTTTCACAAAATTAAACAAACACATTTTATTATAATTAAAACACATTTTATTATTAAAAAAACACATTACAATACTTAAAAATAAAACATAAAAACACATTAACCTACAAATTAAACCTAGGAATTAAAACACATTAACCTACAATACGAGGACCTAAATATACTTAAAATACGGCCCGTACTTATCCATCAGGTTTTTACGCGAAGCCTTGATCATCTCCAACTCGTCGTCATCTATACCGGTGGGAATTGGTTGCTGCAGAAGCTTAAATGCCTCGATGACCTTCTTTCGGAAGCGATGATCCTCTCTTTTCTTCCGCTCCTCCTCTACTTTCATCCGATCCTCATCAATTTTTCTTATCTGCTCTTTTTGCATCAAGAGCATTTGATTAAGCTTGCTCAACGCCTTTCTGACCCACTCGAACCACCACACCTAGAAGTCGCATCTGAACCACTTAACAATTTTCCGACTAACATTACGACCCGGTGGTTTCCTAATTGGGTCGTCTCCAAACAACTGGTCCAACGCCACATCCGGGTCCACACTCGTATGCACCCCAAAGTGTGCCTCATCATCACCCAAATCGACATAATCAGCTACGCTCCGTTTGGCAATACTATGGTCTTGCCAAAAGGCGGGACAATCTTTCAGCACATCGTAGCACGCCTCATACTGAAATCGGGTCGGACCATGAAGTTGTATATAGTGCTTATGAGCGGCATTGTAAACATGTCTTTCGTATGCGCCGCTTTGTCGTCCTTGCTCGAGAAGTTTCTTCAGAATTGCTCCAAACTGCTTACAACCTTTCTTTATCTTGTTCCATTTCCCTTGTAGTTGACTCTTGTTGCGCTCTCCTGCCGGGCGGTGCTCGTTGAACATGGACCAAACTTTAGCAAAACTTGACTCATTTCCTTTTTGGGTAACCCCCACACAGGTGGTCTGAACAACTCTTTCTCTACCTGCAGAACTCCAGCCAGAACCTCTTTCTTCTTTTTGGCCATTTCCATTTGTAACATCCCAAACTTTTCTTTAAGATTTGACTAACGCCGTTAAGTCAACTTTGTGTGTGTCGAAAAGTCTAGTGTGAATATATGCATATACGTAGTTAATGTGTTATGTGTGAGGCTTGGAAGCCTAAATATTAATGTAGTATAAATGTGTGAAATATGAAGGTTTATGTCTATGTAGTGACATTTAATGAAGGGTTAATGTTGTATATGGTCAATAAAGTAGTTTGTGACCAATAACGAAGCATTAGGAAGCCTAGGGACTAGTTTTGACATATGGGTAAAGTCAAAAACGGGATTAAGGGTTTAGGAGCTGCCATTAGATGATATTATGCAGCCAAAACAATCTCTAAACAGGCCCTAAGCCTTCCCTTAGCAATCCTTCATCAATTTCAAGCCGAAAAGCTTTTCTACGTGTGATTCGAGTGTGTTTTGTCAAGGGTATTGCATCCTATTTGGCATTTGCAGGTAATAATCAATTCATTGATTAGATTTTCAGATTCAAGGTTATATTTTAAAGGAGCAAATCTGATTTTAAAAAGGGTTTTGGTTAATTAAGGTTTATATTATGTTAAGCCAATTAATGTTCAAAAACGATGTCAAACGAGAACGATCTTTAATGATCAAAATATGTTTAAGTATGTCGAAAACATGTTTTGGGTGAAGCCTAAATCGAATGATTTCTGGAAAATTGAAGGACGAAGCGTTTTGTGAATTCTGGTCGAAATTGGATCTTAAATTCGTTTTCTGGGTTCAAGTGTTGTCCAACGAACTTTAAGTTCGTTTTGCGGGATCTAAATTCGTTTGGAAAACGAATTTTAAGTTCGTTTGAAGCAAATTGAGCCTAAGTTCGTGTGGCTAAGTCTAAATTCGTTTCCTGATGTTTAAATTCGTTTTCTGGAAGTTAAATTCGTTTTCTGGAAGCTAAATTCGTTTTCTGGAAGTTAAATTCGTTTTCTGGAAGCTAAATTCGTTTTCTGGAAGCTAAATTCGTTTTCTGGAAGCTAAATTCGTTTTCTGGAAGCTAAATTCGTTTTCTGGAAGCTAAATTCGTTTGATTCCCTTTGAAAGCGACATAATTTTCAAATGGCCATATCTTTTGAACCGTGACTCCGTTTTTGACAAGTAAGCTATCCCTAGAATCGTGTGAGAGTCTATTTTCTAATGGTAATGCTTTTAAAGGAGGATTTTGAAGTCAAGTTTCCTG
>CM067170.1:25884588-25940989 GCA_034093135.1 Erigeron breviscapus | reverse complement strand
TAACAATCTTTCAAGTGAGAGAAAAAAAAGTCATCTAACATTACGGCTAACTCCCGTTAATTCAAATCATCCGGTTACAGCTTATATAAAAAACTGATTGTTTATACCTAGACTCATGAGTCGTGACCAAGTAAGCCCATTTTGCCACGTCTAATACAAAGCAAAACAAAAAAGAAGGAATGCCAAAAATGAAGTCACCTGTTCACAGCTGTAAACCCAACCCGGCTAGCAACAAAAATGACTTGTTATGGCCCCTAACACAACCTGCCAATTTGAGTAATCGACCCGTTCCAAATAGATGGGTTGAGTCACCACCTTTTACTATCCATCAACTAATTGAATAATAGATGGGACTCTCAAGCTCTGCTTATAAGCAACCTTGAATAATAGCGCTAAAACTTTACAAGACCTAATTGTATTATACTCTCTAACATCGCTGGACATAATTGTATAAAGGACAAAATGATTAAGTATTTCCAACCTTTTTTTGTTTCCGTAATATTACATTTAGATAAAAACAAACTATTATTGCATATTTGCATAGGCCATGTATAACTAATGAAGTTTCTCCACTCATCATTGAAACTAATTTATGCTTCTAACTAAAACTAAGCATATGGTACACGATTTTATTTCGCAAATTTTAATAGCTACAATTTTTCCTTTATTTCTTGATTAAAGTTGTTTCTTTTATATTAAGTTGACAAAATACACCAAACAAAACTAAGTGCACGTAGCAATAGCATGTATAAACTATTAAGTGAATGCAAAATTAGTGAGTGCATAATTGCTCACCAGAATTAGGATAATTATATATTCGATAGACAGCATAACTGCAGCCAATAGCAACATAGACGCGAATGAGTTTGAAAACATCCTGCGGTTCAATTGAAAATAAAGTTTGTAAAAGTGAAGATGGAGCTGGTGATGTTGATGAGTGTTCATTATTATTATTAACTAGTTTTTTGACCCCGGGCGTTGTCCGGGATCGACGTTGCGTTATGTAAAGATATTTTAGACACTTAAAGTTTACTATGGTGGTTAAAACAAAGAGTTTGATGGTAAAAGTTAGAAGCCTTAAAATAAAAGATAGAAAGTTACAATTATAATTAAGTTTGTATAAAAAAAGTTGGACTAAAGTTAAAAAATATAAAAGTTAAGTAGTAAAAATAAGTTTGAAGCGTTAAAATAAGAGAAAGAAAGTTATAAAAAAAAAGATTTGATGATTAAAGTTAATTACAAAAAGTTAGACTAAAGTGATAAAACGTAAAAGTTAAGTGGTAAAAATAAGAAACTCTAAAAGTATACTATCGTTAAAAAAAAAAAGACAAAATAGGGAAAAGACAAAATAGCTGACATCAACATGAGTCGGTACTGTTCATCGGTTAAGCCACCTAGCCGAGCCGAGCCGGTTACTATTCACGGCTCGGCTTACTATTCACAAGCCAAACCTTTTTTGTTATATATCGGGCGTTGCCTCGGGAGAGATAACGATACTTAAAACGTACAATGTGTATAAGGGTGGTGATGCATACAAAAAGATAAACGTACACTATAAAAAAAGTACTACACGAACGATAAAGACGGATGTAAGAATCTATTTAAAAGTGATCATTTAGTGATGCGGAAATACTACACGATATTCTACCCGTTGCTCGATGATTACCTGGCTGTTAGAACCGTTTAAAAATGAAATATAAAAGATACTATGCTATTGACGTGGTTAAAATATATAAGTTTTGTTTTTATTTAAAAATGGCTTTAAATAAAAAAGAAAACAAAGTTAGTGTAAAATAAAAAGAAAAATATAAAGGAAAACTTTAAAATTTAAAAAGAAAAAAAAATAATTGCTCCGTTAAACTTCAGAACAAAACTTAACGGTCGTTAATTGATAAGGACCATTACTGTAAAAGTATTAGAATATAGGGACTAATTTTGCCAAAAAGTTAATATGTTTACTATTCCTAAGGTGGTCCTTAAATGTATATATATATATATATATTAATATTAATATTAATTTGGAAGAACAAGGAGTAGAATCCTATTTTTGTGTGACTTGATTTTCTTGTTTGTGTTCATAGGGTTGGCGGTTGGCCCTCAATTAGTAGGATTATAGAAGGCCTGATGACACTTTTTAGGTTTCCATTGATTGTGGTTGAATATGAATTTTTCGATAATGTATCAGCGACAATAATTTTTAGTCCTTTCTTGAGCTGTTTGATAATAAAATTGAGATTATTTATAACTTTAGAAATAATAATATTTATAAAAAATTGAGAAAGTTATAGGTGTTTGATGTCGGCGGTGGTGGTGGAGGTGACGGCGGTAGAGGCAATGGCGGATAGTGGTGGCGCGCGACGGTAGTGGTGGCGGCGGCGATTGGTGGTGACGGACAATTATTGGTGGTGGTGGTGGTGGCGGTGACTCGGTGAGTAGTTTAAGTTATTGATTTAGTGTGATTTTGATGAATTGTTGAAACTTTATTGTTCAAAGTTGAAATTTAAAATTTAAACAAAAACTCTATTTGTCTTATAATATAGTGTAGATAAGACACTCATATACTTTACTTTTTTTTTGAAAAATAATTAATAAAAATCATCCTAATCATAAAATGATGACAAGTGGCAAAATCAAATGATAAGATTAGAAAAGACAATTAATGGAATCAACACGTCACAATCGTATGGTTTTAGAATGATTTCCATATTTTTAGTAGGTAATTAGGTATATATGGAAAAACGCATTGTGATTGTTAAAATCGCAATAAGATTATAAAAATCGCACAAAGAACATTGAAAATCTCATAAAGAACATTAAAAATCGCATAAAAATTTTTCATAATAGCATAAAGAACTTAATAATCGCATAAAGATTATCATAATCGTATAAAGAACTTTAGATTTTACAAAATCCTTACGAGATTCATAAAATCTTTATGCGATTATGTTAAATCTTTATGCGATTTTGGGAATCTCATTTTGATTTAATATAATCTCGTTGCAATTTTGAGAATCTCTTTCGATTTTATGAGTCTCATTGCGATTTTTGAAATTTATTGCGAGTTGGGTATTTTGTGAAACTCCAAAAAAACTTAAGATCAATTGATATATTTTTTAAAAATTGGGTATTGAAGTTATTTTCTCTTAGAAATAAGTTCCATTCTAAATTATATCTCTATTTGGATATACATTGGAAATAAAATAACGCAACCCCAAAAAGCTACTAAAAGTCACGAAAGGTATTTCAAATAAAAGCTTCTGTCATAGACATACCAAACAGTCACGTAATACTATTTATACCATTTATTACTTAAATCCTAAAATACACACAATCTTTTACATCAATTATCCACATATTTGTTGCCGCCACCATCGCCATAGTATTGCACGGATGCTATGTTTATTTATTTATAATAACTTTTAAAATATTTAGTCCTTTTTTAAATTATTGTTTTTGAACAACCTTTTTAAGTTGTTACTTATTAGTTTTCATATATACTATATTATTATATAAAGAAAACATCCAACTTGTTGAAAGTTACATGAAATAAATTGTCTAAAATGCTCTTAATGAATAAATTACACTATCAGTTATTTATCTTTTAAAATATCTCAATTAACTCATTACATCAATTATCTAAACCACTCGTCACCACTTATAACCCCAACAGTCGCCACCATCGTCACACCGTTACCATCATAATCACTGCCGCAATACGCCAATACCATGCTAAATTATATTCCCCTCCCGCATTCTATTATTCCAAATATAAAATAAGGCCGCCCTTGATTTTCCCCAAAATAAAATAATCCCGCCCCTAATTTTCCCCAAATTAAAAAACCCCTCTTCCTCTCATCTGCTTCTTATTATTCCTAATTAGTTTTATTTCTTGACTTTCTCTCATCAAGAACAATTTACCCCCACAATCACGTCTAGCAGACCACATATCTGGTGCTTAGGAAACCATTGGTTCCGGGGTTTTTCATTTATGTTGTTTTTTTTATAGGTATGATAATCATCGCATGGGTTTTTTTTTATAGGCAAAATTGCAAATGCAGCCTCTATGTGGTCATCGTAAGGTATGATTTAAGAGTTAAATTATATTTGTTTATATATGTTTAAGCTGTGAAAGTTTATGACAATATCTAAAACACGACTGTTATATTTTGAGATAAATCTACATTTTTATTTTATGGCAATTTTTTGTTGATGTAAATATGGTTTGGCCTCTTATTTTTTTTGATGTTTTTGGTGGTGAATAAATCATGAATAAATCTCAATGCCTCTTATTTTTTTGATTTTTTGGTGGTGATACTCAGGTGGTTTGCCGAGAGTTTTTTGCAGTGAGTTGACGATCTTGACCCTGACCTGCAGTGGCGGATCCTGAAAAACCGTATATTGGGGGCATAAATAGAACATAAGTAAGTTTGCTAAATTCGAGTAAGATCAAAACTAAAAATATTACACATTGTCTAGATTTTTATCATTTTATCTTATTTTTAACAATATTACAACAACTAATTAAAAACTTGTAAATGAACGCATTTCCATAGCTTGTTACTCATCTCTTGCTTTTATACATGTATTTAGAAAAAAAAGGTTTGACAATACTTCAAAGTTCAAAGTATAGCAATTCATACTTGATACTTCTATCGTTACTGTTTGTTTTTTAGTTCAGCTAAACATAAAAAGAAAAATAAAAGAACTTTTCCTTGAATCTCAAATCATTGTTTGTCCAGAAGTGTGGCAAAAGCATAGTAGAATAAAATAAGGGCATAGATGTGTGTCATTTTTTGATTGAATTTATTAGCTTTTTATCTTGACGAGGGCATATAAATATTCAGCCGAGGGCATTAGGAAACTTAGGCTAGATTTACCACAATACCTTATAGCATTTGCATTAATTATATTAAAGTTATTGGGCCCTCAGTGCTATAAATATACATCCGCCCTTACTAACCGGTATGGTATGATCGTTTAGTACAAACATGTGTATGAGATTAAGAGTACTAGAACTTGTATGTTCTTGTTATGCATGATAGTCTTACAGAAAATCTCAACAACAGTTTAGTTTAGTTTAGTTTAGGTGTTATGCGGCCAGTTTATATGCTGATTTTATGAATAACTTATGACCTTAAAGCGAATGCAATTGAATATTGTGTTAGCTGTATATATTTGCAGGTATGTGTCAATGGTGAAAGATGTGGGGCTTGTAATCTTACAGCCAACACTTGATACTACAAGGTCAGAGGTACATCATTCAATTACTGCATGATGAGGCAACTCAACTGTTCACATGTTATTGCCAACCCCCACAACTGACCATGGCTACACTTGATACTACAAGGTCAGAGGTGCTGAATTTGACCGACTGTTCTGCTACACTTGAAAACTGACCATGGCTACTTTTTTGGCTTGGGCCGCTTTGCTTTTTCTAAGTTAACCATGGCTTAAGGTATGAGGGTAGAGGTGGCAAGGCATATTTAAATGGGTGGATTTGGTTTTTGTGTATGAACGAAAGAGCGTTACTATTTAATATTGTAATTTTCATAAGTTATTATGTTCCATTGCAGGTGGATAGAGTTGATGGCTTAAGTCTTCTATAGAGCTGCCTGGAGATGCATATGTTATATGTTTCAGGTGAGCCATATTCATTATAGCACCATAGAAGTACAGTCAGGTTCTAATTTAAAAGCTGAGAGTACATGAAGCAGTTTTCACCAATTTACACATAGAATAGGCTGATATTGGTTATTCTCTGTTGTTGTTTTTTTTTTTTTTACTAAAAATGCTAGGGAAATGGGGTGAGCAGATCCTGAAGTTGAAAGCTTGTTATCTCTTTGACTTGTTTCCCAACCAATATATTTTTCAAAAAATATATTCAAATATATTAAACCATTGGAACAAATTATTATTATGGCATTAAGCTTCAAAAAATATTTTTGCGTGTTTGTCCGAACCTAACCATTGTGACTCGTACAAAATAACTAAATTGTTTTGACCTGTCACTAAACAAGCCTATGTTTAAACCCATAGGCCATATTTGCTATTTGCTATGAAATTTTGAAAGAAGTAATGCCTTGGTTTCCAGTCTTCAACTAACGCAAACATATGAACATTAGTTGGTCCAGGGATCTGGAAATGTGTCTATATGTTAAGGTTCTGATGGGTCAATGTGAATACAAGTTAAAGTGGCCAGATCAGGGTATTAAACTGTGAGTACGACACTACTGTACTCTTGTTTCAAAGCCTATAATCACTTCCCGTAGACATTTGTTAATGGCTTTCAAACCCCCGTTTCTTGTCAGTTTTATTGATTTGACCAGTTTGAGTGAAAATAAGAGCCAAAGTATGTTAAAAGTTGTCAAGCTTCATTATTCACAGTCGATAATAGAACTTAAACTACATGAAATCTATAATTTCATTAGTACTATGTTTTTTTTTGTTATTAATTAGGTGAGAAGGCATTCAACTCATGAATATAAAGATATTCATGAAGAGATAGCAGGAAGCTGCTAAGGTGGACGAATCTTGGGTTTGATCGGTACTTGTATCCTTGGAACTATAACATGGGCTTGTCCTTTCTCTTCGGTATGTCTTTGTTATTAAACTGATGATATTTTTAAGTGTATAACACGAAACATTAAGCTTATATATGGATGGTTAATTTGTAGGTGGTTCATAAAGAGTGAGAAGGATGCATGATGACCTGAGACTATATTCTTGTAGTTAAATTTCTTTCGTTACTTTTAATTGCATGTAAAATGTCAAAAGACCTTATGTTGTATAATGTTATACTCCATCTTATTTATGTAAATGACTTATTTCAATGATAATTAAATTTTATTTCATCTTCATTAGTTTACCCAAGTTGATTGTATCTTATTTGTAATTTTGAATCGTGTGTGGAAAAAGCGTCCCATCATATGAGATGTTATGACCATTTTATATTAGGACCTTTGTCTTGGTACATTACAAGGGTCCTATAAACTAATTTTAAAGGACCTTTGTATGAGTATTAACATATTAAAAATAGGGAAGTACATATTAGAACATCCTAACAGTGTCCTAATATGTATTTCTTAGGACACTTTTTGTGTTATTCGTAGACATATTAAGCGACCATAAATTTGGTTTCATAATCTTATCTGGGATATTATGTAACAACCGTCATCTGAGCGTATTTTCCCGATGTACTTTTCTGACCGTCTTTAGTTCTTTCCGTTCATGTACGCAACTTTATAACTAGAATATGTAATTTTAGGGCGTGAAAGTCATTAGTCTGTAAGGCATTATTAACAGAAATGAGTGGACTTATATTTCTATTCGGACTTTATGAGCATTTGGAATTTAAAAAGGTTGTGCGTAGACTCGAGAACAGTAGAAATACTAGTTGTCCTGTGGAAATGCCAAAATAAATAAAATACTTAATATTTAATTAATTAAAGATTTAATAAGCAAATATGGTCATATTTATATTTGTTGGAAAGCTATTGAAAAGTTACATTTAAATGTGTCGACAAAATAAATTTACGGGTCTAAGGTTTCCTTGAATGGTCAGTCAAACAAGTATTGGTGGAGTCAAAGCTGGGTCAAATTTGGTCAAAGCTTGGGAATGGGAAGAACAAAACCCTAGCCCCAACCCTTTTCTCCACACATTCTCACCCACACTTTCTCCTCTCTCTCTTTTCTCTCTTTTCTCTCTTAGAACCGCCCCCACCCCTTTTTTTCTTCACAAAAACGGCCACCATCCATCCAACATTAAACCACCATCAGGCCGCCACAAACCACCACGGATTTCATCATCAATCTTCATATTCTTCATCTTTTTCTTAGTTTTTGGTAAGATTTGGTTATCTAAATGGTTTTTCTTCACCAAATCACGAATTTTCTACCTATTTAATTTTGTTTTCGGCCAAATATATGTATGTATACATAATGATCCGCGATTTTTATAATAACATATATATTTTCGGTTATATATATATATATGTATACATCTATAGATCCGATTTCCTTGACAAAAATATATATACTTTTCGGTTTTGAATATGAATGTGTGTATATATATGCGAAATCCATTAAGATCCGAGATGTTAAACCCGAAATCCTTGTAGATCCGAAAACATTGAACCGAAATCTTCTTGAAATCCAAAATCCATGGTCCGAAATCCATCTTCTTGGTAAGATTTGAGGTTGTAATGTGTTCTTGATTCATGTTCATGTTCTATGAGGTCCGAAAAATATATATATATAAATTCGAAATTAATTAAAACCGTGAATGAAAGTGATTTTTGGGTTGTTTTTGGTTAGATCTAGCTTAGATCCGAGGTGTAATCGTGTTTTTGATCTTGAAATGGTGTTGAAATTGTTCCTTGTGACCGAATTTAGTCTTGTTCTAGGTTTTGGGTTTGGTCAACGCCGGTCAAACCGGCCGATTAACACTTTTCCGCCTTATAAAATCGATTTTGGACTTAAAATTGTGTTTAGATCTAACTTTGGAAGTCGTTTTCTAGTCGGTCAAAGTTGGTCAAAGGGGCATATTTATTATTAGTCTATTTTGGTTGATAAAATTTAGGGTTTGTTGTTAATTAGTGATTTTGGTCAAAATTTGGTTAGATCTTGAAAAGTCAAAATTGTTTTAAGAATTGTAAAGTCAAAATTTGGGTTGAATTGGTTTGTCAAAGTTAAAAATTAGGGTTTTGATCAAAAGTCAGAATTAGGGAATTTTTGGTCAAAGTTAATTTTGAGTTGGTCATTTTGAGCGTGTTTATAATTGGATCCTAATGTCGTGACATCGGAGTTAATATGGACAAATGGACTATTATATATATTATGAAATTTGACGAGACATAATGGCATTTTCTAAGACACTAGTATAAGACATGGATTTGTGCAATTAAGTAAGTACTTATTGGATGACTTGTGGACAATGTAGGATTGTTGGACAGATATTGAGCGTGTTTCAGGTGTATTGACTGTTCTTGTTCTTGTTCGTTGATCTAGAATACTTATACTTGTGATGCTTTCAGGTGAGTTTCATAGCCCCTCTTTTTACAAGTTTTGGGGTGAAAAGTATACTTGTTCTTTTTAAACAGTTTTGTCGATTTCTGTTTATGTTCAATATTGAGCCTGTGCGTATAAAGTTACTTGTGCCATTTGACGTGCTTCTGTCTTGTTGTATGTGTGTGATTATGTGTTTTGTCGTTGTGCTTTATGACGTGCTTATTTGACGTGCTTTTGTGTGTATTGGAGACTTGAGACTTTAAGACTTTGGACTAAGGCAGGTACCGTAAGGCCGGACTTTGAGACTTGTGACTTTGAGACTTTGAGACTTGGACTTGGGACTTGAGTACTTTGACTTATATGTTGTAACTCTGCTCATTATATATTGAACAAATACTTATTTTGACTTAAAAGAATCGACAAAAGACTTCTTTCTTGACTAGACTTTTTGACTAAAACCTACGAACTCACCAACCTTTGTGTTGACACGTTTTAGTATACTTTTCAGGTACTCAGGCTAATCAGGGATAAAGACTGTTATGCTAGGCTTGGACTTCGGAGATTAGCGCTTCTTTATTATTGTCATACTTTAAGGCTACATGCCTTGGATTATTTCTGTTATAGACTTGCTTGTAATAAGCTATTTTAGCATTGTTATGACTTGAACTCATGTTTTTGGGAATATATTTATTATATTCTATTTCATTTAGCAGTATCTATGTAATTTCATGTCGTGCTGTACTTTTCATGACACCTCATGTTTCCGCCAACGGTGGGGTGTTACAGAATGGTATCAGAGACGTGGTTGTAGAGAATTAGGTGGAAAAGCCTAGACTATAACCTAAGAACCCCGTATAGCATTTACGATAGGAATCATAGATGCATTCTAGACGTGCTAACATCGCTTATATTTTGAGTTCATATTCTATTGAGACTTATTATCCCTGTGCTTATTTTGACTGTGGCTGTCATTTGGTGACTGTGTACTTTTGGTGACTGTGTGCTTTTGGTGATGTTGTGATTATTTATGTGTATTAGAGCAAGATGAAGTGATGGCACTAACTAGTATTGTAGGAAAGATAGCAAGGAAACGCCTGATCAACGTTCTGCGATTATCTCCCTGTTTTATGACAGTTTTTGACCTAATGGATTGCACTTGTAGTTGGAGTGTGGTAGCTACCCTGGGCTGCTTAATGGGTGTTGGTTGGGTGGAGGGTTAGCCCCTGGTACACCCTGTATACATACCCAGCCAATACCTAGAGAGCATACTAGTATCGTGATCCGACCTTGCATTAGATGTACTAGGGGTGTGGAGGGTTAGCCACTAGTACACCATGTATACATACACCACTAGTGCAACGGATGTAGGTGTTAGATTCGGACCACATTCTAACTGCGATTTAGGGCTATATATTATTAGTATATATATATATATATATATATATATATATGTATTGCATTGACGTGGAGTGCATGACTAGTTTAAGTTCTTGATAGTATCCCTTAGACCATAAGACGAGAGAGCTTGCTGAGTGTAACATGTGACATAGACATTGACGTTTTCGAGCCTTTCTTCACGACTAAGTTTTAGATATACTAACGTGTGTGGAATAACGGTGAGATGAGAGCTACTGCGAACGGAGATGATCACCTCGATTATTCAAGTCATCAATGTTGTCCTGGCACGAAATGCATGAAATGCGACGAAGGAATGGCCGACTGGTAATGAAGCAGAGGATGCGCAGTATGACGAAGCAGTGAATGAGGAGACCAGTGAATACTATGAAGACGCTGATGAGAGAATTCGTATTGGAAATGTAGTAAGAGAGCCTAGAAGTGGTGTCAGATGTTTTGATTACAAAAACTTCAAGGATTGTAGTGTACAAGATTATGACGGCAGAGGTGGAGCAGTCAAGTTTATTCAATGGTTAGATAGATGGAAGCTGTGATTGGCATTAGTAGGTATACTCAAGATTAAAGGTTCGTTTATGTGGCAAATTCCTTTACCTTAGATGCATTGTCTTGGTAGAACGGTCAGTGCCGAGTCAGGGGCAGAGTAGTGACCGAGGCGATGTCTTGGTATACTGTTAAGGAGTTGTTGACGAGAAAGTTCTGTACGGAAACTGAACTGATAAGGTTATATCGAAAACTTTTAGAGCATAAAATGTTTGGTTTCGATCATGCTGATTATGCTACTCATTTCAAAGAGTTGTCAAGGCTGGTTCCACATTTGAGTAATCTCGAGAGCAAGGGCATCGAGAATTAGCTTCTTATGTTGATCCCTCAAGTTAGGTCGACTATGGCTACTGTTCATCCGCTTACTCTGGAAAAGGCTATATTGAGATCTGAGGCTATGACTTGTGAGTTGGTTCAATGTGGGACTCGTATTGTTATTAAGATAAAATGGAAGGAAATTAGTGGGACAAGTAGTAGTAAGAAGGTTTGGCGATCCGTTGGTAAAAAGCATAAGGCTTTTATAGAGACTGATGTTGGCAAGAAGGATTATGTGTGTTCTCACCCTAAGTGTACAAGGTGCAATCTTCATCATGCGGCGAAACAAATTGCATGATATGTTCTAACTGCAATAAGACTGGACATTTGGCAAACTACTGTAGAGAATCAAGGACTCAGGTAACATCATTGAATAGGGCACCATTGAATGTCGTACCATGGAATAAAAGGAGACTACCCGTAGTTCGTGGGGCATGTTATGAATGTGGGGTCACTGATCACTATCGGAACACATGTTCTCAGAGGGTGGACAACAGGTTCAAGTGGCGGTCCATCCTAACCAATTATGAATTGTTGGATCCGTTAGAATAGAGCGATAAAGTTCAAGCTGCTAGAGGTCGTGCTTATGTACTAAATGCAACAGAGACTCGTAACGATTCAATTGTGCTACAGGGACTTTCTGCTGAATGATCTTTATGCTACTGTTCTTTGACTCGAGAGCTGATTATAGTTTTGTCACGACTAATTTTGTTTCCTTATTGAATACTAGACTGAGTCTTACGTATATATTATGACGTACAAATGGTTAACTGAGAGCTAGTCAGACTAGACCGGGTCATTCATTCGTGCACATTAGTTCTTAATGACTATGCTTTCTTTATTGACTTAGTACTTTTTGAAATGGGAGTTTTGACGTTATTGTTGGTATGAACTAGATGTCTTTGGTCAATGCGACGATTCTATGTAGTGCAAAAGTCGTTAGAATTCGTTTACTTAGTGGTGAAATACTAGAGGCACAGGGCGATAGTCTGAGTCTTTTGAGGGTCGTGTCATGATTACGTCTGTGAAAGGGGTTAGCTTGATTCATGTCCCCGTCGTTCGTGACTGCCAGGATGTTTTCCTGATAATTTACCTGGCTTACCTCCGTCTCGACAACTTGATTTTTCGTATTAGTCTTGTTCCTAACGCAGCTCCTGTAGCAAAATCCCCTTATAGACTAGCAACAACGGAATTACAAGAATTGGCTACACAATTAAAAGAACTTCAAGACAATGGATTTATTAGACCTAGTTAGTCACCGTGGAGAGCACGTGTATTATTCGTCAAAAAGAAGAATGGTTCCTTTCGTATGTGTATCGATTATCGTGAGCTGAATAGGTTAACAGTGAAGTACCGTTATCCCCTTCCTAAGATTGATGATCTATTCGACGAGCTCCAAGGTGCAAAGTGTTTCTCAAAGATTGACTTACATTCAAGGTATCATCAATTACGTGTACATGAGGACGACATACCAAAAAAAAAAAAAACCGCTTTTAGAACGAGATATGGACATTTTGAATTCACAGTGATGCCCTTTGGATTAACTAATGCTCCGGTAGTGTGCATGGACTTGATGAATAGAGTGTGCTGACCGTATTTGGATAAGTTGGTTATCGTGTTCATCGACGACATTCTGAATTACTCAAAGACAAAAGAGGAACATACTGAACACTTGAGAAAGGTACTGGAATTGTTGAGGAAGGAAAAGCTGTACGGAAAGTTCTCTAAATGGGAATTCTAGCTGAATGAGGTACACTTTTGGGACATGTTGTGAGCAAGGATGGAATACATGTAGATCCTAGCAAGGTTGATTCGGTTAAGAATTGGAGAACGCCAAAGACGCCGACTGAGGTTAGACAGTTCCTTGGTCTGGCGGGTTATTATAGAAGGTTCATTAAAAGATTTCTAAGATTACGCTGCCGCTAACGCAATTGACGCAGAAAGACAGACCGTATGTTTGGGGCGAGAAACAAGAAAAAGCGTTTCAGATTTTGAAGGATAGGTTGCGTAATGCACCGATTTTGAGTCTGCCTGAAGCATCTGATGACTTTGTAGTATACTGCAATGCATCGGGTCAAAGAGTAGGTTGTGTGCTCATGCAAAGAGGCAAGGTGATTGCGTACGCCTCGCGACAACTGAAGATCCATGAGAAGAGTTACACAACTCATGACTTGGAGTTAGGAGCAGTGGTATTTGCATTAAAGTGTTGGAGGCATTATTTGTATGGAACCAAGTGTGTAAACTATACGGACCACAAAAGGGTGCAGCATATCTTCACGCAACAAGATTTGAATATGAGGCAAAGGAGATGGCTTGAGTTACTTAGTGATTACAATTTTGACATTCGTGGTCACCTGAGAAAAGCTAATGTAGTGGCTGACGCTCTGAGCCGTAAGCAAAGGGGTTAAGCCTAGACGAGTACGTGTGAGGAGCATTACAGTGCAAAGAAGTGTTAGAGATCAGACCATAGAAGCACAGACAGGGGTTGTTGGCGATGAACAACTTCTCAATAAGGAATTGTGAGGTATGGAACAACATTTAGATAAAAGGGACGATGGTGGATTGTATTTCGTGGATAGACTATGGGATTCCTTTCACTGGTGATTTACGGACATTAATTATGAACGAAGCTCATAATTCAATGTATTCGGTACATCCGGGCACTAACAATATGTATTTCGACATACATGAGTTGTATTGGTGGCCTGGCATGAAGAATGATTTTGCTGAATTTGTAAGCCTATGCTTGACGTGTTTACGGTGAAAGCGAAACATTAGACACCTTCTGGATTATTCAAACAACCAGAAATTCCTGAATGAAAATGGGAGTGCGTGACTATGGATTTTATTACGAAATTACCTAGAACAAGGGAAGGTCATGATATGATTTGGGTGATTGTCGATAGACTGACAAAGTATGCTCATTTCTTGGCCATACGCGAGAAAGACCCCACAGAGAAATTGGTAAAGAAGTATGTAAAGAAAGTTGTGTCGATGCATGGCGTACTAGTTTCGATTATTTCGGACAGAGACACTCGCTTCAATTCTCAATTTTGGACGAGAGTTTCAGAAGGCCTTTGGGACTAGGATAGACATGAGTATGGAGTACCATCCTCAGACCGATGGTCAGAGTGAGCGTACGATACAGACTTTAGAATACATGTTAAGAGCATACGTCTTAGATTTTGGTGGTAACTGGGATGACCACCTACATTTGATTGAATTCTCTTATAACAATATTTATCACGCGAGTTTAATATGGCACATTTCAAGGCATTGTATGGACGAAAGTGTAGATCCCCTGTCGCATGAGCCGACTTTAGTAATAGTCAGTTGGTTGGGCCTGAACTTATTGAAGAGACTGCCGAGAAGATAATTCAGATTAAGGAGCGACTTAGATTAGCACAGGAACGACAAAGAAGTATGCGGACGTCAAACGTAGACCTTTGGAATTCAATGTCGGGGATTGTGTACTTCTTAAGGTTTCCCCGTGGAAAGGAGTGGTTAGATTTGTCAAGAGCAAAAAGCTCGGACCAAGATATATCAGACCATTTGAAATACTAGAAAGAGTTGGTAAGGTAGCCTGTCGATTGAGACTTTAGAAAGAGCTTAAGGGAGTTCACGATGTATTTCATGTGTCACATCTTCTAAAATGTCTAGCCGAGGAGGAACGTCATGTGCCTATGGACGAAATCTGGATCGACGATAGGTTGAACTTCGTTGAAGGGCCTTTGGAGATTGCGGATCGCAAGGTGCAGAAATTAATGAAAACCTAGTATACCCTCGTTAAAGTTCGTTGGAATTCAAAGCGAGTGTCTCAGTACACTTGGGAACGGGAAAATCATTTCATTACAAAATACCCCAATTGTTTAATGGGACTAGTGCGAGTAGAATTTCGGGACGAAATTCTTTTAACGGGGTAATGCTGTAACAACCGTCATCTGAGCATATTTTCCCGATGTACTTTTCTGACCGTCTTTAGTTCTTTCCGTTCATGTACGCAACTATATAACTAGAATATGTAATTTTAGGGCGTGAAAGTCATTAGTCTGTAAGGCATTATTAACGGAAATGAGTGGACTTATATTTCTATTCGGACTTTATGAGCATTTGGAATTTAGAAAGGTTGTGCGTAGACTCGAGAACAGTAGAAATACTAGTTGTCCTGTGAAAATGCCAAAATATCAAAGGGGGGGGGGAGGGGGGGGGGGGGGGGGGGGGCCTCTTTTTTTCGGGGGGAAAAAGGGGAGGAGGGAAAAAAAAAAAAGGAGACCACGTTTTTTTTTTTTTTTTTCCCTCATTCCCCCCGTTGGTTTTTCCCTTCCCCTTTTTTCCCCCCCCTTTACCTGTGGAAATGCCAAAATAAGTGAAATACTTAATATTTAATTAATTAAAGATTTAATAAGCAAATATGGTCATATTTATATTTGTTGGAAAGCTATTGAAAAGTTACATTTAAATGTGTCGACAAAATAAATTTACGGGTCTAAGATTTTCTTGAATGGTCGAGTCAAACAAGTATTGGTGGAGTCAAAGCTGGGTCAAATTTGGTCAAAGCTTGGGAATGGGAAGAACAAAACCCTACCCCAACCCTTTTCTCCACACATTCTCACCCACACTTTCTCCTCTCTCTCTTTTCTCTCTTAGAACCGCCCCCACCCCTTTTGTTCTTCACAAAAGCGGCAGCCACCATCCATCCAACATTAAACCACCATCAGGCCGCCACAAACCACCACTAACCACCACGGATTTCATCATCAATCTTCATATTCTTCATCTTTTTCTTAGTTTTTGGTAAGATTTGGTTATCTAAATGGTTTTTCTTCACCAAATCACGAATTTTCTACCTATTTAATTTTGTTTTCGGCCAAATATATGTATGTATACATAATGATCCGCGATTTTTATAATAACATATATATTTTCGGTTATATATATATATATATATATATATATATATATATATATATATATATATATATATATATATATATGTATATATGTATACATCTATAGATCCGATTTCCTTGACAAAAATATATATACTTTTCGGTTTTGAATATGAATGTGTGTATATATATGCGAAATCCATTAAGATCCGAGATGTTAAACCCGAAATCCTTGTAGATCCGAAAACATTGAACCAAAATCTTCTTGAAATCCGAAATCCATGGTCTGAAATCCATCTTCTTGGTAAGATTTGAGGTTGTAATGTGTTCTTGATTCATGTTCATGTTCTATGAGGTCCGAAAATATATATATAAATTCGAAATTAATTAAAACCGTGAATGAAAGTGATTTTTGGGTTGTTTTTGGTTAGATCTAGCTTAGATCCGAGGTGTAATCGTGTTTTTGATCTTGAAATGGTGTTGAAATTGTTCCTTGTGTTAGAAATATAAATGTAGTAGTTGATTTGTGTACCTTATGTTGTTTTGTACTTAGAATGTAAACTTGTTACTATGGAAGGGGGCATAGTGTAAATAGCTCATATGTATATAAACCCCCTCCATTATGTAATTTGTAACCTTTTCACCACATAATACAAACCAATTTTTCCCTGACATCTCTCTACTTTCTCTCTCTAGTAACCGCCATTAACACACACTCACACACACACAAAAGCTCAAATTCTACTCTTTACATTTGGTATCAGAGCACAATCAGAGTTGCTGAACGATCCACAAGCTTATTACAAGCTTAATTTGTGCTTAATTTCAGAATTTGAGTTGTTTTTCTGAAAGGTTCATTTGCAGAGCTCACTGTTTCAGTGATTCCTGCAAATTAAGTGTGTTTTTGTTCGAATTTTGTTCACCGATCGATTCAATATCAGTATATCATCCTTCGCTATCATTTTCAGAAGCTAATTTCATCATTTGAGTTGTTTTTGTTCAAGCTCTACAAATCGCATATTCGTGTGGGTTTGATTTCCAGTTGAAATTAGCATATAATTTGTTCGAGGATTTGTGCGCATTGGTTTACTGATCATTTTGATATAAAATTCGAGTTCTAATTCGCAAAAATGGAGAAGATATCGAAGATTTACAGTTTTCTCTGCAAATAAGGGTTTGGCTGAACGAAGAAGATAACCAGTAACCGACTGTTTTGTCGTGTAGTGGTTACTCGTATTTGCAGAGGTCGTTGGCTTGGCTTGTTCTTACTTGTTCTATTTGCAGAGCAGTTTGCTCGGCAAATAAGTGTTTCAGAAATTTTGGCTAAGTACTGGATCTTCACTTATTCTATTTGCATAGCTTATTGCTCGGCAAATAGTTATTTCAAGAAATTTGGTTAAGTGTTGAGATTACTTGTTCTATTTGCAGAGCTCTTTGCTCGGCAAATAGGTGTTTCCAGAATTTGTGGTTAAGTGTTGAGGTTATTTGTGCTATTTGCAGAGCTTTTTGCTCGGCAAATAGTTGTTTTTGAGAATTCTTGATTTGAGAAATGGTGCTACTTGCATTGTTTGCAGAGGTTTAAGCTCGGAAAACAAGTGTTTTTGGTTGGTGTGACTAAGTACAAGTTCTATTTGTACTGTTTGCAGAGATATTTGCTCGGCAAATAGTTGAATTTGATTCTTCGACCAAGTGACTTTCTTAGTTGTGCTGTTTGCAGAGGTTTAAGCTCGGCATTCAGTTATTTTTGAGTGTTGATCAGAGTACTTGGGTTGCGACTTGGTCACTTACACCATTTGCAGAGGATTAAGCTCGGCACTTAGTTATTTTTAAGATTCTCAAATCAAAATTTTTCAAGATAATTTCTCAAAACCATTTTTCATCAATATTCTTCGCGAGGGTAGAAAAATCAAAATTTTAAAATTTCTTAAATTTCTCACTTGTTCTATTTGCAGAGGTTTAAGCTCTGCATTTAGTTGAAATAGAAAATTCTCAAATTTTTCTAAGTCTTTTAATTGCTTTAAATGGCTTCAAGGGAAGCTTTAGCACTTGGTTCTGAAGGAAGACCACCTGTCTTGTTTAGAGGATCTTATCCTCAATGGAAGAAAAGGTTTCTGAACTGGATAGACAGGCAGAAGAATGGAAAACTGCTAAGGAAATCATACAAAGATGGTCCTGAGATTCCAAAGAACCCTGTTAGTGGAGAAGTTTTACCTGAAGAAAGTTGGAACGCAGATCAGAGAAATAGAGTTGAGGCTGATCAAAGTGCAATTGCCTTTCTTTACCAAGCACTTCCTGATGACATTTACTGCAATGTGGACTCCTATGAGACAGGAAAAGACATTTGGGATGAAGTGGAGAAACAGATGGAAGGATCTGATGTATCAAACACCATCAGGTTGTCGACTGTTCTGAACATGTATGAAACATTCAAACAACAAAAAGGTGAACCATTGAATGAGGTATACATCAGATTCTGCAATGTCATCAATGAGTTCAGAAAGAATGATGTGAAGAGAACCAATATGGAACTGAACATCAAATTCATCAAAAATCTGGAAGAGGAATGGCAAGTGTATGGAACCCAACTCAACAACAATCAGACTTTGGGAAACTCACCATTCACACTCTGTTTGAGAAGCTGCAACTTAATGTTGAGGATGTTCAGAGAATCCAAAAGAAGAAAGAAGAAAGTTCTCATTCTGATCCATTAGCCTTGGTAGCTGAAAAGAAGACTTCAAGAGTGTTAAAACAAAGATTTGTTGAGTCTGACACTGATTCTGATTTAAGTGAAATGAGTGATTCTGATCTTGATGAAAGACAAAATGAGATGTACAAGGAACTCGCTTATTTCACGAAGGCTTTAAAGAAGAAATTCTTCAAGAAAAAACCAACCAACAATCAGCTTAGGACTTCATCAGTATCTTCATATGCTAAAAATGCGAATGCTCCTAAGTTTGATCAGAAGAAAGATTTTGTTGGTGGTGAGAAGAAGTATGACAATCAGAAGAAGTTTGAGAAGAAGGTAATGGAGAAAAGGAATGAAGACAAGAAATGCTACAACTGTGGTATTCCTGGACATTTTGCTATCAACTGCACTAGACCTCGACAAAAGAACTCCGAGTACTATAAGTACAAACTTTTGCTGGCAAGACAAGAAGAAAGTGGAATTGCTCTTCTCGCTGAGGATGACAAGTGGTTACATCTTTCTGATGAGGAGACAGACGAACTTGCAGCAAATGTGTGCTTCATGACGAAGATCAAGAAGTCAAAGGAGTTGGATGAAGTTGAGGGAAGTTCTTCTGAGGATGATGAGGTAATAACATTTCCCAAATCTGGATTAAAGTACTATATGGATTTGTGTAAGACTGCAAGACAAGATTGCAAGGAGTTGAGTAAAAAGATTTCAAAATTAACCAAAGATTTGGAGGACAAAGAAAATGATTTTCAAAATTCTCAAGACAAATATGATTTACTTCAAAAGTATTTTGATAATCTGAAATCTGAAAAAGCTGCAGTCACTTTTACTCCGAACTCCAAATTGCATCTTGAAAAACAAGAACTTGAGACCAAAGTTCTTGAACTAAGCAAGACTGTCAGACAACGTCAGGTTGAAAAGACCAATGAGATGTTTCGAGTAAATGCTTTGGCTGAGGACATTGAGTCTTTGAATGTGAAACTGAAAGAATCTGTCCCTGATTTGAAGGAATATGAAGATAAAATTTCTGACCTAAAATATGATTGTTGTATAAAAGATTCTCTTAGACAAAAACTTGATAAAGAGAATGATGAGCTTAAAGCTGAAATCAAGACTTATCAAGACAAATTGTATAAGATTAATCGTTCTTACCAACAAATCTTTTTAAATAGGCCAAGAAATTCGAAAACAATATTCACTTCAGGGTTGAGATATGAAAATCCAAAACTTTTGCTCGAAGCACAAGAAGAAGTTCCACCTTTGTATAGAGAATCTTATATGAGATGTGGAATGACTGACCAATTTGTGAGACCGACTGATAGTGATTTTGAGGCTGATGATTTTCTGGAGAAGGGTGCAAAATTTTATTTCAATTATGAGTTAATGGATGAGTCATATGATTTCTTCAGTCACCCTTCACAAAAATTGGAAAAACAAGATGACGAAAAAGAAAATCATGAGGCTATAATCCCTGAAATTCTTGAGTGTTTTAAAGAAAAACCTTTAGAAGAAAATTTTCCAATTCCAAAAGCTGAAAACTTGAGACCTTATGTCCCACAAAAAGTTTTGGAAAAGGTGATAGAGGATTTACAAAAGTCTCTTGATGAAAAGCAATCGTTGCTAGAAAATTTGCAGACTCAAAATCACTATGTCATTGACCAACCCAAATCAGACTCCAAAGTTTGTGAACAACCTAGTTGTTCTATTTGTGAGGTTGTAAACACTTCAACTCAAACTGACTATTCTTTGTGTGATAGTGTGAATGCATCTGTGTAATCTGAGTGTGAAGTAATTCATGTGTCTATTCAAACTGAGAGTGATTTAGATGATAGTGATCTAGATGAATTTCATGATGCTCTTGATGTTGATGATTACTTCTTTCCGACTGTCTCTGAAACTGAATCTTTTACCAAATCTTCCGAGAGAACTCAATCAGACTTGAATGAAATTGATGCTTTAAACCAAAAGTTTAAAAAGGAAAAAGAACAAAAGGTGAAAGTGCTAAAGGAACTTAATGATCTAAAAGTTGTATTTCAACTTCAGAAAATAGCACTTCAATCTTTTAAAGAAAAAGAAAAGGCATCAATTTCACTCAAGCAAAGTCCATGTCCAATTAAGATAGGTGAAGTGAGTGTGAAGTTGGAAATATGAAATGTCAACATATTTGGAAGGAAATCATGATTTTGGTTCTGAATTTGAAAAACATTCTGTTCAAAAGGAGGAAAAACTTGATATTTATCTAAAGAAAAAACCAAAGTCACACTCTTCACAACCTTCCCCATTCGATGAGTTCCGAAAACCAAAGACCAACTCATTACCCAAGACTGAATCAAAACCAAAGACCAACCCATTACCCAAGACTGACTCAAAACCAAAGACCAACCCATTACCCAAGAATGACTCAAAACCAAAGACCAACCAAATACCCAAAACTGTTTCAAAACCAAAGACCAAACCAATACCAAAGACTGTTTCAAAACCCAAGACCAACCAATCACCAAAGACGGGTTCAAGTCCGAAACCACAGAAAGGTCTCAATGTCCCAATGAAATCAAAGACTTCTAGGCAAACACAGATGTACAAGGTCAAATCTGAACCTAAGTCACAAAAAGAAGTCAAAACAAGCAGTGGTCCGAAGATTGTTAAGAATCAAACTTTCTCATTAGGTAACAAACAACCTCAGGAGGTTAGGTATTCTAGTTTTCCTAGGTATTCTCAGAAGAATCCTAAGTGCACTTTACAGAGGGTTAGAGATACTGTTTCTGGAATGACTAAATACAAAGATCAGTATGGTTGGTTGTCACCTAATAACATAAAGAAAGTAAACAAGACCACAGAACCCATCAAAAAGAAACCTGTTAAGAAAAAAGTTGACAAATTGTTTGCTAACTCAAAGCATGTTCGTGTTTCAGGTGACGTGTGCTTAACTAGTAGCAGTAGATGGATCCCTAAGGATAGATATTTGAATGCTTCTAGTAAAGTCAAGCTTGATGGGAAAACTGCCAATGTCAAACAAGTGTGGACTGTCCGTAGATCGAATACATTAGATAATGCTAAGAAATCTAGGACTAGTCCCGCTTGTAACAAAACATGTGTATAAACTTTTACATTTCCTTGCTTGTAATTCGTATTTGTGTTTTGAACAATTATGTGTGCTTGTTTGTTATTTGAATAAATAAATTGTTTGTGTGTTATTTTGCTTGTTGTTTATTTTCATATGTACTTGCATGTTATCCCTCTAACCTGCAAGGACCCAATCTACATGGGTACCTAAACCATATTCCTTGTCCTTGCAGGAATACCTCATTTGTGTATGGTATGTCGACTCGGGATGTTCTCGCCATATGACTGGAAACAAGTCAATTCTTTCGAACTTCGTTGAAAAGTTCATGGGAACCGTCAGATTCGGAAACGATCATATTGCTCCTATCCTTGGTTATGGAGACATTGTTAAAAATGGTGTCACTATCAAGAGGGTTTCCTATGTTGAAGGACTAGGACACAATCTTTCCAGTGTTGGACAATTTTGTGACAATGATCTTCAAGTATTATTTAGGAGATATGAATGCAAAGTGCAGACTGAAGATGGTGTGGATATTCTGACTGGAACAAGGGACAATAATTTGTTCACAATTGATCTCAACAACATCCTATCAAATTCTTCAGAGATTTGTCTTCTTTCGAAAGCAACTGCACAAAACTCTTGGTTATGGCATCGCCGTCTTTCTCATCTTAACTTTCAAACGATTAATACACTCGTGGATAAACAACTTGTTGAAGGTCTTCCGGACTACAAGTATGAAAGTGAACATGTTTGTCCAGCTTGTGCAATTGGAAAGATGAAGAAAGCATCACACAAGCCAAAGAAGTTTTTAAGTACAGAAGGTCCTTTGCACCTTATTCATATGGATTTGTATGGCCCAATGAAAGTTCAAAGTATCCATGGAAAGCGATACATTCTAGTGATTGTAGATGATTATTCTCGTTACACTTGGGTATTCTTTCTTCATGCAAAGAGTGATACTCCGCAAGTGATAATTGATTTCATCAAGAAGACCCAAGTAAATCTCAAATCATCTGTTAGAATTGTTCGCTCAGACAATGGCACTGAATTCAAGAATTCAACAATTGATTCTTTCTTCAAGTCCATGGGTATTTCACACCAATTTTCCGTTGTCAGAACACCTCAACAGAATGGAGTAGTTGAACGTCGAAATCGAACTCTTGTTGAAGCAGCTAGAACAATGCTTGCCTATTCGAAGATGCCACCAAATCTATGGGCTGAAGCTGTTGCTACTGCTTGTTTTACTCAAAACAGATCCATAATTAACAAGAGGTTTGATAAAACTCCGTATGAGGTGATTAACAAAAGAAAGCCCAATGTGAACTTCTTGCACATATTCGGATGTGTATGCTATGTTCTCAATGATATAGACAATCTGGGCAAATTTGAACCAAAAGGCGATGAGGCATATTTCATCGGTTATTCAAGAGAATCGATTGCTTACCGTGTGTATAACCGAAGAACCAAGAGAATCGAAGAGGGTATGAATGTCAAATTTGATGAACTCTTAGGAATGGTTCTTGAACAACACTGTTCAAGACCCGAACTTCAAAGTCCACAAGCTTTCGCAACAAAGAAGCATCAAATGTCAAATCATTCTCAACTCCGACTTCACAAGATTTGGATATCTTGTTTGAAAATTTTTTCCAAGTTCCGAAGAAAGTTCCTGAATCTGATGTGAATTTAAATGAACCATCCAGTTCAAATTCAAAAGAGATGGATCCCAATGAGTCTACACCATCACAATCATCAGATGTTAGTTCATCATCTGATTCTCCTCCACCTACCGATAATACAGAGTTGCATACTCAACCTCTACATACTATCTCACAAGTGACAAACCCGTCAACCAATCCAGAAGATTATGATCCAGACGACTTTGTTGAACCAATTGCTACATCTTTTGAACAATTGACACAACAACATTCTCCTAATTTTATTGATTCTGAAGAATCTGGTGATCCAATTGATCCAATTCCTCACACAACCAAATGGACAAGAGCCCATCCGATCTCTCAAGTCATTGGTAATCCAACAACTGGAGTTCAGACAAGATCCGCTTCCGCGAATGAATGTCTGTTTGTGAATTTTCTGAGCATTATTGAACCAAAGACAGTGAATGAAGCTCTAAGTTGTCCAGATTGGGTGAAAGCTATGCAGGAGGAACTGAATCAATTTGACAGACTTGAGGTGTGGAAATTGGTTCCCAATCCCTACAAGAACAATGAGCCAATTAAAACCAAGTGGATCTTCAAGAATAAAAAGGATGAAACTGGAGTTGTTGTACGCAACAAAGCACGATTGGTTGCAAAGGGATATTGCCAACAAGATGGGATTGACTACGATGAGACATTCGCACCAGTTGCACGAATTGAGGCTATTCGGATGTTTCTTGCCTATGCTGCCTACAGGAACTTCACAGTCTACCAGATGGATGTTAAAACTGCCTTCTTGAATGGAATTCTCAAAGAAGAAGTGTACGTTGAACAACCAGAAGGTTTTGTGAGTTCCAAACATCCGGACTATGTTTACAGGTTAGACAAGGCATTATATGGTCTGAAACAAGCGCCTCGTGCATGGTATGATGCTCTATCCTCTTATCTTGTGAAATCTGGCTTTAGCAAAGGTTCGATTGACACTACCTTGTTTATCAAACGACAAGGGAGTGACATAATTCTAATCCAGATTTATGTTGACGACATAATTTTCGGGTCAACTAATCTTAAATACTGCAAGAATTTTTCAGCTTTAATGATCAAGAAATTTGAAATGAGCATGATGGGTGAATTAAACTTTTTCCTTGGTCTTCAAGTCAAACAGATGTCAAATGGTACTTTTATTTGTCAATCTAAGTACATTCTTGACATGTTGAAAAGTTTGAAATGATGGATTGTCAAACAATTGGAACACCCATGGAAGCTCGCACCAAGATCAATGCTGACTTAAATGGAAAATCTTTTGATCAAAAGAAATATCGCAGTATGATAGGGTCACTCATGTACTTGACTGCTAGTCGCCCGGATATTATGTTCGCAACATGCATGTGTGCCAGGTACCAGGCCAATCCCAAGGAAAGTCATTTCCAGGCCGTCAAACGGATATTCCGATACCTGAAAGACACAGTGAACCTTGGTATCTGGTATCCTAAGGATACTGGGTTTCAATTGGTTGCATATTCGGATGCTAACCATGCAGGTTGTAAGCTTGATCGAAAGAGTACTTCTGGGAGTGTACAGTTTCTAGGGGATAGATTGGTCAGTTGGTCTTCAAAGAAACATAATTGTGTATCTACATCTACTGCAGAAGCTGAATATGTTGCTGCAGCAAGCTGTTGTTCACAAGTTATTTGGATGAAGACACAGTTGACTGATTATGGATTTCAGTTCAACAGGATACCCATCTACTGTGACTTCAAGAGTGCAATTGCTATTTCTTGCAATCCTGTACAGCACACAAAGACCAAGCACATATATGTTCGGTACCATTTTCTTAAAGATCATGTCGAGAAAGGTAACATCGAACTCTATTTTGTCCCAACAGACTACCAACTTGCAGACCTTTTCACCAAACCTTTGGATGAAAACAGGTTCAATTTTTTGAAAACCAAGTTGGGAATGCTTGATTTACAAACTTAAATGCTTTCATGCCATGTATTCTATGTTCATTTTTCTGTTTCAAACATTGATGTGTTTTACTTGTTATTACATGCAATGTTTGAGGGGAGAAAAATGGTAGAATGTATGATTTTAGGGGGAGTTTGTAAATTTAGTAAAGTCTTATATGCTTAATTTGAGGGGGAGTGTGCAATTGCATGTGAATATTTGTTTGCTTATTTGATAATTGTTTGTTTTATTTGTTTAAATTTTTTTTTGTATGTGTGTTTGTTTTAAAATTGAAAAACCAAATACAAAATTAGAAAAATTCTAAAATGATAAAAAGATTTTTTAATTTTGTTTTTATTTTTATTATTTTTTATTTTTTATTTTATTTCTATGTTTTTTTTATAATTGTTTGTTTAGTTTAAAGCCCAAAACCAATATGAGCCCAACTGCCATGTTTAGCCCATGACCAGTTTGAATTCGGGTTGACACGCGGGTTATACCCATACCCGCGACCCGTATTTGTGTTATATATAGAAAATGGGCGGTCCAATTTGGCACAATTCAAATTCAAACCATCATAATATCTTTGTTTTCTCTCAAACCCGATCAAACATCACATCATTCAGACAAATTTTTTAATTTCATCTCATAATAATTAAAGTGGGGTTAATCTGGTAATGATCTTTGTGGATTAAATCATCTTCTTTCTTCATCAGATCATAGTTTTAAAGGTAAACTTTCTTGTTTTTCTTTATGCACTCTAACTGTTTGATTAAATGCCGAGATGAAATTATATGATCTTTATGCATGATATGATGTTTTGATTTGTGTTTAGTTGTGTTAGATGCATGATTATGGCTTATGCTTGTTGTGTATATGAATTTTAAGTTTTAATCTGCATGTGTTTAAAAGTTTCTGGGTTTGATTTGATGATGGGCTGGGTAATATCATGAGTTTTGATGAAAAGTACCATTTGCAGAGCATTTTGCTCGGCAAATGGGTTCTTTGTTCGTAATAACTTTCAAATCATCATAAAATCTGGTTAACATGTTCTTATTAATCCCAATCAAATTTTTGGATCAAAAGTGTCATTTGCAGAGCTTCTTGCTCGGCAAATGCTTGTTTTTATCAAACCAGATGCATTTTCTTCCAAGTCCTTAAAACAACATAATGCAAAGCATTTTGCTCGGCATTCAAGCCTTTTTGTTTTTCAAAATGGATCAAAGTTTTAAAATCAATTGTTTGCAGAGACGTTTGCTCGGCAAACAGGCCATTTTGAATTCCAAAATTTTTCCAAGTTTGAAAACAACTGTTTGCAGAGCTATTTGCTCGGCAAACAGTGCATTTTGTTCAAAATGCATCCAAGTCTTAAAATCGACTGTTTGCATAGCTTTGAGCTCGACAAACAGGCCTTTTTGATTTCCAAGTCTTTCAAGCCTAAAAACCACTGTTTGCAGAGCTCATTGCTCGGCAAACAGACCATTTTGCTCCAAAAGGTTTTCCATGCTTAAAATCAACTGTTTGCAGAGCAATTTGCTCGGCAAACAGTGCATTTTGTCCAAAACTTTTTTCCAACTCTTAAAAACAACTATTTGCAGAACATTTTGCTCGGCAAATAGTTCAAATTGGATTTTCAATTTTGTCAAGACAACCAAATTTTCAAATCCACTGTTTGCAGAGCATTTTGCTCGGCAAACATGATGAAAACAAGATTTGAGATAATAAATATATATAAGTATAAATATAGAAGACTAAATATAGCAAAGCTACTGATCTATTTATTCATTAATAACTAAAAGGTTTAAACATAATACCATAAAAGGAAGATTTGAACAAACTCAGTCATATTGATTTACAGACAATGAAATAACAATGACTACTGTCAGAAGAGAAATAACGGCAGAAAAATATGATCGAGAATGTTGGGAAACCCTAGGTCCTAGGTAGGTCATATATAAGCCAAATAATCTTCATTCTTCTCCCTCCTTCTTTGTCTTCTTGTCAAGTTCAGTCCTTCCAGCTTAACTTGTTCCTTTGTCCATAACTAGTCCCTCTATCTTCATAAATCTGCACTAAACGTCCACAGTAAGATAAATACCATTTTAAGTTGTTTATTTAACACCCCCCACAACTTAAACATGGAAGATGTCAAATAACCCAAGTTTATCACAAAGAGCTTTATGTTGAGCCTGGGGTAACCCTTTGGTGAATATGTCAGCAACATTGTTCTCTGAAGTTATTTTAACAATTTCTATAACTCCAATATTAACCTTTTCTCTAGTAAAGAACAAGTCTAACTCAAAATGTTTGGTTTTTTCATGAAAAACAGGGTTGGCAGCAATCTGTATTGCTGCTTTACTATCACAGAAAATCTCAACAGGACAATTGTAATGTATGCCAAGATCCTTAAGAACCTTAAGAACCCAGATTATTTCACATGAAACATTAGCAAGGGCTCTGAATTCTGCCTCTGCAGAAGATCTAGAGATAGTAGGTTGCTTCTTGCTTTTCCAAGAAATGAGGCAACCACCTAGAAAGAGATTGTATCCAGAGATACTCTTTCTGGCAGTGGCTTTCTTGGCCCAGTCAGAGTCAACAAAGGCTCTAAGTGTAAGAGAGGTGTCACTTTTAAAATGAACACCCTTACCTGGTGACCCTTTAAGGTACCTTATAACCATTAGTGCAAGTTTAAGGTGTGACTCATAAGGGTCATGCATGAATTGACTGAGAATATGCACAGAATAGGCAATATCAGGCCTAGTTAAAGTTAAGTATATAAGCTTACCAACCATTTTCTGATAACCAGTGATGTTTTCCAATGGTCTGTCAGAGTTATCTTTGCATGAAAGATCAAGATTAGTATCAATAGGGGTTTGAGATGGCTTACATCCAAGAAGCCCAAACTCAGAAATAAGATCAAGGCAATACTTCCTTTGAGACATACAAATACCATCATTAGTATCAATAACCTCAATGCCAAGAAAATATCTTAATTTTCCCAAGTCCTTTATAGAAAATTTTGAACTCAGAAACCTCTTACAATTATCAATTTCCTTATCACAATTTCCAGTCACAACAATGTCATCAACATAGACAAGAATAGCAACAAACACTTTATCAGTATTCTTAGTATACAAAGAATAATCACTTCTACTTTGTATAAAACCATTTTCAAGCAAAGCACATGTAAGTTTCTCATTCCACTTTCTAGGGGCTTGTTTAAGCCCATATAAAGATTTAACTAGTTTGCAAACTTTAGAACCAGAATCAGAAAGATATCCAGGAGGTGGAAGCATATACACATCTTCATCAAGATCACCATAAAGAAAAGCATTATTAATGTCAAGTTGATAAATTGGCCATTTCTTAGAAATAGCAACAGAAATAAGGCACCTAATAGTTACCATTTTAACAACAGGGGAGAAGGTCTCATCAAAATCAATCCCCACTCTTTGAGAGTAGCCTTTGGCCACAAGTCTAGCCTTATATCTATCCACTTCACCAGTGGACTTATACTTAATCTTATAAACCCATTTGCAACCAATGGGTTGTCTATTGGGTGGAAGATCAGTGAGATCCCAAGTCCCATTTCTATAAAGGGCTTCCATTTCAGAATTCATGGCATCAACCCATAAGGGGTTTTTACAAGCTTCATGATATGAAGAAGGTTCATGTAGTTTGTTTAAGTTAGCCACAAGACAAGCATTCTCAGAATTTAACTTAGAATAACAAACAAAGTTGGCAATGTTGTGTTTGGTCTTACCACCAAGCACAAAGTCCTCATATTTCCTAGGGGTCTTGAAGGTCCTATTTGACCTTCTAAGTTCAGGGACAGTCTGTTGATCATCCCTATGAATTTCATCAGGTTGTTCATTATTTTGATTGTCCTCAGAGTGATAAGTGTCATCAATTGGTGTTGCAGAAAGTTGGTTGTCCCTTGCAGCATCAAGATTACTACCAGAGGGACTTCCATTACTGCCATCACCTTCTGACTCACAATTGTCTCCCCTTTCATCATTGGACACAAATGTATTTGGAAAATTATTGTCAATAAAAACAGAATTAAGAGGCTGCAAGTGATTCTCCTGAGAAGTTTCAACTTGAGTTTTATTTTTCATAAGAAAAGGAAAGACATTTTCATAGAATCTAACATCTCTTGAAAACAGGGTGGTTTTATTGTCAAGATAATATAGTTTATAACCCTTTTTTTCATTAGAGTAGCCTATGAGAATGCATTTATTTGATCTACTAGAAAACTTGTCATTATTATTTAAAATAGTTGAGAAACAAAGACATCCAAATACTCTCAAATGGGACAGATTAGGGGGACTTTTAAAAATTACTTCATAGGGAGATCTTCCAGAGAGAACAAAGGAGGGCAACCTGTTGATCAAATAAGTAGCAGTAAGAATGCAATCAGCCCAAAAATAAGTAGGTAACCCCCTTGAAACATAAGGGCTCTTGCAACATTTAGCAAGTGCCTATGTTTCCTTTCCACCACCCCATTTTGTTAGGGAGAATAAGCACAAGAAGTTTGATGCACAATCCCATGTTGTTGAACAAAAGAACTAAACTTATGATTTACAAACTCACTCCCATTATCACTTCTAAAAACCTTAACATTCTTGTTAAACTGATTTTTAAGTAAAGAGTGGAAATAAGTGATATTTTCAAAGGTTTCATCTTTGCTTTTAAGCAGAAAAACCCAAACAGCCCTACTATAATCATCAACAACAGTGAGAAAGTACTTGTAGCCTTCTCTGCTTTGAACCCTATAGGGTCCCCAAAGGTCTAAATGCATAAGATCCCCTAGATTATGACTTTTGTGTCCACTAATGGGAAAGGGTTCCCTAGTTTGCTTGGCCTTATGGCAAGTCTCACAAGGGGAGACAGTATTGGTTAGATCCAAGTTAAGCTTCTCCTTAAGAGTTGCTATCACTGGATCTGCAGGGTGTCCAAGTCTATTATGCCACAGTTGACTAGACAAATAGCAGTTAAATTTAACATTATGAGAGACAGTTCTACCTTGAAAATGTTTTTGAAAGACATATAAACCACCACTTTCATTACCACTCCCAATCACTTTCCTTGAATTCAAGTCCTGAACATAACACTTGTGTTGATCAAAACCAATAAAAAGTTTGCTATCCCTAGCAAGACTATGCACAGATAATAGATTAACATAGTATTCTGGCACAAATAACACACCAAAAAGCATAATGTTGTCAGTAAGTTTAAGGTCACCAATTTTCAAAATTCTGGCTTGGGTTCCATTTGGATGCCCAACAGTGAGCCCAAGCCAGAATTTTGAAAATTGGTGACCTTAAACTTACTGACAACATTATGCTTTTTGGTGTGTTATTTGTGCCAGAATACTGGCCCAACAGTGAGCCCAAGCCCAGAAATGTCGTCAACATTTATAAGATCTCTATCATCACAAGTCATGTGCTGGTTGGCACCAGAGTCCATGATCCAACCAGGAATCATAAAGAGAGTTTTGGTAGTAGTATTGCAACAAAAGAATCTGTCAAAGTTGGTATTAAAAAACACATTTGAGTTGAAGAAGGTACCTGCCATATTGGCATGAGCACCCTTAGGTTGAAGCACAGATTGTGGTTTTCATTTAGAAGGTTCATAAGTTTAGCATACTGCTCATTGGTTAAAGTAACAGAAGGTGCACTAGAAGCAGAATTAGAACAAGAAGCAGAATTCACATTAGTAGAATTAGAGCAGGACTCATTTGAGACAACATTATTGCTAACCATGGATCTGTTGTAAGACTGAGAAACATTCCTTCTGGCTAAAGTATTTCTCCCATAACCAGGTGGATACCCAACTACATCAAAACACTTTTCAAGAGTATGACCATATTTTAAACACCCAGAACACTGAACAGAGGTATTTCTTCTGTTCTCATAACTTCTATTATGATCAAAATTTTTGCTTTCAAAACCTTTGTTATTGTTAAAAGATCTGTTGTTATAATGTTTCTTCCCATTTTCAAAGGATTTTGCAATAAAAGCACTATGTTGAGTTTTTGAAACATTTTCAGAGAGAGATATCCCTCTATTGGACTCTTCTCTGGATATGATTGCAAAGGCAGTCTTAACAGTGGGAAGGGGATCCCTGGTCAGAATATTACTTCTCATGGGCAAATAAACATCATCAAGACCCATCAAAAATTGCATAAGCTTTAATAATTGGTGGTGTTCATGTATTTCTTTAGCAGCATTGCAAGTACAAGCAGGAAGTTTAGCAATAGCATCAAATTGTCTCCAAAGGGAGTTGAGTTTATGATAATATTCAGAAATTGGTGCACCATTTTGAGTTAGAGTATTGATTTTATGATGAATATTGAAAGTAATAGACCCATCCACTTTGTCATATGTTTCTTTTAACTCATTCCAAACATTTTTTGCATTTTTTGAAAAAAATTGTCCTAAGTAAAGTTCTTCAGTGACAGAACCAAGAATCCAAGATAAAACCACTGAGTTGCATCTATCCCATTGTTTAGCCAACACTTCATTTTCCAAAGATTTTTCACAAGTGCCATTAATAAAACCCATTTTATTTTTGGTTTCAAGAGCAAGTTCAAAAGCACAAGCCCATACTTTGTAATTCTCAGTCCCTTTAAGTTTAAAATTAATCAATGGTGTACCAACAGTATCACTAGCATGCAAGTAAAGTTCATCACCAAAGTCAAGTTTGCTAATCAAAGTACCAAACACATTTTCTTCATTAATAAGATCTTCATTTTCATTTTGTACCTCATGTTGAACTTCATTAAAAACATCAGCCATTTTAGCAAGGTAAAGCAGAAAACAGACAACAACAAAACTTACACAGATTAATCAACTACCAAGTAGGCAGGAAAACAAAACAATATCACAAATAAATCAACCACCAAGCAGGCAGGAACCAAAGATAATCAGAACAAATACCCTAAAGAGCAGCCAAAAGAAGAACCAGATTCAAGAACACTATAGTGTCAAGACAGGTGTCATTTTGGGGCTCTCTCTTCTACCAAGAAAAAAAGGTTAAAGCAGTAGACAGTAATACTTAAATAACTAGAATAAAGCAGATAGAAGCACAGAAACAAAGAGGATCTCCACCTATAGGCCAAACACTCCACACCCAGAGCCCTCCAAGTATGGAGACATTTGTTACAAATGAAGTAAGAGAGACAACTTACAGTGGGTATTCCAACAGTAATTCCAATAATCTTGAAGGGGACAGTTTTCTGATATATATAATGGTTCAAGAAGTGACCAGATCCAACAAGATCATATCAACCAACTGAACCTTACTAGATCCGCTACAAATGGCAAGACTACAACCCTTAGAAAAGAGGAGTCCCACACATAAGTAGAAAAAAAGGTAATATGATATAATAAACACACAAATCTTCAAACCTATGAACCAGGAAGAAGATAGTTGTGAGAATCGATCAGAAGAACACAAACCCTAACAATAGAGTAATATTCAACTGAGATAATAATAATAAAGTAGGTTTATAGAAAGAAAAACTAATCAATTGATTTAGGAAGAAACCCTAGAACAGAGAAATCCCCAAATCGAGATAAACTGTAAAACTAAAAAACTTGAATAAAAAGGATGCGGAATAATCAATCGAAACAAACCCAAGTTTGAATCGAGATAACATAGAGCGCTGGCTCTGATACCATGATGAAAACAAGATTTGAGATAATAAATATATATAAGTATAAATATAGAAGACTAAATATAGCAAAGCTACTGATCTATTTATTCATTAATAACTAAAAGGTTTAAACATAATACCATAAAAGGAAGATTTGAACAAACTCAGTCATATTGATTTACAGACAATGAAATAACAATGACTACTGTCAGAAGAGAAATAACGGCAGAAAAATATGATTGAGAATGTTGGGAAACCCTAGGTCCTAGGTAGGTGATATATAAGTCAAATAATCTTCATTCTTCTCCCTCCTTCTTTGTCTTCTTGTCAAGTTCAGTCCTTCCAGCTTAACTTGTTCCTTTGTCCATAACTAGTCCCCTATCTTCATAAATCTGCACTAAACATCCACAGTAAGATAAATACCATTTTAAGTTGTTTATTTAACAAAACAGTACAATATGAAAATTTTTTCACCAAGTTTTTCAAAATCAACTGTTTGCAGAGTATTTTGCTCGGCAAACAGTACAAAGTGAAAAGTTTCACCAAGTTTTTCAAAATCAACTGTTTGCAGAGCATTTTGCTCGGCAAACAGTACAATTAGAAATTTTTCACATTGAAATTGTTCTTTATTACTTGACAACATTTTTGTTGTTCAATAAAAGAGAATTTCATACATTTTAAAGGAATGAATCTGAACTGCTCATTTGCAGAGCTTTGAGCTCGGCATTTACGAGGTTCATCTCCAATACTCGATGACTTGGTGCCTGACTTGAGATTTTCTAGTGTTTGCAGAGATGTTTGCTCGGCAAACACTGCAAATCATAAAACTTTTTTCCAAACCAATTTTTGGTCCTTGTCAAATTCTGGGCAAATTGTCAAAATGTACTATTTGCAGAGATTTTTGCTCTGCAAACAGTACAAATTAGAATTTTAATTTTTTTAATTTTCCATTATTTTTATTCTATGTTTCTTTATTTGTGTTGTGTTTTAAAATGTTTAAATGTATATGTGTATTGTGTCTGTTTATATAGTATTTCATAAGTGTTTCGAGTGAGAGGCAAGGTATCGAACGCCTTTGTGTACTACCTTGTTTTCTTATCTTTTAATACTTATGTGATCCTATATATTGTCATGTTTTATATATATATTTGAGTGAGATGCAAGGTATCGAACGCCTTTGTGTACTACTTTGTTCTCTCATTTTAAATATATATGCAAAACATTGTCTGTGTAATAAATGTGTTTCTTACAAGTTGGTATATTTTGTTATTTTTCTGTGTTTGAAATGTATTTTCTGGTCAAATCTTTGGTCAGTTTGTTTTTAACAGAAAAATAATAAATTCCCAAGATGGCCATGTTCAACGAAGGAGATTCAATAAAAATGCAAGCCAATCAAGCACTACATATTCCATTTGCTTGCAAATTCCCAATCATTCCAGAGATTCTTAGCTATCATCCATTGAATAATGATTTGACTGGAGGTGCAATTGTACCTGAGAAGTATGTCTTTGAGCTGTGGGAAACAATTGAATATGTAAGAGGAAGTAAAAGGCACAACACAGCAGACTACTTCAAATTTTCTCTACAGTCAGAAGATGAAATGTTCAATTGTCGATTCACTTTGGATGAGTTTAGAACAATAATTGGATTTCCTGTACTTGAAGAATACGAAGAACTCCATCAGTTGAAGAAATGTTGGCTGGAGTTCATTCGTTGGGTTATGAAGGAGAGTTGGCAACAATGAGAGATTTTAGAAGAAGGAATATAGCAACTCTCTGGCATACGATGTACAATGTTCTTACAACTTGTTTGATGCCATCAGAGAAAGGAATTGATCTTATGACAAAAGACTCTTTGGCAATCTACTATGCAGTCACTCACAATGTGCAGTGTGACTTTGCAAAGATCATATGGGCGAAGATGATTTAAGTTGTCAAGGGAAAGGATAAACAAGAAAGAAAATATATTCCCTTTATCAGATTCTTCACACTGGTTATCGAAGATGTTCTTGATAATGCAGAAGACATTCCAAGATTGGAAAACAGCTTTAAGTGTGTAATTGCTTTGTATAAATCCAACTTGAGAGGCACAGGAAGTGAAACTGCAAGACCTTTTCCGATTCCACCATTTCTGATAAACCTGGTTCCTGCTCAGAGTCCTCACCTTAGGGCTTATCTCGAGTGGTTAGTCTCAGCAATGGGGTCTGAAAGCCGACAGACTCCTTCCCAAGCTGAGCATAGGTCGCCAAGTGAGGGTCCTAGTTCGTCAAAAAGAAAAAGAGGGGTTAGTGATGAAGGGGCCTCTGAGCAGAGGAAAAGAAAGTCTAAAAGAGTTATGTTTGAGCAAGATGTTGCTTCACCTGAACCTACTTCTTCACCTATTTCTCAATCTACACCAAACATAACTTCGCAAACTTCACCTTCCATTCAATCAACACAATCTACACCAACCGTTCACTTTTCGTAATCTTCACCTTCGCAATCTACACCTATACCATCCGTTGTTTCACCGAATCCACCAATTCTAATACCACCTCGTTTATCACCGGTACTTAATCCAACACCACTTGCTTCAGCACTACCTGAAAAACCAACACCACCACCAGGTAGACGACTTAAAATGGCTGCTAGAAGTGTACTTAAGCAGGCCTCAAAGAAAAAGAAATCAAAAAGAAAACATAAGTCGTCTAAATCTGCCAGACAAAGAGATGAATTTCAATCAGCAGATGTGAATAAACAACCTGGTGCCTCAGCTGAATTTGATGCTGAACAAGTAACTGAAGTAATTCATAATGTTGTATCTGAGTTGGAAACTGAGCATGTTAGCACTGGAGATGATGTTGTGCTGGAGGAACAAGGCGGGACTGAGGGAGGAGTTGAAAATACCAGAGAGGTTGAGAGGTCCGGGTTAGGACAAGGGCAAAAGAAAACGTTGGCCCTCCGATAGTTGAAACCAATGAGTCTAGCCGGGATGTCAACCCTAGAGTAGAAGTCAAGAACTCCCCATTCTCGCTTGCACCGGATTCTCCTCGCTATTCTGACTCCTCACAACAGGTGTTAGTCTCACAAATGCACGGGGAACAGCCACGTTCACCACACTCTCCTCATTTGGAGGATGAGAGTGTTGAAAATAGAGAGGACCAGCCCCACCTCTCGCCTTCTATTCATGCACAAGAGTCTAGATCTCCTAGGCACACTGATTCACAAGCCCAGTTGAGTACTGGAGCCGGAACAAGCAGAGAGGGACCCACTTTGTGTGACCCTCGAGGACAGCTTGGAAGTCCTGCCTTAGCTAACATTATGCCAGCTTTAGCCGCAGGCAACAGCTCTCAAACCGAGACTGGGAGGCAGTATGAACGCCTAGGTGACACTGCTGTTCCTCATGATCAACCTGAGACTGTATTAACGGGCATTCTCAGTGACCCCGGTGTTGTTAGTGGTGTTAC
This sequence comes from Erigeron breviscapus, assembly GCA_034093135.1. NCBI lineage: Eukaryota > Viridiplantae > Streptophyta > Magnoliopsida > Asterales > Asteraceae > Erigeron > Erigeron breviscapus. The sequence goes on along the minus strand of CM067170.1, from coordinate 25,904,357 downwards.
CACAACAAGTCCAGGACAGTGATTTATCACAGTCTAGGACACAACCCGATTCTGGTTGCATAGCCACTGAATCAGAAACTGCTGGTGAGGGTATAACCCGAGGATCTGCAGGAAATCCTGAATCAGCAACGCTGAATTTAGGTCACACCACAAGTGTGCAAACAACCCACGAGCTGGCTACTCCACCTTCTACCCAAACACAAAGAACACCAACACCTATTCAAACATCATCAACATCAACAAATCAACCAACCAAAGATCCTGCATGTGAAGTGTTATTGAATATCTTAAGGTCTGAGGGTGATTTGTTGACTGTAACTGAAAGAGGAGTGTTGAATGCGTTGGAAGTAAGAGAAAGGGAGATTGCACAAGAAAAACAAGTAAAGCATCTTGAAGAAAAAGTTCTAAAACAGAAAGCAGAGTATGATGCTAAGCTTGCATTTGAATTAAGATTGTTAGCGTTAGAATCTTGCCGACCGGCCTCGGTTGCTTCTCGACGGGATGATCCTGATTCTGATGATCACCCCGAGGGGGAGAACCAAGGAGAAGGTCAAACGAATATTGGAAATACCTCGGCAAGTGTTGATGTGAATGTTGGAGATGTGGTAATGGAAGAAAGAGCTGAAGGTGGTAACCAAGATGTGATTGAAGAGGATCAGGCAGAGATTGAAAGATTAGCTGCTGTTAGAGCTAGATCTGATCAAAGATGGAAAGAACTTAATGATTAAACTCAAAGAGAAGTTGACAAAATGGTTAGAGACTTCACAAAAAGATTCAATGAAAGAAATAATGAAGATGACCCGGAGGAGATAGCAAGAGTGGCTGAAATAAAAAGAAAATTCAATGAAGTGTTTGGAGATGATTCTGATGATGAAGAAGAAAATGAAAGTGTTATTGAAAATGAAGATGAAGGGTATGTGATTGAAGATGAGATAGTTGAATATGCTGAGGGATAAACAGACATTGAGGCTGCAAAAGACAATGTAACTTTGGATGAGCCGGAGATTGTTGATAATCCAGCAAATGTAGAAGCTGTTGAAGAACCTGTGTTTGAAGAATTTGCAGACCCTGATTATTTTGAAACAGGCTCTTCAAGCAGAAAAGAAGTTGGAGAATCTTCTGCTCAGGGTTTCACAACTCCACAACATTATACCTTTGAAGATTTCAATAGCTTTGATGAATTGAGAAAGACTCCTGAGGCTGCATCTCAGAACTTCAAGAAATCAACATATAAACAAGTGTTGAAAGAAGCAATCATATCCGAGGAAGTTCTCCCTGATTATATTCCAACAAAATTAACTGAAGAACAAAGGAGATTCATTAATCGGGGATACTTCTTGAGGGATAAAGAAAGAATGGTTGCACTGGGTGTTAAGCCAAAGGAGGCAGCAAAGAAGTCTAGATTTTTGGAAGAAAGAGCTTTTCCGATATTTTGTGGAGCTACCAAAGTAACCAAGACCAAGACCAGAGTTGGATTCGATGTATAAGTTTAAGGAAGCTAGACAAGTTGAAGAATACAAAGAGCTTCTTAAACTCACCAAGCAATATAACCCCAAGCTCCTTGAAGAACAAAGAAATCACAAGATCGTGGTGCTGGTCAGAGTTATTTTGGTTAAAAGGAATACAATCTCAATCCCAAGTTTTCATGTTAAAAGAGATAATGGCAAGAGCTACAGATTTACTGAAACACAGTTCAAGCTGCTGCCAGTTGATGACATTATCTTCCTCTACAATCATTTCTTGAATGCAATGCAGCGATACCGTGAAGATGTTATTGCCTTTGAAGCTGTTAAAAGATATATGTCAAGCTGTATTCAGTACGCTTCATTGGAAGATTTTCAGATAGGATTTGAAGTTGTGAAGAGGAAGATTAATGTGTCGTATCCAGATCAAAGTCTATACACCGCAGATATTGAACAGCTAAGTATTGGTCATATCATAGAAGAACCATCCTTCGGTGTTGTCTTTTTGAATAGCAGAAAGAAGAAGATCTTCATTCGTATGGATGAACTTGCTTCTTATTCTGATGGAACTTTGGAGTTTTGTAAGAATATGTTGTTGTGCCTGCAAGAAGACGAGAATGATGAAAAGAAAAAGGGAGTATTTGATAAAGCAATCTCCAAGATTAATCAAAGACTCGAGTACAGAGACATCATTAGAATGATGAGAGAAGCAAAGAATGTTCAGAAGTCTAAGTACGACGTACGTCGAAGAGGAGGTTGTTGGATCAAGTATGAACCCGGTCATCGTTCAGGTCCACAGAACATTCCTCCAAGAAACTTTGCAGACAACATGGTTGTTCCTGATGATAAACCCGAAGGAGAAAATTGGTTCTGGCATCCAAACAAAGATAGACCGAATACAAGAACTTAAAGAAAGACAAAGTTTGGATATTTTACACAAATCACTACTAAGGGGGAGATTGTTAGGAATATAAATGTAGTAGTTGATTTGTGTACCTTATGTTGTTTTGTACTTAGAATGTAAACTTGTTACTATGGAAGGGGGCATAGTGTAAATAGCTCATATGTATATAAACCTCCTCCATTATGTTAATTGTAACCTTTCAACCCATAATACAATCCAATCTTTCCCTGATATCTCTCTACTCTCTCTCTACTTTCTCTCTCTAGTAACCGCCATTAACACACACTCACACACACACAAAAGCTCAAATTCTACTCTTTACACCTTGTGACCGAATTTAGTCTTGTTCTAGGTTTTGGGTTCGGTCAACGCCGGTCAAACCGGCCGATTAACACTTTTCCGGTTTATAAAATCGATTTTGGACTTGAAATTGTGTTTAGATCTAACTTTGGAAGTCGTTTTCTAGTCGGTCAAAGTTGGTCAAAGGGGCAGATTTATTATTCGTCTATTTTGGTTGATAAAATTTAGGGTTTGTTGTTAATTACTGATTTTGGTCAAAATTCGGTTAGATCTTGAAAAGTCAAAATTGTTTTAAGAATTGTAAAGTCAAAATTTGGGTTGAATTGGTTTGTCAAAGTTAAAAATTAGGGTTTTGGTCAAAAGTCAGAATTAGGGAATTTTTGGTCAAAGTTAATTTTGAGTTGGTCATTTTGAGCGTGTTTATAATTAGATCCTAATGTCGTGACATCGGAGTTAATATGGACAAATGGACTATTATATATATTATGACATTTGACGAGACATAATGGCATTTCCTAAGACACTAGTATAGGACATGGACTTGTGCAATTAAGTAAGTACTTATTGGATGACTTGTGGACAATGTAGGATTGTTGGACAGATATTGAGCGTGTTTCAGGTGTATTGACTGTTCCTGTTCTTGTTCGTTGATCTAGAATACTTATACTTGTGATGCTTTCAGGTGAGTTTCATAGCCCCTCTTTTTACAAGTTTTGGGGTGAAAAGTATACTTATTCTTTTTAAACAGTTTTGTCGATTTCTGTTTATGTTCAATATTGAGCCTGTGCGTATAAAGTTACTTGTGCCATTTGACGTGCTTCTGTCTTGTTGTATGTGTGTGATTATGTGTTTTGTCGTTGTGCTTTATGACGTGCTTATTTGACGTGCTTTTGTGTGTATTGGAGACTTGAGACTTTGAGACTTTGGACTAAGGCAGGTACCGTAAGGCCGGACTTTGAGACTTTGAGACTTGGACTTGGGACTTGAGTACTTTGACTTATATGGTGTAACTCTGCTCATTATATATTGAACAAATACTTATTTTGACTTAAAAGAATCGACAAAAGACTTCTTTCTTGACTAGACTTTTTGACTAAAACCTACGAACTCACCAACCTTTGTGTTGACACGTTTTAGTATACTTTTCAGGTACTCAGGCTAAACAGGGATAAAGACTGTTATGCTAGGCTTGGACCTCGGAGATTAGTGCTCCTTTATTATTGTCAGACTTTAAGGCTACATGCCTTGGATTATTTCTGTTATAGACTTGCTTGTAATAAGCTATTTTAGCATTGTTATGACTTGAACTCATGTTTTTGGGAATATATTTATTATATTCTATTTCATTTAGCAGTATCTATGTAATTCCATGTCGTGCTGTACTTTTAATGACACCTCATGTTTCCGCCAACGGTGGGGTGTTACATATTAGGACCCTATATTTGGTACTAAAGTAGCTATAATGTTACATCATAAGGGTCCTATAAATTAATTTATAAGGACACTTATATGTGTATTAAAAGATTAAAAGTAGGTAAGTACATGTTAGAACATTGTAAAAGTGTCACAATATGTTTTTATTAGGACGCTATTTCTGTTGTTCATAGACATATTATGCGACCATGAAATTGGTTTCATAATGATATTAGGACGCTTTTTAAGTCCTGGAACTTATTACGACCCCCTTACATGAAACGCTTTTAATGTTGGTCCTATCAAATGAAAGGTCCTATAAAATAACATTATAGGACGTTTTTGTGCGTCCTAAAAACCCATATTTGTTGTAGTGAAACAAATCAAGTTAAGTAAATTTCTGAACAAAATTAACATACGGTTTTTTTTTATATCACTTTAATTTTTTTTTGGTATTTTGTACGTGTTTATTTGTAATTTGATATTAAATCTATATGAGACAATTTAGAATGGGAAGCATGACCTAATCTTGAATGCCAAATCTTAGCGTCAACCACTCCTGCCAATTTTTTCTTGACCATTGTTGATGATTTTAGTAGAGCTCTTTGGGTTTTTCTTATTAAACATAAAAGTGAAGCAAGTGATTGTTTGATAAATTTTCATAATATGGTTAAAACTCAATTTTCAAAATCCATAGGATGAAAGATTTTTATGGGGGAGAATTCACCTTGAATAGGATGAAAGATTTTTATGCTAGTAAGGCATTTTGCTCGAAACTCGTTGTCCACACACCCACAACAAAATGGGGCCGTGGAACGAAAACACCGACACCTTCTTGAAACCACCCGGGCTCTAATGTTTCAAGCAAATATTCCGAAACATTTTTGGGGAGAATGCATAGAAACCGCCGCCTATATCATTAATCGCCTCCCGTCCAAGGTGATTAAAAATCAAACTCCATATGAAATACGTTTTGGACAAAAACCAAACTATGATCATATGAGAACGTTGGGGTGTTTGGTCTATTATAGTAATATTGAAATGGGAGGCGATAAGTTCGAATTCAAAGGGTGACCAAGGATATTTATGGGATATCCGCAAGGTACTAAAGGATATAGAATTTTTGATGTTGAACATGGAAAAATGGCAGTTTCACGTGATGTCAAATTTGTTGAAAATAATCTTCCTTTTTTGCAACTTAAGTCTCATGATAATATGGATGGAATTATTGACATTTCGAATTGGACTAAGCATGATTTTGTTGATGTAACACCCGTCGTTAAAAAAATATGGATTTCCAAAAACTTTCGCCTAACGGCGTCAAAAGAAAGCGGAAGTAAACTTTAAAAGTCCAAACTAAGAAATCTGTTTGGTTCATTTATTAATTGGTGTTACTAGCCATATCATCAAAACAAGTTTAAATGGAAATCCATCGATTGCCCAACATTAAACAACCGACAACATAGTAAATGCAAAACATAAATCAATGTCTAATGCAAGCAACCACTATGGGTAAACTACAATCAGCTTCAAGATCATCTACCCATGCCTCACATTTTCTCACATCTACATGCTCACTAATGTTGGACCTGAGGGCACAACACATTTTAAAAGAGCAAGTGTTAGCTAACGAATTAGCTAAGTAAGATAACACATCATTAATAAAACATTTTTCCATTTAAAACATTATAGAAAAATCATTGAGATCGTTAAGGCACATATCATCAATCATATCATCTGACATACATATCATAGCATCAACATCTTTCATATTAGGATGAACCACCCTAAATGTGCCTAGTCATCTTTCATATCTTTTTCATATATCATCTTTGCAAGTGTGACATAAGTCACACACATCATATAACATATACATCTCATTAAGTGTGACATAAGTCACACCCGACTAGATGGACAAACCTTACGGTTGTACATCAATGTCGTTAAGGAATGGCAAGCCAATCCAGGAGTAGTCCGTATGTTCAAAGACATTGGTGGGTAATCACGCCACCCGGAGATACTCATACCACGTAATTATGTTGCAAGGAGCCACCCAAGCAACCACATATACGCACCCGCCGGGCAAGGGCAAGTACGGGTTAAGCTTAACACTTCTCACATCATTTACGGGCTCGGTTTGCATCACATATAGTTTAGGTGTCCACATTACCTAAACATCATCACATATTCATCTTTTACGTTTGGGCCTTACACGTGCACGTGTCATGGCAACTTAATAAGTCTAGTGAACTAGATGAACAAGCCATGTAATCATGTACATTTCACATATCATCAACATGTATCACATTTCAATTCATCTTAAGACATTACATAACATTTCATAGCATATCATTACATATCATATCATGGCATAACGTTTCATAGCATATCATTACATCTCATATCATTGCATAACATTTCATAGCGTATCATTACATTTCATATCATTGCATAACATTTCATAGCGTATCATTACATTTCATATCATTGCATAACATTTCATAGCATATCATTACATTTCATATCATATCATAGGGACTGCATTTCAGGCCTCAATAATCATGTACATAGCCCATATCACCTCCCGTGTAACCCCTGTTAGGTCCAGATTTACTGGACTGGCTCCAGACTGGACTACTGGAACCTTATTGTAGGTTTGTTAAGAAACGCGTTTTACTGGACTCGCTCCAGACTCAACTACTGGAGCAATACTGAAGATCTGTCCAGAAACGTTTCTCTACTGGACCTACTCCAGACTTGGAATCTGGAGTCCCTCTAAAGATTTGTCCAGAAATAATTGAAGACTAGTGAGCAAATACTTGTATAAGAAATCTAGAGTATTCTCCAGATTAGCTCACTGAAGACTTCACCCCAGTCCAGATCAACTCTACTGAAGACATTCTGACTGAAGTCAAAGACTAAAGTCTGAAGGAAGAAGACTTAACAAATGGCGGAGTCCACTGGAAAGTCTTACCAGATCTGCACACTGGAGGATTGTCAGTGTTCTAGATACTACAAGTCTGAACACTGATATCGAGGATTGACTTATGCTTTAACACACTTTCCAAAGAACAATCCACTTGTTCTTTAACAAAGTATACGTGTGTTAAGGTGGTTGGATAAAAGGATACACTTGCACTTGATGTGACTTTATCCCTATTCCTTATCCAATACATTTAATGTTCTTGTCGGATCATTAAATGTATGCAACCATATTTGTACGGCACAAAATTCACTGGTTAATTTTGTTAGCTATAAATACAAAGTCATTTCCTTGACATAAATACTTTTAAGCATACGCTTTGCATGAAAGTGAATTTGTCCAAATACTCTCGATCTTAAACAGGGATACTTCACAACTTTAAGTATCTCGATCCTAAAGAGTTATTTGACAAATATAGATCATTTGTAACTCATAGGTTGTTAGGATACATACTTAATTGTGTTATCTTGATTCCGCAACAACCTTGTATTTTATTTAACATCATAAATAAAATACCCATGAAAAATACATAATGTTCTACTTTATTTGTTTATTGCTTTAAGTCTTGTATTACTTTATTTATATACTTGCATTTATATTAAAGTAATACTAGTCCAAATCTAGTGATTATTAGACTTGTTGTATTTACACTTTCAAGGTTAACCATCTCGAATTTAAAGGGACTCACATTTGGTATCAGAGCAGAAGGCTAAACATTGCCTAGATCTGTTTCTTGATGGCTAACCAAGAAAATACACAAGGTTTTAGTTATGGTCCTGATCCTAATGCAAATATTAATGATCAAAATGAACCACAAAATGTTAATAACACTAATCCACCTCCTCCTCCTACTCCTGCTTCTCCACACGTGCATGTGCACTACTCAAATAATCCTGTTCCTAAATTTAGTGGGAACAGTGATGAATTTGGTACGTGGAAGGCTAGGATGGTTTTGCATGTCACAGGTATTGAGAGGAATATGATGAAAATTTTAAACGAAGGTCCTTATGTACCAACATCACCTCTCAATCCACTTCTTGATCCTTCTGGATCTAGAAGAGGAAGGGAAAAGAGGGACGAACATTGGTCAGAAGAGGAGAGGAGATTGGTGAATCTAGACACCCTTCTTAAAAAACATGATCCTCGGGGCCGTTCCAGAAACCCTAATTCCCACACTAGTTCTTTTTCCTAGTGCTAAAACCATGTGGGATGAACTTTTAAACCACATGAAGGAGGAGATGACACCATTGTCACCAGAAAGGTCTCCTTGAACAAGAGGTATGAGTCATTTTTTGCTCAACCTAACGAGTCTCTCACTGGTACTTACACCAGATTTATGAGTATCATAAACCAATTGAGAGGTCTTGGGGTTGAGAAGGACAAAGATATACTTCTGGAGAAATTTTGTGACATTCTACCCACCAAATGGTCTCACATGATCCTAGTCTTAGGACAAGGAAAAACTCTGCACACACACACTCTCTCAACTCTTTATGGAGCTTTCAGGTACACTGAAGAAAATCAAGCTCAGAGAGTGGTGGCAGAAAGAGATGCCTATAACCATGCCTCCAGTACTCCTATTGTGGTTAGTCATACTGAACCACAAGTACAGCACTGATATCTTCTGAGAATGTATTTTCTATGAAGAAGATGGTGTCTGAACTCATGGATTCTGGAGAAACCAGTCAAGTCTCTCCAGACTGTTGTGATGAAACTGAAGATGATGACCTTGTTGCAATGATTGCTAAAACGTCTAACCGTTTCAAAGCAAGAGAAAATAGGCCATCTGGATAATTTGCATCTAGTTCTTCTACTGACAAGACCAATTTGACATGCTTTAAGTGTGGCAAAAAGGGTCATTTCATGAAATAGTGCAGGTCCAACCAGTTTGTATCCAAGCCTGGTCAATTCTGTTCAATTAATAAGCCTGATGATAGCTATAAAATGAAATATAAAAAGCTTAAGGCCCAAATTGCTCTCATGGCATAACAAATGGAAACTAATAATAAGTGCATGATTGCAACCAATGAAGAGAAATGGGTTCCTTCTGATGAATCATCTGCTGATGAAGAAGAGGAAAGAGATTGATGTTACATGGCTCTGGCAGACGAAGAGCTCCTGGTGAATGAAGATGTCACATCTGGACGATGAGTGGACATTGTTATTAAGAAGGTTAGTGATTATGATAATGCAACTGACCAAGAACTAAAATTGGACATTGCTGAAGCTCTTAATTCTGATTTGATTTTTGTAGAAACTGTTAGATCTGATGGTGTAAATGGTCCAGAAACAGTTTCTTCTGAAATAAATGCTTTAAAATCAAAATTAAAAGAACTTCAAGACATTGAACTGGCATTTCAAGCCCAGGTTCTGGTAACTGAACAATTGATTCAAGAAAAACAAGATCTTGAGATCATTTTAGAGAAAGAAAAACTGGTAATAAAGTCATGGCTAGAAACCAAAAAGCCATATGATGCTGTATTAAAACAATTTCCTGCTCAAAAACGTGCATATTTAGATGGAAATACTCATATAGCATCATTAATACCAGTAATCGACCGATTACCAGAGGAGTTCAGGCCCACCACAATTTATGATGAGCCTGTAACTCCCAAGGCCAATTTTTACCCAGTTCAATCCCCAGAGGTTAAGACTGGAGCTGTCCAGATGACTGCTCCAGTTAAAAAGGTTAAGCAGAATAGACCTTTGCCTCAGACCAATCCCTTACCAAAGCCTTGGACTGGAAAGGCTAAGGTATCATCTGATGAAAATATTTTGTCCAGGATAGAGAGCCAGATTCAAATTCTGACTCGTCAATCACAAAGTTTTAATGCAAGATTAAACTTTATTGAGGGTACTTCATCTGGCCCTAGACAAAATACAAAACCTTTTGCCAAGAAAGACAAATTTATTTCTCCAGTTGAGAAAATGAAAAAGGTTTTAAAACCATCAACTCCAGTGGTCTTTTCAACTAAGACCACTGTTGAAGAAAGTGAACTGAACCAGATTGCCCCAGGGACCTATATGGGAGGGTCCAGTGAACCCATGAGTCGATGGGTTCCCAAATCTAACTGATCAATATCTGGTGTATGTGTAGGGAGATCGAAAGATATATATTTGGTATCTTGACAGTGCAGCTGGCAGGACGATGACTGGATGTAAGACCCTACTGGAGGAGTTCACCATTTCTGATGGACCCTCCATCACTTTTGGAAATGATGGTTGTGGAAAGACTGAGGGATATGGTGTTCTGAATAATGGACAAGTCAAGTTTAGACGTGTTGCATTTGTGAATGGTTTGAAATATAACTTGATCAGTGTAAGCCAACTGTGTGATGACTATCAAGTCTTATTCAATATTGCTCAGGGTATCGTATTCAACAAGGACTGGAAGGTAGTGTTGATTGCTCCAAGAAAAGGGAATGTGTACATGATGGATATGGAAAGCTCTCCTTCAGAGCAGTGTTTCTATACTCAAGCTGATAAAGACACAAACTGGTTATGGCACAAAAGGTTATCCCATTTAAATTTCAAAAATATTAATAAGTTGTCCAGAAAACAACTTGCAGATGGGATACCTTCAGTTTCCTTCAAAAAGGAAAGACCATGTCCAGGATGTGAGATGGGTAAGCAAAGCGTACCAGTTTCAAGACCAGACAGAATTTCAGCATATCTGAACCTCTTCATATGCTTCATATGGACTCTTTGGTCCAGTGAACGTTCAGACTCGTGCTGGTAAAAGATACACCCTGGTGATCGTAGATGAATTCTCCAGATATTGTTGGGTGATCTTTCTGAGGTCTAAAAGTGAAGATGCTGCTGAAATCATCAGTCTTATCAAGCAAATTGAGCTCAAATACAGTCGAAAAGTGTGTCAGTTAAGAAGTGACAATGGAACAGAATTCCAGAATGCAACTCTGGAGTCATTCTGTACTGACACTGGCATCTCCCAGAATTTCTCATCAGCCCGCTCTCCAGAACAAATGGAGTGGTGGAAAGGAAGAATCGAACGCTGATAGAAGCTGCCAGGAGTATGCTTGCTGAATCTGGTCTGTCTACCAGTTTTTGGGCGGAAGCAATTGCAACTGCTTGCCACACCCAGAATCATCAGTGTACATCAAAAGACACAAAAAGACAGCCTATGAAGTCTTAAGAAATAGAAAACCAAATATTGGTTATTTTCACTTTTTGGATGTCCAGTTTACATCCTGAACGACTCAAGTCAGCTAGGCAAATTTGATGCCAAAGCTGATGAAGGGTATTTCTTAGGCTATTCAGCCATTCGCAAGGCCTTCAGAGTCTACAACAAGAGACTGGAGAAGGTCCATGAGTCAATTCATGTCACATTTGATGAATCAAATGTTGCAATCAACAAGAAGACAACCCTTGACACTCCCCCAGTTACTCCAATTGTCTTTTGTGAATCTGATCCTATAAACGACAAATTTGAAGATTCACCAGACACAGTTTCCAGTCATCCTGATCTGGAACCTGTTCAGAAAAAGAAACTTGCCAGTAGTACTCCATTCTATCCCTCTATTATTTTCAAACTACCCTCTGAAATTAATATTGGTTCAGATGTGCGTACTACTCCCCCAGTATCAGTGTCAGTTGAGAGCATACCAGAATTGTGTTCAAATGAAGTAATTCAAACTGAACCTATACTACAAGAAATGCCTTCATATGAAGAATTTCATGATGCAAATCGTGATTTAAATGAATCAGATGAAGATGTTGAGGTAGTTTATGAAGAACCTCCTCCTGAAGCAACTTCAGAGGAGACTCAACTGAATTCTTGCACTGATATTGTTGTCAGTAACAATCCTGGTCAGTACTCCAGATGGACAAAAGGTCATCCTATTGATTAGATCATAGGTGACTCCAGTCGTGGAGTTCAGACCAGAAGAGCCTCCAGTAATCAATGCTTATATGTCAGTTTTCTATCTTTGATAGAACCAAAGAAGATTGACGAGGCTATGGAAGATCCAATCTGGGTGACTGCTATGCAAGAAGAGCTTCACCAGTTTGAAAGGAACAAGGTCTGGTATCTGGTTCCTTTCCCAGTTGGAAAGAAAGAACCAATTGGAACAAGATGGGTCTTCAGAAACAAAGTAGATGAAGATGGCCACGTAATCAGAAACAAGGCCAGACTGGTAGCACAAGGTTACTGCCAGTCAGATGTCGACTTTGATGAATCATTTGCTCCAGTGGCTAGACTTGAAGCGATCAGAATTTTCTTAGCATTCGCTGCTCATCATCAGTTCAAGGTCTACCAGATGGATGTAAAGAGTGCTTTCTTAAATGGAAAGCTTGAAGAAGAAGTTTATGTCAGACAACCTCCAGGTTTCGTTGATGAAAAGCATCCACATTGGGTATATCGTCTGGACAAAGCGCTATATGGCCTCAGACAAGCCCCACGTGCCTGGTATGATACTCTGACTAAACATTTGTTGAAAAATGGCTTTAAACGAGGTGTAATTGACAATACCTTATTCATTCTTCATGAGAAAGGTAATCTGTTAATGGTACAAATTTATGTTGATGATATTATTTTTGGGTCTACTGATGAAAACATGTGCAAGAAATTTTCAAAATCATGTCCACTGAATATGAAATGAGTTTGATGGGTGAATTAACATATTTTCTTGGACTCCAGATTAAACAAAACAGATGGCATCTTTATTAATCAGGAAAAATATGTTAGAGATCTTTTAAAGAAATATGATATGAACTCTTCACCATCTAAACCAACTCCAATTTCTGCACCACTGACACTGGACTCTGATCAAGATGGTAAACCAGTGAACACCACTGTCTATAGAGGCATGGTTGGTTCACTGATGTATTTAACTGCCAGTAGACCAGATATTATGTTTTCAATATGTTTATGTGCCAGATATCAGTGTAATCCAAAGGAATCTCATATGCTTGCTGTAAAGCGCATACTGAAGTACCTTAAAGGTGTTCCCAGTCTAGGTCTTTGGTACCCCAAAGGCTCAGGCATGGATCTAATGGGTTATTCAGATTCAGATCATGCAGGTTGTAAGATAGATAGGAAATCCACAACTGGTGGATGTCTTTTCCTAGGTGGCAAACTGGTCAGCTGGACCAGTAAGAAGCAAACTTCAGTTTCATTATCCACTGCTGAAGCTGAATACGTGTCTGCAGCCAGTTGTTGTGCTCAGATACTCTGGATGAATAACCAGTTTCTTGATTATGGTATTAAATATTCAAAGACTCCAATCTTTTGTGATAATACCAGTGCCATTGCTATCTCGAACAATCCAGTCATGCACTCCAGAACGAAGCACATCGATCTAAGGTATCACTTCATTCGAGATCATATTATGAAAAACAACATTGAACTCCATTTTATTACCACTGACAAACAACTCGCTGACATTTTTACCAAACCTCTGGATGTCAAAACTTTTGAATATCTTGTTGGTGAGTTGGGAATGTTAAATCCTTAAATCTGGTAACTGCTCAGATATTGAACGCCTTTGTGTACTATCTTTGCATTATTAGATTTCTGGAACAACATTCCAGGGAAGACTTGAAAAATATTTTCCTATTAAAAGTGTTTTAAGTTCAGGGGAATTTATTTTCTCACTGGACAAATTCTTCAGAAAATATTACTGGTGCTTTGTAAATGTGTCCCTCTCACTGGTAACTAGATAAGTTGAAGTGCATGTTTGAGTTGACTTTGGTCTCCTTGTAAATGTGTCCCTCTCATTTGTTTATATTAGTTGACGTGCACGTTTGAGGTTACCAGTCTTTCAAAATTGGTATTCACTGGTACTTTACTGGAGTGTCCCTCCAGTGTACCATCAGTACATGTTCACTGGACTAATCCACCAGTGATACTGGAGTGGCTAGTCAACCTCCAGATGCACTGAAATTTGTCATAATATTTTCTAAATACTTGGTCATTGTGCGTGCCACGTAAGAAAACTTTTTAAAGATCTTTTTGGAGATATTTTTATCCTACGTGGCATGTAAATTTTTCAATGAAATGATGGTCTTTTTACTTTGGGAAAATAAAAAGTACAAGTTGTTAGTTTTTGTGGGCGGTGAACCATCACACATTTATGTGTGATGTGATGTAATTAATGCGGATCTCAGAACCCAATCAAATTGTATTTGATAAATTCAAATTAATCGTTTGAGTTCCACATTCTCTCGCCTATATATACCCACTTTCACTTTCAATTTCATTTACTTCGAACATTTACTCCCAAATCTTCAAATTCCTTCATTCAATTCTTCATTCTTTTCCAATCATTAAATCTCTCATATTAACTGCATATTCATTAAATTCTTCATAAACCCTAAATTCATTCAATTTCATCTTCATCTATCAATCATAAATGGCTCCCAAAAATCTTTTATCTGCCGAATATGCTCCGGTTGATAATGTTGCTAAACCGAGACATATTTCTCTTGAGGCGAAAGCCATTCGTATCAATATGAATAACTGGATGGCCAAACTTTCCAGTGTTCATCCTGCTCGTTCTATAATTGGGAGATTGAATACATTCTTTCTCTCATGCCCTTTGTATGGTGCATTAACCCTAAATCCAGGGAGAATGTACCATGACTATTTATGTGAATTCTGGTACTCCGCTTTTTATAATGAAGAAACTTCATCAATTTCTTACACTCTTAATGGAGGTACCAGATCTTTAAGTTTCTCAGTAAGTTTGCTCAGGTCTGTTCTACAGTTACATTATCTTGACCAGAATGAGTTGCCAATCGAACTTCCATCAGGCATTAATTACAGGGAAGTGTGCAGGTTGATGGGGCACACAGAAATTGTTGATGACCATGGCCAGTTGTTGAGAAAAGGCACAATTTATATGAGTAGGCTGACAGACTCGTGGAGATTTTTCTTCACCTATTTGGTTGAATGTCTGGGAGGTAGTTCTGGAGGACTTGATCAGATAAATCAAACGCAGCTCCAGATTGCCTATTGTTTGTGGTTTGGAATAAGAGTGGATTTTGCTCAGATCCTGTTTAATGATTTGGTGGATCGACTGAAAGCAAAAGGGAGAAAACCCCATATTCCTTATATCCGTTTTCTTTCCCTTATGTTCAGAAATGGTCTAGGAGACCAATATGATATTGATACTACTCATTTTTCTATGAGTGAGTTTTTAAGGGATCTAAACAACCTTCAATCTAGAGATGGTGAGGTAGATATTCCTCCAACCATGTTGACATTTCAAAGGGCAGAAGAAAATGTGGCACCAGGCAGTGTCCAGATTGTTGAAATACCTGCTGGTGACCAGGATGTTCAGGTTGTAGAGATGGTACAACCAATAAGTCAAGTGGCTCTTGAAGAAGGTGTGCAACCCACTGTTAAGCTTTCCAGATGACCCAGATCACATAGGCGTCTGATGAGAGGTGGAGTCCAGGTAAATCCATCAACCCATCCTGATGATACAATTAATGTTGATGGGTCTCCTATTTTCGAAGAGGAGAATATTGAATCTGTTGTACAATTTGAACAGAGAGTGGATACTGAAGTCCAGGCTGTTGTACAAGAAGATGTGACTCAGGGTGTTGAACAGGTTGTTCAGATTGAAGAACAAGCATCTGGTGAGCAAGAGGCTCAGATTGATTTGAATGTTCAGGCTGGTGAACAGGCTGGTACATCGACTGGTGATGCAACTGTTGGTGATACGTTTTGGGATGAGGCTGATTCTCCCATTTCTGAAGGGCAGAATTTTGATGTAGATATGAATTTCCTGGGTGAAGATAATGTGCAAATTGAAAGTTTACCAGAAATGCCACTACCCCCACCAGAAACAAACTTACCACCACCAGAACCAGAAATGCCTCCACCACCACCAGAATCGAACATGCCACCACCTCCACCACCTTCAATTCCACAAACAACTTCATACTTCAATCCACCAACAATCCAAACTTCACAATCTCAACCACCAGTCAACCTAACCAAACAAAGTGTGCCAGACTCAACAATTGCAAGTGCTGAAACTGAAGAGGTCTGGGCACAAGTACCCATAATGACCAGATTGTCTTCTCATCTGGAACCTCCCAGTGGTCTCTCCACTTCTTCTTCGACCGAAGTCCAAGGCCTTCTTAGTAAGGTGGCGGACCTGGAGAGATCACTCCAGAGCTCTTCACAGGTTATTTCTGACTTCAAATCCTTGTTGTCAAATAATTTAGCATCAGAAATGAACCTATTTGCTGGGAATGAGAAGTTGGTATTTGAAAAGTTAGATGAGCTGGTACTGGCTACTAATCGCAATTCTGAAAACATTAAAGTGGCAGTCCAGGGTTTGGAAACAAGACTGGTAAGTTCTGTTCAGACTGCAGTGGATAGTAAGATTGTTCAACCACTGGCAGGTCTAAAGGAAGAAGTTGAGAAGTTGGTTTCAAGGGTCAGTTCACTGGAAGGCAGACCCACTCTTGATCAGGCTGATGTTGCAAGTTCAATAAGTGATGAATGCACAAGGAAGTTCAGATCTAGTATGCTTAAAGAAATCACTGAAGAGATTTCTGGATCTGTCCTTCGATCTATTCAAGAAGGTTTGTTGCCAGAAGTGGTAAAGATGATTGAGGTTGAGTTGCCAAAGGACTTGCCAAAAGAAATTGAAAATATGAAGAAGGAAGTCCAGGCACTCAAGAAGATTGTGACTGATGCAAGTCCAGTGACTGGAAGAACCTTTGGTTCACTGGACAGGCATATGATGGAAGAATTGTGGAATGATCTCAAGTCCAGGACTGGTGATCATTCCAAGGGGGAAAAATCGTCTATTCCATCATCTGGTGTTCAAGAAGGTTTGATAAAGAAGAAGAAGGAAGTTGTAAGGGCTGTTGCTACTGAAAGTGTTGTGCAAAGAAAACAAGTGACTGGTACTGATGCCAGTGCACGATTAGCCCAGAGAGCACTTGGCACTGAAGCCATTGTGTAGACTGAAGAAGAGGCTACTGGTACTGAAGTCAGTGAGCCCCAGTTTGAATCCTTCCCATATATTCCTACTACACTGAAGGCGGTTAAAGGAAAAGAAAAAGTTGTATCTGGTGAAGAGGAAGAGCAAACTGAAGATGTGGATAATGAAACTTCAAGGAAGTTACAACAACAATGCATAATGATAGAAATTTTCAAGACAAATCAAAAGAATGAACTGCTGGCCCATCAAAGGGAGATGGCAACAATGGGTACTCTGGATTCCTACAATGCTGGCAGGTTAGGCATTAATATTGAAGTATATAAAAGGGTGAAGGATGACCCCAGAGTTCATCAATGTCTAGATGCATTGAATGATGTTCATATACGCTCGTTCTACGCTGAAGAAGAACAGGTATATGATTCATTAATTTATGGTGTTAACATTCCAGAGTTGATCAGGCAAAGAAAGGAGGAACTGATAAGCCTCCAGAAGAAGATTAGAAAAAATGCTGGTGCTCTGGAGTTGGAATACAGAAAAAGAATGACTGGTCTGCCAAAGCTTACTGCCAAACAAATGAAGGAAATAAAAGATGCTGATGTAAGCACCTTCATTCCCCTGGATACTACTCTGAGAATAAATCGCCAAGAACTCCAGTCCACTGAAAGACAACAGAGTGGTGTATCCAAGGAAACTGAAGAAATGATTCATATGGCAAAGCAGAAAGCAAAATATGATGAAATGATGAATTTCAGGGCCAATGCCAGAAAAATTGTTGATGCTGAAATCAAGTTGGCTGAAAATCATCAAGGAATGACCAGATTCAATGTAAAGTTGACCAGAGAGGGTAACTTTACAGATGAAAGGAAGGATACTTCAGTCCAAGCTTTTGGATGGACTGAACTGAAGGAGATTGGAATGACCTTTAAAGGTAAATCTAATTTGTCTCCAGATGTTAAGGCCTTTATGAAGAGGATTGAGAAGGTCTGGAGAAGAATACAACAAATGGAAGCTGTGTTGGGTTTGAGACCACCAGTGTCTGTTCCATCATCTCCATCTCCAAAGAGGAAGGCTACTGAAGATGCTCCAGAAAGGACATCGAAAAGAAGGGCCTAACTCTTATCATGTACTTATTGTAATTAATTGTCTTATAAAAGTTGTAACTATTTATCAGTTGATGAATGTAATAATAGTTGCAATTTTTTATTTTTTATAAGTAAATGACCAGATTTAGTCTAAGTTAGAACTTAAAAGATGAAACTGAAAACACTCATGATCTATAAAGTGTTTTCCAGTAACTTATTTTTTTTAGACTTAAATCGACCAAGTGTTTTCCAGGCATACAAATTTGTATATCTATAAGCCTGAAAATACTTGCATTAATTCTAAACAAATAGGGGGAATTTGTTAGGTCCAGATTTAGTCCAGATTTACTGGACTGGCTCCAGACTGGACTACTGGAACCTTATTGTAGGTTTGTTAAGAAACGCGTTTTACTGGACTCGCTCCAGACTCGACTACTAGAGCAATACTGAAGATTTGTCCAGAAACGTTTCTCTACTGAACCTACTCCAGACTTGGAATCTGGAGTCCCTCTAAAGATTTGTCTAGAAATAATTGAAGACTAGTGAGCAAATACTTGTATAGGAAATCTGGAGTATTCTCCAGATTAGCTCACTGAAGACTTCACCCCAGTCCAGATCAACTCTACTTAAGACATTCTGACTGAAGTCAACGACTGAAGTCTGAAGGAAGAAGACTTAACAAATGGCGGAGTCCACTGGAAAGTCTTACCAGATCTGCACACTGGAGGATTGTCAGTGTTCTAGATACTACAAGTCTGAACACTGATATCGAGGATTGACTTATGCCTTTAACACACTTTCCAAAGAACAATCCACTTGTTCTTTAACAAAGTATACGTGTGTTAAGGTGTTTGGATAAAAGGATACACTTGCACTTGATGTGACTTTATCCTTATTCCTTATCCAATACATTTAATGTTCTTGTCGGATCATTGAATGTATGCAACCATATTTGTACGGCACAAAATTCACTGGTGAATTTTGTTGCCTATAAATACAAAGTCATTTCCTTGACATAAATACTTTTTAAGCATACGCTTTGCATGAAAGTGAATTTGTCCAAATACTCTCGATCTTAAACAGGGATACTTCACAACTTTAAGTATCTCGATCCTAAAGAGTTATTTGACAAATATAGATCATTTGTAACTCATAGGTTGTTAGGATACTCACTTAATTGTGTTATCTTGATTCCGCAACAACCTTGTGTTTTATTTAACATCATAAATAAAATACCCATGAAAAATACATAATGTTCCACTTTATTTGTTTATTGCTTTAAGTCTTGTATTACTTTATTTATATACTTGCATTTATATTAAAGTAATACTAGTCCAAATCTAGTGATTATTAGACTTGTTGTATTTACACTTTCAAGGTTAACCATCTCGAATTTAAAGGGACTCACAACCCCGAATACCCATAAGCAATAAAGATAACATTTGGGAAGTTATTATATGAAAACCATGTTTTTTTTGAACCCTCGGCGTGTCAAAGTAGTGTATCTTACCTTAAAGAAGGTCAACGACAACCAATTAATGAGTTACCGTGCTTGATAAGTATTCCCGGGAACCTAGAAACGAAATATAGGAAAGCTAAGCATCAACACGATTTTTCAGCATAATTAGGCTAGGTGCGCCGCACCCCTAACCATGGTGCGCCGCACCAACTGAAAGAAAGTCAGGAGGAACATAAAGGCGT
>CM067170.1:25859770-25883588 GCA_034093135.1 Erigeron breviscapus | reverse complement strand
TGTCTATTATCTCGGATCGTGATGGTCGTTTCACTTCACAATCTTGGAGATATTTTCAAGACGCCCTAGGCACTCAATTGCACTTAAGTACGGCTTACCATCCACAGACTGACGGACAAAGTGAACGTACCATCCAGACTTTAGAGAACATGCTTCGGGCATGTGTCATTGACTTCAAAGGTAGTTGGGATACCTTTTTGCCGTTAGCTGAATTTTCATATAACAACAGCTATCACACTAGCATCAAATGCGCGCCTTATGAGGCTTTATATGGACGAAAGTGTAGATCTCCTGTCTGTTGGCTTGATGCTGGAGAACGTCGTTTATTTAAATATGGACTAGTTCAGAAGACTACTGATCAAATTGTTGAAATTAGGGCACGGCTGAAGGCGGCTCAAGATCGCCAAAAGAGCTATGCCGACCGTAGACGGAAACCACTTGAGTTTCAAGTGGGAGACAAAGTCATGTTGAAAGTGTCACCTTGGAAAGGCACTGCACGTTTTGGCGTACGAGGGAAACTTAGTCCTCGTTATATCGGACCATTCGAAATTGTTCAAAGAATTGGTTCCGTGGCTTACAAGCTCGATTTACCTAAGGAGCTAGAACACGTTCATCACACATTTCACATTTCGAATCTTAAGAAATGTCTGACTGATGAGACTTTAGTCGTACCTGTCGAAGAGCTGCAAGTGACTGACCCTCTTCAATTCGTTGAAGAACCTGTTGAAATTTTAGACCAACAGCTCAAACAACTTAGACGTAGTCGTATCAAATTGGTCAAAGTTCGTTGGAACTCAAAACATGGTCCCGACTTGACTTGGGAACGTGAAGACTTTATGAGGAATAATTATCCTCATCTTTTTACTGAGCAAGACTTGATTTCGGGACGAAATCCTTAGAAGTCGGGGATGCTGTGACAACTCGTAATTTATTTACATCGGGTTAGTCCTAATCTCAATTAGACGGTCATTTGACGTGAAACTTATTAGACTTTTGGACTTTTGACTTAGTCAAATTAGACGTATCTTGTTGACGTAGACTATTAGCTATCTAGATGAATGCCGGGCCTTTAAAATAACTTTAAATTAATATTTAAAGGTTATGTCTTGAACAAAATAATTAGACTGTCTAGACTTAATATTATAAAGTTCACTTTGACGAAACTTTATTGACTTGTCTTAATTAAAATGACACGAGGGAAAATACCTTTACTTTACATTTTAACAAATTAGTCAAACGGTATTTTAATCGTAAGTATTTACCAAAGTAGGGGTACGGTATATATCTAATATTTGGCCACATGGGCCGAATTGAAATTGAAAGGCAGAGAGGGAAACACCAAACACCCCCATCACCCTTTTCTTTCTTTGTTCTGTCGACCCACACCCACAAGAAACACATATCACCAACACTCTCAAGAATCAAACTCTCTCAATCTCATAGCATAATCAAATCTGATTTTGGGAAAAAGAAGAAATCATTTAACAAGTATTCAAGGCATCATTATCATCACCATCTTCATCTTTACCTCAAGAACATCAAATTTTGGTAAGTAAACCATTTCTCAAACTTTTGAATTGATTTAAATTCATTTAAAGGGTTTATTTCAGTTATATAATTCGAATTAGAAGCCTATGAAAGTGGTATGAAATTAGGGTTTTGGCAATTAAAGGAAATGTTGATTTAGAATTTGGTATTTGAAATCAAAATGGTTAAATTGGTGAAATGGTTGACGAAAAGAGTTGTTTCCAGACCTATAGATCATGTTTATACTTGTTATAATGAAAGGATTTGAGTTGAAAAACGGCTTGGCTTTCCTGCATATTGCACCTGCTGGTGCTGGCTGCAGAATGAGGCCACTGCGGCGCAGTGGCATGGGCTTAGCCCACTGCGGCGCAGTGCCATTGTACTGGTCCCTGGTTCGATTTAGCCCACTGCGGCGCAGTGAGCAAGGTTCTGGCTCACTGCGGCGCAGTGGATACCTTCTGGGAAAATTTTTGCGCGTAAATTTTTAAACGTTAATAACTTGTAAATCCGTAAGTCCAAATAATTTTATTTACTTTAGTTGATAAAATGAAAGTTTGAAACACGTTCTCGGTAAAGGCATTCTAGGATTGATAGCTAAGTAGTGGTACGTAGGATACTTGTCGTCGTGAGATTTGATCCTCACCATTCGTGCTCATATCCTAGGTTTTGGATAGACGTGGAGACTAGACCGCTCTTATTCTCTGACTGCTCATACTTTTAGCTCTGTTATCGCTAAGGTGAGTTTATGGCGCCCTTTTTCCTTTTACTTTGGGCCTGAAAAGCATGTACTGTATACACTTCTACTTTATAAATGATTCGTCTTTGTCTATACCATGAGATTTGGTAAATTAAATCATTTGTCTTATGTCTTGCCATGTTGACGGCTGTCTGAAAATGTGTATACCTGTCTTATGAAATATTGAACTAAATGACTTTGACTTGCCATGTTGTCGGCTGACTGAACTGTTCTTTGTGTTTGACAAACTAAAATGATCCCCCCTTCACGTAGTTATCACCATTATGAAATTCTGATGGTTGTCTTGTCAGATTTTGTTCCTGACTGTCTTTGTCTGGTCCGCACCCCATTATAGACGGGAGACCTGTGCGAGGTATACTGGTCCGCACCCCATTATAGACGGGAGACCTGTGCGAGGTAGACTGGTCCGCACCCCACTATAGACGGGAAATCCTGTGCGAGGGAAATTGTCTTATTGTCGGACTTTGGTCTGGACTGTCTTGTCTTAAATAACTACAACAAACGACGATTGATCTTTTAGTCAAACACACTGTAAACTCACCAACTATTTCGATAGTTGATCCTCTCAAATTTCATGCTTTTCAGGTGACCATCAGTAAGTCTTGGAATCGTCTTTGGCATTATAGGGCCAATCTTTTGACTTTGGACGTACAATTAGCATCAGACATTGAGGACTTTCATGCTTTTGGCTTTAATTGTATTTGACTGTCCAATTTATTGAACTTGTATTCTGTGGGCCCAGTTCCAAATGAGGATGACTTGTATCCGTATTTTGGGGTCCACACCTTGAACGATTGTACTTGTTTTGACTTGTATTGGTATAAATGGATGTAATCTCTATTAACCTTCTGATTAGTATGCAATTCTTTGTTAACCCTGTATTTCCGCTACAACTGGGTGTGACATTCCCACTGACAAACAACTCGCTGACATTTTTACTAAACCTCTGGATGTCAAAACTTTTGAATATCTTGTTGGTGAGTTGGGAATGTTAAACCCTTAAATCTGGAACCTTGGTATTGAACGCCATTGTGTACTACTGAGGATTTCTGGATCAACATTCCAGGGGGAAAGACTTGAAAGATATTTTTGCTCTTAAAAATGTTTTAAGTTCAGGGGGAATTTATTAATTTATTTTCTCACTGGACAAATTCTTCAGAAAATATTACTGGTGCTTTGTAAATGTGTCCCTCTCACTGGTAATTGGACAGGTTGAAGTGCGTGTTTGAGGTGACTTTTGTCTCCTTGTAAATGTGTCCCTCTCATTTGTCTGTATTAGTTGACGTGCATGTTTGAGGTCACCAGTCTCTTTCAAATGGTTTTCACTAGTACTTTACTAGAGTGTCCCTCCAGTGTACCATCAGTACATGCGTCACTGGACTAATCCACCAGTGATACTGGAGTGTCCAGTCAACCTCCAGATGCACTGAAATAAGTCATAATATTTTTTAAATACTTGGTCATTGTGCGTGCCACGTAAGCAAACTTTTTAAAGATATTTATAATCCTACGTGGCATGTAAATTTTTCAAAGAAATGATGGTATTTTTACCTTGGGAAGACAAAAAGTGCAACTTGATACTGTTTGTGGGCTGTAAACCGTCACACATTTATGTGTGATGTGATGTAATTAATGCGGATCTCAGAACCCGATCAAAAACTTTATTTGATAATTTCAAATTAAACCGTTTGAGTTCCTCATTCTCTCTCCTATATATACCCACTTTCACTTTCAATTACATTTACTTCGAACATATTTACTCCCAAATCTTTCAAATTCCTTCATTTATTTCTTCATTCAATTCCAATCATAATCATCTCTCATATTTACTTCATTTCCATTCAATTCTTCATCAAATCTTCATCAAAACCCTAAATATTCAATTTCATCTTCATCTATTCATCATAAAATGGCACCTAGACAATCCAAATCGCTTAAAAATCTGCTCGCTGCTGAATATGCTCCAACTGAAAATGTTGATAAGGCACCCCATATCACTCTTGAGGCTAAGGCCATAAGGATAAACATGAATAACTGGATGGCCAGACTTTCACTTTCCAGTGTTCATGATGCCCAATCTGTTATTGGGAGATTAAATACATTTTTTCTCTCATGTCCTTTATATGGTGCTCTAACCTTAAATCCAGGAAGGATGTACCACGATTACCTTTGTGAATTCTGGTACACTGCCCAATATGATGATACAACTTCATCAATTACTTATTCTCTGAAGCAAGGTACCAGATCCTTGGGTTTCACTGTTAGTTTACTCAGGTCTGTTCTACAGTTGAATTATTTTGAACAGAATGAGTTGCCCATCGAACTTCCCTCTGGTATCAATACAAGGGAAGTGTGCAGACTGATGGGGCACACAGATATTGTGGATGAGCATGGCAGCTATCCAGGAAGGGAACAGTCTACATGAGCAAACTGACAGACTCATGGAGATACTTCTTCACGCATATCGTTGAATGTCTGGGAGGCAGTTCTGGAGGGTTAGACCAGATAAATCAAACTCATCTCCAGATTGCCTACTGCCTCTGGTTTGGACTTAGAGTGGATTTCGCTCAGATCCTATTTGATGATCTGGTGGAGCGTCTTAGAGTGAAAGGTAGAAAAGCCTTCGTTCCTTATATCCGTTTTCTTTCACTAATGTTTAAAAGAGCTCTTGGAGACCAGTACGATTATGAAACTACTCACTTTTCTGTGAGTGAGTATATGAGGGATCTGACCAACCTCAGATCTCCACTGAATGAGGTAGATATTCCTCAATCCATGCTCTCCTTTCAAAGGGAAGAAGTAGAATTGGCTCCAGGTAGAGGTCAAGTTGGTGAAGGACCCTCTGGTGACCAAGATGTACAGATTATAGAAGTTGTACAACCAATTAGACAAGTGGCTCCTGAAGGTCAAGGACCAGAAAATGTTGAACCTTCCAGACGACCTAGATCAAACAGGCGTCTGATGAGAGCTGGAGTTCAGGTGAATCCTGAAAGACATCCTGGTGATGTAATGAATTTGGATGGGTCTCCAATTTTTGAACCTGAAGAGAATGTTGAACAAGTTATTGAGCAAGAGAATGTACAGGTTGTTGGGCAGGTGACTGATGAACAGATGGAAAATGTGGCTCAGATTATTGAGCAGGTTGTTGAGCAGGTCGAACAAGATGTTCAGACTGATGAACAGATAGCAGATGTGGCTTAGATTATTGAGCAGGTTGTTGAGCAGGTCGAACAAGATGTTCTGACTGATGAACAGATAGCAGATGTGGCTTAGATTATTGAGCAGGTTGTTGAGCAGGTCGAACAAGATGTTCAGACTGATGAACAGATAGGAAAATGTGGCTCAGATTATTGAGCAGGTCGAACAAGATGTTCAGATTGATGAGATCTGGTGGAGCGTCTTAGAGTGAAAGGTAGAAAAGCCTTCGTTCCTTATATCCGTTTTCTTTCACTAATGTTTAAAAGAGCTCTTGGAGACCAGTACGATTATGAAACTACTCACTTTTCTGTGAGTGAGTATATGAGGGATCTGACCAACCTCAGATCTCCACTGAATGAGGTAGATATTCCTCAATCCATGCTCTCCTTTCAAAGGGAAGAAGTAGAATTGGCTCCAGGTAGAGGTCAAGTTGGTGAAGGACCCTCTGGTGACCAAGATGTACAGATTATAGAAGTTGTACAACCAATTAGACAAGTGGCTCCTGAAGGTCAAGGACCAGAAAATGTTGAACCTTCCAGACGACCTAGATCAAACAGGCGTCTGATGAGAGCTGGAGTTCAGGTGAATCCTGAAAGACATCCTGGTGATGTAATGAATTTGGATGGGTCTCCAATTTTTGAACCTGAAGAGAATGTTGAACAAGTTATTGAGCAAGAGAATGTACAGGTTGTTGGGCAGGTGACTGATGAACAGATGGAAAATGTGGCTCAGATTATTGAGCAGGTTGTTGAGCAGGTCGAACAAGATGTTCAGACTGATGAACAGATGGAAAATGTGGCTTAGATTATTGAGCAGGTTGTTGAGCAGGTCGAACAAGATGTTCAGACTGATGAACAAGCATCTGGTGGAGCGTCTTAGAGTGAAAGGTAGAAAAGCCTTCGTTCCTTATATCCGTTTTCTTTCACTAATGTTTAAAAGAGCTCTTGGAGACCAGTACGATTATGAAACTACTCACTTTTCTGTGAGTGAGTATATGAGGGATCTGACCAACCTCAGATCTCCACTGAATGAGGTAGATATTCCTCAATCCATGCTCTCCTTTCAAAGGAAGAAGTAGAATTGGCTCCAGGTAGAGGTCAAGTTGGTGAAGGACCCTCTGGTGACCAAGAAGGTTGATTAGAAAGAAGAAGGATGTTGTTGCCAGTGCTGTTGAAAGGGCCTTTGCTACTGAAAGCATTGTGCAAGAAAAACAAGTGACTGGTACTGATGCCAGTGCACGATTAGCACAAAGAGCATTTGGCACTGAAGCCACTATGCTGACTGAAGAGGCTGCTGGTACTGAAGCCAGTGAGCCCCAGTTTGAATCTTTCCCAGATATACCAACTACTCTGAAGTCTGTTAAAGGAAAACAACAAATGGTATCTGGAGAAGAAGAGCAAACTGCTGAAGAATCATCAGAGTATCCCACTACTGAAGATGGAACAAGAATGCATAATGATTGAAATCTTCAAGAGAAATCAAAAAGATGAACTGCTGGCCCATCAAAGGGAGATGGCAACTATGGGGACTCTGGACTCTTATAATGCTGGCAGGTTAGGCATAAACATTGATGTTTACAAAAAGATAAAGGAAGACCCCAGAGTTCATCAATGTCTGAATGCATTGAATGATGTTCATGTACGCTCCTTTTACGCCGAAGAAGAACAGATTTATGATTCTATAATTTATGGTGTTAGTGTACCAGAACTCATCAGGCAGAGGAAGGAGGAACTGGTGAACCTCCAGAGGAAGATAAGGAAGAATGCTGGTGCTCTGGAGTTAGAGTACAGAAGGAAATTAACTGGCTTACCAAAACTGACTGCCAAACAAATCAAAGCAATTAAAGATGCTGATGTAAGCAGATTCATTCCCCTGGACACTTCTCTGAAAATCAATCATCAACAACTCCAGTCTGCTGTAGAACAAAAGAGAATGATGTCAAAGGAAACTGAAGCAATGATCCAGACAGCCAAATTGAAAGACAAGTATAATGAAATGTTGAATTTCAGGGCTGATGCTAGAAGGATCACTGGTGCAGAGATTAAGCTTGCTGGTAATCATGAAGGTATGTCAAAGTTTGAAGTAAAGTTGACCAGGGAAGGTAACTTTACTGATGAAAGAAAGAGTACTTCAGTCCAGGCGTTTGGATGGAGTGAACTGAAGGAGATTGCTTTAACGTTCAGGGGGAAGACAAATGTGTCGACTGATGTTAAAGCATTTCTGAAGAGGGTTGAGAAGGTATGGAGAAGAAAGCAACAGATGGAAGTTGCAATAGGCATGAAATCGCCAGAATCAGTACCATCTTCTCCATCACCAAAGAGAAAGGCTTCTGAAGATGCTCCAGGACAGACATCAAAGAGAAGGGCCTGACTCTTATCATTTACTTATTGTAATTTATTGTTTGATGAAAATTGTAACTATTTATCAGTTGATGTATGTAATATTAGTTGCAATTTTTGATTCATAAAAGTAAATGATCAGATTTAGTCTAAGTTCGAACTTAAAAGATGAAACTGAAAACACTCATGATCTATAAAGTGTTTTCCAGTAACTTATATTTTTTAGACTAAAATCAAAACTTGTGTTTTTCAAGCATACAAAATTGTATAGATTTAAGCTTGAAAACACTTGCATTATTTCTAAACAAATAGGGGGAATTTGTTAGGTCCAGATTTACTGGACTCGCTCCAGACTCGACTACTGGAGCCTTACTGAAGATCTGTCCAGAAACGTGTTCTACTGGACCTACTCCAGACTTGGAATCTAGAGTCCCTCTGAAGATTTGTCCAGAAATAATGGAAGACCAGTGAGTAAATACTTGTATAGGAAATCTGGAGTATTCTCCAGATTAGCTCGCTGGACTTCACCCCAGTCCAGATCTACTCTACTGAAGACGTTCTCACTGAAGTCAAAGACTGAAGTCAGAATAAAAAAGACTGACAAATGGCGGAGTCCACTGGAAGTCTTACCAGATCTGTACACTGGAGGATTGTCAGTGTTCTAGACCTTACAAGTCTGAACACTAATATCGAGTAATTGACTTTTGCCTTTACACACTTTCCAAAGGACATTCCACTTGTTCTTTACCAAAGTTTATACGTGTGTAAAGGTGGTTGGTTAAAAGAATAAAGTCATATTGATATGACTTTATCCTTGTACCATTAACCAATGCATTTAATGTTCTTTTCGGATCATTAAATGCATGCAACCATATTTGTACGGCACAAAATTCACTGGTGAATTTTGTTGCCTATAAATACAAAGTCATTTATTTGAGAAAAACACTTTAAAGCATACATTTAGCATTAGAGTGAATTTGTCTAAATACTCTCGATCTTAAACAGGGATACTTCACAACTTTAAGTATCTCGATCCAAAAGAGTTATTTGACAAATATAGATCATTTGTAATTCATAGGTTGTTAGGATACATACTTATTTGTATTATCTTGATTCCGCACAACCTTGTATTTTATTTAACATCATAAATAAGATACACCTTGAAAAATACATAATGTTCCACTTTACTTGTTTATTGCTTTAAGTCTTGTATTACTTTATTTATATACTTGTATTTATATTTAAGTAATACTAGTCCATTCTAGTGATTATTAGACTTGTTGTATTTTACACTTTCGGGGTTAACCATCGTATTCAGGGACCTCACAACTTTGACTTTGAATCTTCTCAACAATCATATAAATTTGACGATGACTTATTAAATCTTGATCTTCTCTTGCAACTTTGAATACTTTGGAAGCATCTTTGAAATCTTTGTAGCTTTTGAGCTTTCACAACTTGAACTTTTGAATGTTGATTTCAAATTGATGTTGCTTTGAGAAGTAACTTGAATCTTTGAGTAGCATGCGGAAGCTTGGTTTTGACTTTGAATTCTTTGAATTCTTTTGACATACGGAAGCTTGGTTATCTTTGAATTCTTTTGTCATTGCGGAAGCTTGGTTATCTTTGAATTCTCTTGGCATTGCGGAAGCTTGGTTTTGGCTTTGAAACTTCATTTCTTGGTCTAACTTGTCTCTGAATCAACAATTATCATGGAGCATTTTATCCTTGAATTCTTGATCTAACTTGTCTTTGATCAAACAATTTTGCTCCCCCTCAAACAAACATCTATCTTGGAGCAACTTATCAACTAAACGAATTATCTTCAACTTTCTTGCTCCCCCTCAAACAAACAATCATTTCGGAGCATATTTAACAATTCATGAGTTTACTCTTGCTCCCCCTCAAATGAACAATCTCTTCAAACTATAAACGAACTTAATATCAAAAGAACAAACTTCATCTAATCTCAAACTTTTCATTTCTTCTCAAACATTATTCAATCTCAAACTCTTGTAATCATCAAACAATGGTCATATTTCTCAACAAATCTTTCCGTTATTGACCATGTACTTTCCAAAACTTTAATCATCTTGAATATTCTCGATCTCAAATCAATCTTTCAACTTTCTCGAAACAATCTTACAACTTTCAACATATCACGATAATTATTCACTCTCTTCACCTAAACTAACGATCCTTTGAACAACCAAACACTATGATTTATCCTCAATCAATATCTATCAATCAAATTCTACCTAAAACCTTGAATTCTATCTATCAATCATTTAATCATTTCTCCCCCTTATGATGAATATGTGTAACGTGTTCATCATACAATAATGATTGATAGCATAAACGGTAGATGACAACAAACAACAAGCAAACAAATAACCCAACCCAATTCCCAATTCCCAATGAACCTATTGGTGAACTAGAATTTGAGGTTGCGTTGTTGGAAAAAGATTTTATATGGTGTTTGTGTTCTTTGTGTTGTGTGAAGAGAAATGAAATCCGGATAAAATGATCCGTTGACACAACCAAAAATCGAAAGGATTAATGGTGTGGCCTAAAAATACGATTACTATTTTTAGGACTTCCCATTATCATCGAGAAATGCACAAAACTTATCTCTAAATGGTTCGGTCTATGGCTTTTCAACCGATAGATTGCTTTAAAGAATGTAATTCATGGTCAGTGTCACAAAGGCGTTCGATAACCATGTCTTACTATCCTCAAAGACTTTTTGGGAAAATAAATCCGAGGTCACATAGACTTCTCGTTTACTCAACAAATTCATAAAATGAAAATGTGAGACCTACGTTCAATGTTGGAAATGATGTTAGCATTGGTAGGATTTCCATTCGATCATCGTGGAATATCAAAAATATGATATCACTACAAATGTTCCGGCAATATCACAAAGATATGCAATGTCACAAAGACATATAAAGACTCTATGTGTCCTAGTCAAATGAAAGAATATTTCAAGTACGCTCTAACTCAATAGTGATCAAATGAAGTCGGGGACCGGAGCAGAGTGTCTCCCTTTTTCAATATCAACATCTTCCAAATGAAGAGTCGATAGAAATATGAAAATCTCCGTGAGAATAAAACAAGCATTTGTTAAGAAATACTTGAGTGGTTAGGTAAAGATGTGCATTGCTTCATTGGGTCCATGAAGTCTTCTTCAATATCGAGAAATCAACAAATGAAATCCGATAGAAACGTGTTGACCCGGATTTTTGATGCATGTTGATGTGACAACAGCAACTTAGATTTGATTATGTCTTATTCATTTATATGTAATTGATAGATTATGGACTTCGTGTTTTAGTAATGATTAATTACATGTTTTGGTGTTATTTATATGTTTATATATGATGTTTGTTATGTATATCATACAAGTACAAACATAATATATGTTAGGTTTCTTGTACATAAAGTACTTGGAAAATAACTAAGCATAGATGTTGATGGTATTTAGTACTAACGAAGATATCTTCGTTAGGAACTAACGAAGATAATCTTCGTTAGGAACTAACGAAGATAATCTTCGTTTTATGGGCTGGGCTGCTAAGTTCGTAAGAACAAAGTCCAGCAAGCCCAATATCGATCGTGAACATATATAAACGATTGGAAACCCTAAATTGAGGAATCTAGTTGATATTACACACACCAAAGGCGACTAAGTTCGTTTCTAAGCTATAGAAAACAAAGATAGATCACATAAGGCTGATTATATTGAGATAATTAGCAATATATACGATAACTAATCAAACTAGTTATCTCGTGAGGATTCCGCACTCATGACATAACAATAGACGATCTCGAGAGCGATCAGTGGCTATCGAGGGACTCACAAGTGGTATCAGAGCTATTCGATATCTTATCGAAGGGTTGAGATCGTTTGTTTGATTGTTATTTTCTCAAAAAATAGCCTCCCGAACACCTTTCTGTCGTTAAGTTCGTTTACCTTACGAACTTAGCGAAACGAAGTTACCAAACGAAGTTAATTTAATTTCGTTCTAAATTTCATCTAACGAAGATAGAAAACGAAGTTATCTTCATTTTCGTTTTGAATCTTCTTCAAACGAATTTAGTCTACGAACTTAACTTATCTTCGTTCAGATCCCTGTCTACGAACTTAGCTATCTTCGTTCAGAATTTTTGTCCACGAAATTAAGCTATCTTCGTATTGACTCAGTTTCGTTCAATTCTTATCTTCGTTTGAACAGTATTTTTCACTTATGGCTTCTTCATCCTCAACCAACAATGCTGTTGCCCAATATCTCAATTCTCTAGTTTATCATGATCATCTGGTAGGGCGTACTAATTCTCCACCAAAGTTAGTCTCATTAGCTGACTTTTGGGCGTGGAGAGGTCGATTTGAAGATTTCATTCAACGAGAAGACTTGAATATGTGGCTCATGATCACTGAAGGTTATGAATGGCCCACTCTTACTGTGAATGGAGTTACTTCTACATACAAGGTGGGAGAATTAACGGGCGAAGAAAGGCTAACTACGCCATTGAAGTAAAGACTCTTTCCACACTTCGTATGTGCATTCCTCAAGAGTTGGTGCACTTGTTTCCTAAACAAGAATACAAGACTTCAAAGCAATTGTTCGATGCTATTGAAGCTCATTGTGAAGGTGATCCATTATTGAAGCAAAATAGAATTAAAATGCTTAAGAAACAATTTGATTGCTTCAATGCCACAAAGAATGAACAAGTTGAGGATCTTATTCTAAGATATCAACATCTTCTTGCTGAATTAGCTTATTTTGACCTTAGATACACTCCTACTGAGATAGTGGATAAATTCCTGGATGGTTTGCCGAAAGCATACAAAGAGTTTCGTCATGGATTGCAAGAAGAGCTGATTACGCATCTCTTCGAATAGATGGAGTTATATCCACTCTAAGAAACAGAGAAATGAAGGATAAGGCAAAAGATCTTCAAGACAACTTCACACAGGATCCATCTCTCTATCATGCCACTATGAAAAATCCAACAGCTGACGTTAATGCTTTCTTTTCAGGAGTTGGTAATACTGGTGAGACAGACAATTGTGGTGCACAAATGGATGGAGATGATTCTTTTGGATTCATGGCTACTGATGCTGGTAACAATGGTAAAAGGGCTAATGACGGTGCAAAGACTGGAAATATGAAATTCGGAAACATTTCATCTTCTTCTGCGGGTTACAAATCCATGCCTATGAATATGAAATCAGCTGAGGGTAGGATGAATGTATTTGCTGCAATGTGTGCTGCACATGAAGCTTTTGTTGCAGAAAGAATCACAGATCCAACACTTATTGATGAAGATTACGATCAGATAGATCCAGATGATGTTGAAGAAATGGATCTGAAATGGCAATTGGCAATGATCACCAGGAGAGTACAAAAGTTTATGAATAGAACAGGAAGACAGCTTACAGGAGGTACTCAAGATTTGACAAGTCAAAGGTGAAATGCTATAACTGCGAAGGTTTTGGACATTTGCCAGAGAATGTCAACGGCCTAAGAAAGAGGCAAATGTTACTCCTGCACGTCAAGATAGAGGTAGTAATCGTCCGTTCAATCAAAATCCTACTAGAGCTCTTTGTTAACTGATGATCCTATTGCAAATGTCACTGGAAATGACAAGGCTATAGTAGCTGTTCAACCAGATGGTTCTTATGTTTGGAATCTTCCTCATGATGAGAACAATAACGCTTATTTGGCCGAAATTCTTGATGATATGGCTCAAATAGTTGATTCTCCAGATGATTTCATGGACACCACAGTCTACCACAGTGAAGAGCAATTGTATGAAAATACTAAAAGTTCGAATGTGGAATCTGTTGCTGCTGGTGTATATGATACTGATTCCGAATCTGACAATGAGTTAGAAGAAGTCAAGAACCTTGATGAAGTGAAAGCTACTGAAGAGGTGAAAGCAGCTGAGGTTAAAGATGATTCTGCCACAGAAAAGAGTGAAAAGACTATTGAGGAGCAGATGCAAGATTTCGAGATTCCGGCTGGCATGACTGTGGATGACTTTGTTGCTTACATGGCAGATTGCAAAGAGGCAGACCAACAGGTATCTTATTCTTTACATACTATTGTTCATGTTGCAAAATTGTTAATCGCATGTTTGATGAACTTGAACAAAAGAATGAACAAATTAAGAAATTAGAATCTGTTGTCAATACTGCTCATGATGAAAGAGATAAATTAATTAAAAAGGGTCTAACTATAAATGATAAGGAAAAATTTTTCAAGGAAAAGATTAGATCCTTAGAATCTGACATTAGAGCAATGAAAGATAAAGTCAATCATTCTGTGGCTATAGAAAGAGTAAGTAGTGAAGCTTATTCCTTGTTAGTTAGAAAGTGTGCTACCGTAGAAAAGGAACTTGCTGATGCTAGGATAGAAATCTTGGAATTTAAGGCTAAATCTGATTCTGCTAGACATTCTGAGCTTTTGATGCATATGAAAAAGTTTGAGAATTCTTCTTCTAAGAGTCTTGAAACTGCTAAGATTTCTTATAAAGATGTGCCTCCTCCTTTCAATAATAACTATTCTCCTGTTGAACCTAATATTCCTGAAATCCTACTTCAACCTAGTGTTGTAGATGGTAAACCAAAAGACTCAATTTCCGAGGCAAAGTTGCCTGAGGGAACAAAAGAGTCTAAAGGAGTTTCTTCTCAACCTAACAAGGAAGAGAAATTGAAAGGTGTTGCTTTAAATCAGTCTACTCCTTATGGTCAGAAAGACAGTATTGTACACTTTACACTTCATAAGAGTATAGGGTCTATACTGAGTTAGAATTCCCATTAGAATCTATTGACCCTAAGAGGATTGATAAAGTCTGGGATGTCGCTATTGAGGATATGAAGAAATTCAGTCAGCAACGTCTCACTCCATTACCTAAGCAGTCTAGGATTAGAAAATCTGAAGATAACTTAGCCGTTAATGAAGAAGCAACTAAGGTTTTAAAGCACATCTTAATGCCTGCACTTAAGAAATCTTTAAGTAAAGATAGACATGAGAAAGATGGTGCTAGGAAGTCTAGGATTTCACCAACTAAACAAGACCCTGAAAAGGAAAATCAAAGAAAAACAAGTAAGTCAGTGGACACTAGTGCTAATAATGAATCTGTAGGTACCGATAAAAAGGTAGATACAAACAAAAAGTTCAAGGTCCTCTCTTGCTTTGCTTGTCATGAAAAGGGTCATGTTTATAGTATATGTCCAAATAGACCTCGAAGATCAGGTTCTCCTTCAAAGGCTTCCACTTCAGAAGGAAAAAAGGGGGTTGGGTAATAATAAACAGGTTTATGAGGCTAAAGTTCAATCTTCTCCAAAACCGTTTACTATACCTCAACGACGTGAATCTCCACTGAAAGGTTCATCAGGAAATGCTCATAGGATTTCAAATCGTTTTCAAACACCTCCACGACCTGATCGTTCTGTTCCTAAAAGTCAAAATTCATTCTATGACCAAATTCATTCGAGTGTTCGATCTTCTTATGGCCCTCATTCTCTTAGATCTTCTCCGACGAGAGGTCAGAAGTCTTCTCCTGTGAGAAGACGAGATGAGAATCATGTTCTACCCACGGCTTCTAGCAATGGGTATTGGACTGAACTGATTCTAAGGGATGAGAAGGGACAACCCAAACCTCAGAAGGTTTGGGTCCCCAATGAAAACTAATTTCTCTCATTTTATGTGCAGGGAGTTCCTAGGAAACCAATCCATTTATGATACCTTGACAGTGGATGCTCCAGGCACATGACAGGGGACAGGAAACTCTTGTCCAATTTTACTGGTATAAATGGGTCATATGTTTGTTTTGCTGGATCCAAGGGCGGCAACATCACCGGTTCAGGGAGATGTCGTCAATGGACAACTTACTCTAGAAAGAGTAAACTATGTGGAACAACTTACTCATAATCTAATGAGTGTCTCACAGATCTGTGACAAGGGCAACAATGTTCATTTCACAGAAAAGGAGGCATTCATCTTGAAGCCGGGTTTCGTTATTCCAGAAGAATGGATTATGCTCAGAGCTCCTAGGAAGAGAGACATCTATGGCTTAGTTTTAGGTGTTGATAATCCAACGGAGCCCCTCTGTTTGTTGAGCAAAGCAAATGAGTCTGAATCACTCCTCTGGCATCGAAGAATGGGACATATCAACTTTCGGAAGATGAATGAACTTGTTAGTCTTGGATTAGTTGATGGTGTTCCAGTTAAGAAGTTTGGGATGGAAGATAAATGTGTACCATGTTTGAAAGGAAAGCAACACAAGAATCCTCATAAATCAAAGGTGCACAACACTATATCCAAACCATTCGAACTACTTCATATGGATCTCTTGGTCCTGTGAACGTAAGAAGCATTGGAGGGATGTTCTACTGTTTGGTGATCACTGATGATTACTCAAGGTACTCATGGGTATTTTTCTTGAAGACAAAGGACGAGACCGCAAACCGGTTTATGGATTTTGTTAGACAAGTTGAGAATGTCCATGAAGTTAAAGTTAAGAGAATCAGGAGTGACAATGGCACTGAGTTCAAGAACAATACTCTTACGGTTTTTTGCTTGACCAAGGGTATTCAACATCAATTTAGTGCACCGTATGAGCTACAGCAGAATGGAGTAGCTGAGAGGAAAAACAGGACTTTGATAGAAACAGCTAGGACGATGCTTGCTGATTCAGGGCTTCCTGTTACTTTCTGGGGAGAGGCAGTGAATACAGCTTGTCACATTTTAAATCGGGTTTTAACAGTTAAACGGTTCAAGAAAACTTGTTATGAACTTTTGCACAACAAAAAGCCCAATTTGCAAATGTTGAGCCATTTGGTGTTCCTTGTACTTTTCTTACGGTACTTCCTCAGGGTAAATTTGATCCTAAATCAGAGGAGGGTTTCTTTTTAGGTTATGTACCTAGTACACCAATTCGGCGTGTGTACAATCAGAAAACTGGCAAAGTAAATTTTGGTACAAATGTTTTATTGTCAGTCATAAACCTGCTGTACACATTGGTCCTGCTAATGACTTCGATTATGATGGTGTCTTCACCTCTTTTCGTGGTCCTGTTTCTTTTACAGGTGTTCCGATTGTGGAAGATGTAGTTACTCTTCATGATCCACTTGAAGGCGGGCCGGTTCCTGTCTCTTCTCCTGTTTCTTCACCATTCATTAAGCCTACTTCTAAATCTGGAGAGTCAAGTGGGACAAAGAAGCAGACTCTACTTTAGAGACTGCTCCTAAAAATCTTACTGATCCTTACATATACCGCTACCTGATGATCCTTTCTATGATACTGACGACACGGAAGGTGAAAATCAGGAAGAGCCTAAAACTCCAGAACATCATGTCCAGACTAACTTGGGGAATGATCTTACAGTTGACACGGTTCCTCAAACAAGAGTCAACAAGGATCATCAAGTAGAGCAAATCATTGGTGATGCTTCTGCCTCTGTTCGTACGAGGAATCAGAATAGGAAAAATTTGTCAAGTATGTTTGCTGAAGTTAAGGATTCTGGGGCAATTACTTGGTACTTGTACTTTTGCTTCATCTCTCAGGTTGAGCCCTAAAAATGTTGGAATGGCTCTTAAAGATCCGTCATGGGTTGAGGCGATGCAAGAAGAATTGGCTCAGTTTCGGAAGCTTGATGTATGGAAGTTAGTTGACTTACCTCATGGTGAATCTCCTTTATCTACGCGATGGGTTTTTCGTTGTAAAAAGGATGACAAAGGTGTTGTCACTCGCATAAGGCTCGGTTGGTAGTTAGAGGATTTGAGCAACAAGAAGGTTTTGATTACGATGAGACTTTTGCACCTGTAGCTAGACTAGAAGCTATTCGATTATTTCTGGCATTTGCTAGTTATCAGGTATAAAGGTGTATCAACTTGACGTAAAGAGTGCCTTTTTGTATGGAGAAATTAGAGAAGAAGTGTATGTAGATCAACCTCCGGGGTTTGAGGATCCAGATTTCCCCAATAGAGTATATCGTCTTGATAAGGCTCTATGGTTTACATCAGGCTCCTCGATCATGGTATGAAAAACTGTCTACTCATTTGCATGAAAATGGTTTTACTCGAGGTTCTATTGACAGCACGTTGTTCATCAAATGGAAAGGGAAAGGACTACTTGCTTGTACAGGTTTACGTTGATGATATAATTTTTGGTTCATCTGATAAGAACATGTGCAAGGAGTTTGAGCAGAGCATGAAGGCTAAGTTCGAAATGAGTGCTATGGGGGAATTAACTTTCTTCCTTGGATTACAGGTGGATCAACTGAAGGATGGGTTCTTTATTCATCAGAGCAAGTATGTTCAAGATCTTCTTACCAGGTTTCGAATGTCCGATGCTAAAGATGCAATTACTCCCATTCAGACTAATCATGGGCTGTGTCCTGATAAGACTAATGATCCAGAAGTCGATGCAACTCAATATCGGGCTATCATTGGTTCCTTGATGTATCTGACGGCTTCACGTCCAGACATTACCTTTGCTGTTTGTATATGTGCTAGCTATCAGGCTAATCCGAAAGAGTCACATTTGAAAGCTGCGAAAAGTATTCTTCGTTATGTGAAGGCCAAGCCTCGTCTAGGGCTTTGGTATCCCATGCATGGTTCCTTTGAATTCAAAGCTTATACTGATTCGGATTATGGTGGCTGCAGTTCGGATAGGAAATCAACGGCAGGTGGATGTCAGCTTTTAGGGGGGAGAATTATATCGTGGCAGTGCAAGAAGCAGACATCTGTTGCACAGTCTACCTGTGAAGCAGAGTACATAGCTGCTGGTCAATGCTGTTCTCAGGTACTTTGGATACAGCAACAATTGCGCGACTATGGTATGGATATCTCAGACTCTCCTATTTGTATTGATAAAGTCTGCCATAGATATTACTAAGAATCCGAAAAACTTTAAAGTCACCAAGCACATAGATATAAAGTATCACTTTTTGCGTGACTGTTTTGAGAAAAAGCTTATTCATTAGAAAAGGTTGTTACTGATGATAACCTTGCTGATCTTTATACTAAAGCTTTTGATAGACCTCGTCATGAGTTGTTATATCAACTCAATGGTATGAAGAATGCCGAGTAGTTTCTCTCAAAGAACTTAAATTTTCTTTTCGTGTCTTAGTAGTTTAAGTCGTACATAGATAGAGTCAAAAATACAAAAAAGAGTTGTCTTAGTATAAGTCTGTATATATCTAGTGTCAGAAAAATACAAAAACATCTGAAAAATAGAAAATCCAAAAATATAATAAATAAAGTAAGGTTACTGCACTACATGTTTAGACGTGACGATACTTTAGCTTTTAAGCCTACTTAATTGTACTTTAAAAATGCTCAGTTCAGTGATACCATTATATGATGTATCGATAGGCACAGAGTACCAAGGTTTCTTTTTAATCTGAACTTAAAAGTATACTATGTTCTTATGGGAAACGTATTCAGATATATGGCTGAGAATGCTTGTTCTTAAAATAGACAAGTCCTTTAAATCTTATGAAAGATC
Organism: Erigeron breviscapus; assembly: GCA_034093135.1. Taxonomy (NCBI): domain Eukaryota; kingdom Viridiplantae; phylum Streptophyta; class Magnoliopsida; order Asterales; family Asteraceae; genus Erigeron; species Erigeron breviscapus. The sequence goes on along the minus strand of CM067170.1, from coordinate 25,864,245 downwards.
TTGCATTATTATGTATATTTGGTCTTTATAAAGAAGGTCTCGGGTACATATATGTGTATGTACTGCTTTTTTGGATGTATATTTGTGACAAAATATTCAAATTCAAATATCAAATAAATCTGTTGAAAGTATGAAGCTAATGTGGCCTTTGAGATTCGAACAAGTAAGTCCTTGGGGTGTCTTTGTATACCTAGCCTACCTAAAGTTTCCAACTTGGGATAGGTTGTCAGAAAGTTCGCTACACGGGTCTCATAGAAAGTCACGGGTTTTCATAAGTGCTTTAAAGTAAAATTAATGTCACAAATATGCAAGTACTTGGCATTATGCAATGTTAAGTATATTTCCGTACGTGAGTCAAGTTATGTCGCTTTCCGCGTGAGGAATCACCGACCTGTCACCGCTGACTTGATTCTTAAAGACTTTCTCACTTTAATCACCAATGTCTTAATCTTAGTGCTTGTTTCGATTATGAGAGTGTATCTGAATATGGGGCACATAAGTTCGCAAACTAAAATTGTGGCATGAGTAACTTACTAGGTTACATGGTGACTGTCCTTGGCTCAAGTAATACGAAAGTGCCCACAAACCAAAAAGGAGACTGGAAGTACCGAGTGTTTAAGAGGACAAACATATTGGTAATCGTTTTTGGATCACTGTTCATAACTAATAATAAGAGAATTATTTCTCGCTAGTAGGCTTATGTAAATGCTAATCTGATCTGATCAGCAGTATCCTAGTCACATGTAAATAATGAATAAATTAAGATAACTATTGTGTATAGACTAGTTTATTATTCTGTAATTTTTTTATTTTTTTATTTTATTGAGTCAAAATAAGTATTTTCATAAGTTCTTATTGCACGAGAGATTCTACTTAAATTCTGTTGAGTATATGTTTTGTTGAATTCATTCATTTGAATTCTTGATGAGGTTAAGTGATTAGTTCAAAAAAAGATTTTCTGATATGGACATTAATTTGTTTAAGTTTAGAAAATGATCTTTTAAATCTTATGTGACAAGTCAATGTTATTTGAAATCTCACAAGTTTCAGTGTTTACAAGTTATGAATTTAATTAATAACTTGGTGATTTTTAGGGTTTGACAACGAAATGACCTCACTTGATCTTTTATTAGAATCTTGAGTATTTCGTAATTGTTAATCCTAATTTTGTGTGTTTTTCACTTGAATTTTCTGCATTATTGTGCCTTTGCTCTTGTTGCGTTAATGAGTTTTTGGTAAGTGCAGTGTTCAGGTTAAGAAGATAAAGTTGGAGTGCTGATCTTTGTTCCAATATTGTGTTATTCATACTGATGATATCATGGAGACAAGATTTTTGGTGTGAAATGACAATATTGTGATGCAAATATGAGCACGTGAAGGAAGAATACATGAATCTGTCTTTAGAGTATTTATTTACTTTACATTTCATGTATTTAGTGAAAATAATTCAGTGTTGATACGTGTTTCTTTTGATTCCCGTACCTTGACTTATGACTTGATTTCGGAAACTTTATAAGGTTCTTCATTGGATTTTTGGACTATTCATTGTTTGTTAATTTTGTAGACGACATCTAATATGGGACTTAAGTGTTTCAAGATGGTTTGCCGTCAAGCATCTCAATGATTAGAGACATATTCTCCGTATCATGGTCGTGGTTGGTATCGCTGTTAATATGTTCATTGATTATTTTCAGGTTTGTTAATGGTTTGATTTTAGACCTTGGGGTTCTGTTTTTAATTCAAGATTATAATGTTTGTAAAATACTTACATTATGATGATGATTTTAGATGGTGGTACTTTTTGGTACAAGGCATGAACAAGTTGCTTTTAACGAGTTGTTGCTATGTACAGGATTAGGTCAAAGGGGTCGCATCGTGGAAAGTTTCGTGATGACGAATCTTGAAAATTTTCTAAGTACAAACTTGTTCTTACGAAGATAGTGATTAACTTCGTTTTGACTTGTTCTTCAGAAAATTGAACTTATTTTCGTCCAATCTAATTTCGTTTTATTTGGTTTGAACGGAGATAACCTCTATCTTCGTTCCACTTGAGTTACGAAGTGGGGGTGGTGGGGGGCGGGGGGGGTGTTTTTTTGCGGTGGTTTGTGTTTGCAGTGTCGGGGGTTGTGCGGGGGAGTTTAAATTCGTTCCCCTTATTTTCGACCGATCTTTTTACCCGACCCGTTTTGACCCATCTTTTACCCATCCATATATATATCCAAACTTAAACTCGTTTTTCTCTTTTTCATTACCAAAATCGTTAAAGAAAACGAATTTAAGTGGCTTGAACCCCAATATCTTCATCAATCAAATTACTTGATTTTACTTGATTCTCGGTGTGTTATTTCGATTTTTGTTGAAATAAGTGATTCAGGTATCTTATCTAGCTTCGTCATTCACAATTCCCAAATTCTTGATTCTTGTTTTTGCCCAATTTTTACATGAACTCATTCGGTTTTAGATATATATTTTTTTTAGGGTTTAATTTCGTTTTAAATTTTAATCCATTGAATCCTTAATTCGTTTGTAAAATTGAAATGGGTTATGCTTCTTTTAAGTGTTACAAATGTTTTTGTAATTAATTTTGGGCAAATCAAGTGTTCATCAATGTTTTAAGAATCAAATATTTGATTTTGAAACAAACTGTCGTTCAGAATGGCTACGAACTTAGGTTCTCAAACAGAGTTTACGAACTTAGACTTTTTCCTTCAACTAACGAACTTAGGAGTTTTTGTGACAAACGAACTTAGTAATGCTTCTAAGCTATCTTCGTTCATTGTTTCCCAACGAACTTAACACCTATTTTCGTTTATTGTTATCCAACGAATTTAAAGTCTATCTTCGTTCATTCCTAACTAACGAACTTAAGTCTATCTTCGTACATTTCTTAACTTACGAACTTAAAGACTAATTTCGTACAGTTCCAACTTATGAGATTATTGATTAAGTTCATCTAAAACTGCTATTCATTTCTTGTGCTAATCCTATAATTGTTTTTCAATTATGATTTTTTTTTGCAGAAATGGCTCTTGCTCCACGTCAGTTCTTTAAGAAGCACAATCTAGCCTTAAATCTGGATCCAGATCAACATAATTGTGAACGCTATCATGAAATGTTTGATTTTATTGCTCGTTCTAGGCTTTCTTTTGCATTCTGTGATTCACCTAGATTGGTGAGGCAGTATATCGATGACTTCTGGAGGTCTGCTCATCAGGTCATGGTTAATGGTCGTAGCTTTGTTAGAGCAACTGTCGAAGGAATCACTTTTGATTTTAATGCTGCGATACTTCGTGAAATTCTACATTTGGGTGAAGAATCAGACGACGCAGTAGAATTAGCTTACGATTTTGACCTTATTCGTCGGTGTTTTCAAAGAATGGGATATGTTGGTCAAATAAAGCTTCCTTTTGATAAGAGTGGATTTCAAAGACGTTGGAGATACCTTGCTTACGTGTTGTTAGTAAGTCTGAGCAATCGTAAGGCTGGATTTGATCAGCTTTCTGCTCAGATTTCTTCGCAGATGGTGCTTTGGTCTATAATCGACCTTATCCGTTTTCAACATACTTCTATCATGCGTTTGTTGATCAAATCAATGCCAAGGCGAAGAATAGGTTTCTATTATATCCTCGTTTTGTTATGGCGATAGTTAGACATTTCTGTCCGAACTTGGTATTTGATCAAGGTCCTCGCTATGTACCACATGCTTGGCCTTTACGTATATTTGCTGATTTAGATGCCAATACTCAAAATGTAGCTGGTCTAAATAATCCACCTTTGTTTGGTCACTTAATTAATCCAAATTATCGATCTCGTTTTGAGAATGATATGTTAGTGGATGATGAAGACAATTCTGATCATGAGGATGAAGAGAGTTCAGATGATAGTTCGGATGGTGATTCTGATGATTCTGATAGTGAGAATGATGGTGATGATGATGTAATTGAAGCAGACACAGATGAATACGATAGTGTCGCTGCTGATTCTGGTAATGAGCATCGAACTAAGATGGCTCATGATGTACCTGCTGCTTCGGGAAGTGATAATTCATATCACTTTTCTCGAGAAGATGTACCTGGTGCTTTACGCCGAGAGCGTCGGAGTAAGGCATGTCATTCTTCACCGTTCTTTCTGAAACGAATCAATCTGTTCAAGAAGAAGTTAATCTGGATGAGAATGTTGGTGCTAAACAAGAAGTTGTATCTGATTATCAAGAACAATTGGAACATAGAGATATGGCATCAAGTCCATTACATGAAGGTACAAGTAATGTTGGACCGAAGAGGACACTGGATGCTCCTCCCACTTATCGTAGAGCTAAGTGTGCAAGAATTTCTGAGGATACTTCAGTATCTGCAGCTGCTGCTGATATTCCTGCTGTCTCAACAGCACCAGTTCCTACTGTTGCTGGCAGTGTACCATTGCGTCCATTGTTGCCTCCTGCCAGATCAATATTGCCCAGATTGCCTACTTCTCCT
>CM067170.1:25839041-25848019 GCA_034093135.1 Erigeron breviscapus | reverse complement strand
GGAATTGACTACGATGAGACATTCGCACCAGTTGCACGAATTGAGGTTATTCGGATGTTTCTTGCCTATGCTGCCTACAAGAACTTCACAGTCTACCAGATGGATGTTAAAACTGCCTTCTTGAATGGAATTCTCAAAGAAGAAGTGTACGTTGAACAACCAGAAGGTTTTGTGAGTTCCAAACATCCAGACTACGTTTACAGGTTAGACAAGGCATTATATGGTCTGAAACAAGTGCCTCGTGCATGGTATGATGCTCTATCCTCTTATCTTGTGAAATCTGGTTTTAGCAAAGGTTCGATTGACACTACCTTGTTTATCAAACGACAAGGGAGTGACATCATTCTAATCCAGATTTATGTTGACGACATAATTTTCGGGTTCCTAAATACTGCAAGAATTTCTCTGCTTTAATGATCAAGAAATTTGAAATGAGCATGATGGGTGAATTAAACTTTTTCCTTGGTCTACAAGTAAACAGTTGTCAAATGGTACTTTTATTTGTCAATCTAAGTACATTCTTGACATGTTGAAAAAGTTTGATATGATGGGTTGTCAAACAATTGGGACACCCATGGAAGCTCCAAATTGAGCAGCAAGGAAGGAGACAGAGATTAAGCAAAAAAGGAGGAGATGATTGTTTTTTCATTGATGTTTTGTAGATTTTCAATTTCTCGCAGTGGAATCGAGGGCATTAAAAAATTTGGATGAGGGCCACTTGATAACATTTGGGCTTTGTAAAAAAAATTACACTATAATATTTTTGCTTTTGGGCTGCCATAGGGGGCATTACCCATTTAACACTACATCCACCCCTGTTCTCAATACTGAGTCTTTCTTTTAGAATAGAAAAAAATTTCATTAACAGCTTTTATAAGTGGTACCTTTAGAGCAGGTCTTCTTCCTCGTTTGGAACCGCTACCAGCCGATGGTTGAGAACTGGATGAGGTCCCTCCAGCAGTATTGGGCTGACCAAAACCAAAAAAACAAACCATAGATTCTCAATAAATCTGTTTCTTACTTTTAAAATAGAACAAAAATATATATATAAAAACATAAAACACAAAGTATTAAGTAGTTTATTACAAAATGTTAATAAAAAACAATAACAGTAATAATAAAAATAAACTCTTTCCAAGAACCCACCGAAAATTGTTGGTACATATTCTAGTGACAACAGATTATAGAAATATAGTCTTAAGTTAATTGTGTATTGAACGATATGTTTTAGCGTTAAATAAGGTCGAAAGTCAAAATTGACCAACAAATGGCATGGTGGTGGTCGAATTTGACCTCAAGGTCAAATTTAACCATACCATACCATACCATACCATACCATACCATACCATACCATACCATACCATACCATACCATACCATACCATCCATTGCCTATATATAGGAGATTAAACCTTTATGTTTAAGGTTAATCTTCCTAGTCCTTTGTTTCACATTTTCTAGCTTTTGTGTGTTATTCATAATAGAGATTATTATCAATAATACAAAGCTTATTATTCCATAGAACATATTGTCTTTCATATTGTTGTTTGCTAATTATAGAGAATTTCCGCACTCTATAATCGGTTAACTAATCTCATAGATCCGTTTGGCTAATAAGGGACTAACAAGTGGTATCAGAGCCATTGATCGTGTTTGGGATTAGTGATTTCAACAATTGACAAATTAATCTCGGCAGTGTCTTGCTTGGAAGAGATTGTGTTCGTGAAAAGAGGTTCGTTTGGTTTAATTGGAAGATTTGGAGGTGATCAAATTTGACCATTGGAGGTCAAATTCGACCATAGGGTCGAGATACTCTTAGGGTCGAATTGATTTCTTATGACAAAGGTCGAATTGCACATTTTCTGTCTGTCTATAAGTACTACTTGTTTCATCATTCAATCGGTTGGCTATTTTTTGCTGTTAATGTTACTTTTGGTTTTGAGTTTTGTTTGAGTCTTTCGTAATTGATTTTGAACTTCATAAAATTCTTTTGAGTTTTGGTTTGAAATCTGAAAATTCGAAAGATTCTTTTAACTTAGAAACTCGAAAAATTCAAAAGTATTTTCTTTAGATCATACGAATTTTAGAGAACTTCGAATCTTGTTCAAAAATTTAATCTAAAATTGTTTGAACTTTAAACCTGAAGAATTCTTTTGAATTTTGGTTAAAAGTTCTATTAATTTTTGGATTTAACCTTGAGCAATAATTAAGTTTTTCTAACCTAATCGATGGATCAAAAGATGTTAAGCCGATTGATGGAGATGGAACATGTGGTAGGCAAATCAACATCACCACCAAAACTACTAAGTATTGATGATTATCCCTCATGGAAGACTCGTTTTGAAAACTATTTAAGGTGGACTGATGTTCGTATGCTGATTTGCATAAAGGATGGTTTTAATCAAGCAACCGTTAGTTTTGCCGATGTAAAAGAAAAGGCAAAATGGACAGCACTTTCTGATGATGACAAAAGGATGTTCGAGGCCGAACACAAGGCATATGGTTGTATTACTATGTGTCTGCCAGAGGACATTCTGCACACTTTTGAGCAAGAAGCATATGCTACATCAAAGGAACTTTGGGATGCCTTAGCTAATAGGTATGAAGGAGATGATGTAGTAAAGAAGGGAAAGAAGGATCTTCTGAAGGCTCAACATTTGGTTTTTAAGGCAATGAAAAATGAGACGCTTGATGAGTTGGTGAATAGGTATTACCATCTCATGACTGAGATGAGAAATCATGCAGTACCACTAACTGATGCTGAAAAGAATGAGAAATTCTTAGATGCGGGTTTTCTTTTGTTTTGTTTTTGGGGGTCTTGGTTTTTCGCTTTATGTTTTACTTGCTTTTTTTGGGACCCAGCAACCCAACAGTTAAAAAACCACAATCACCTTCATGTTCCCATCTATCTCGATCGTCCTCCACTATCCCCGGACACTGCAGTACCACTAACTGATGCTGAAAAGAATGAGAAATTCTTAGATGCCTTACCATCTCATTGGGATTTCTATTCAGTTTTGGTTAAACGTGATCCGACTTATGCTCAAATGACTCTTGATAATGTTATTGCACATTTAAGAGGTTTTGAGTTGAATATTAAGAAGCGGGAAACCCAAACTGATGTCATGCAAAATCCAGAGATTTATCGTGCTAAGAAGCCAAATACTGCTGAACCATCTGGGTCAAGGGCAACTGCTTTTTTGTCGAATTCTACTGAGAAGACTGAGATGATAGGAGATGAGAATGGTTACTGCTTTGTAGCTGCATCGATTGAAAAGAATCAAGTTTCAACAAATTTAGCCGGAGGTTCACAAAGGACTCTTAAGGCTATGCCTTTGAGTGTTAAATCAGCTGAAAGTCATGTTAGTCTGTTGGCTGCTTTCATGACATCTTACGAAGCATTGATCTCTGGAAATCTAGTAGATCCGGAGTTGGCTGATTTGGAGTATGAGCAATTGGATCCTGATGATCTTGAAGAGATGGATCTCAAATGGCAATTGGCCATGGTAGCTCGTAGAGCTAGAAGATTTATGGGACGTACTGGAAGAGATTTGACCAATGGAAAGGTTAAGTATGATAAATCCAAGGTTAAGTGCTACAATTGTAATGGTTTCGGTCACTTTGCTAGAGAGTGTCATCGACCAAAGCAAGAGACAACTACAAGTTATTCGAAGCCAAATCAAATCGCTGGAAATCAAAATTCTGGGGCTTCTGCTGGATCCAATGCTTTGGTTGCACAAGAAAAGACTGAAAAATTCGATTGGAGTACTATTGTGGATGAATCAGGAAATTCAGCCAATGCCTTTTATGGCTGAAATTATTGATCATGAGGCACCATCTGAAGAAGAGGCAACTCAGTCGATAGAATCAGAATCTTCTTCTGAAAATAAGGTTATTGAAGGTACTAGTGAAAAGAATGGTGGAGGAGAAGTCTTTAAGTTAAATATTGTTGAAGGACTAAAGATTGAGGAGGCTATTGGCTATATGGCTCGAGTCTCTGCTCCTGAAAATCAAAAGGTACCTCTCAATTTTAACTTTATAGCTGATATTTGTGCCTTGTATGTGAATTTGTCTAAGAAAAATGAGGGCTTAACTAGACTCAATGAAGAATATGCTTTAGGAATGCAAGCTATTAATAAATTAGAAGAAGAAAACTCTATGTTTCGAGAAAGAATTAAAGATTTAAAGCTTAAAATGAAACAAGATGAAAAAGATCGAACTGTTTTGAAAGCTAAAGTCTGTGAGCAGGGTCAAATTATTGATCTTGCTACCACAACTTTTGAAAATAAAGTCAAAGAATTGAGCACTGTCCAAAAGGATTTAGTTGAGGCAAATGCTCAAATAACTGCCTTAAAGCTTAAAATAGAGGATCTTCATCTGAAACAAAAGAGGGTAGATGCTTTTGAACCATTACCTAACAAGAAAGGAAAGAATGGGTTGGGTTATGGTGAAGTAGAACCACCTTTTAATGATAATTATTCTTTTCTCAAAACTGATGAAATAGAGTTAAATTCAGTTAAGCCTGAAGATTTTTCTAAGACAGTTAGAATAACTGAACTTCCTGAAGTTTATACTTCTGAGGAAGTTAAGTCTGATGAGTCAAAGACATTGGTTATGTCTGATAAAATTCAGACAAGTGATTCTAATAAGTCTGTTGAGACAAAGAATCTGGACAAATCTCACTCAATCCCAAGTGAGATTCAAGAAACTGTGAAGAGTTCGATTCTCAAATCAGAAAAACTTGAACCTAAAATGATAACTGTGTTTACATTAAAAGGTCAGTCACGAGTGTTTTCTGAAAAAGAATTTAGTTTGGATAGTTTTAATCCTGACAAAATAGATAAGGTTTGGTGTGTTGAAGAAAAAGATGTTTTATACTTGACACCTCCGTCAAAATTACCTAAGAAAGTACATTTTGAGGAAAGTAATAACAAAGTTACACACATTGAAAACCTTGAAGCTTCGAACTCTTCATCCACGGGGTCATCTAATGATCCTAAGGTTACACAAAAGAAACCTGTTGAGAAAATGATTTGTTTCAAGTGTCGTGAAACAGGACATGTTGCAAGTATTTGTCCTTTACGGAAAAGGAATGACCCACTTGCCCAGACTGACAGTGTTCGTCCTTTTGAAAAAGTTGAATCCAAAAGGAAAGTTTTAGGTTTAGCTAACGGGTTGGGTAAGGATTTGAAAATTCAATCACAGGTTTCCACAAAAGGTAGTGTGTCAGTTGGAACTAACACAAACAGACCTGTTACACCATTAAGGGGGAGAACTCCTCAACAAGTTCGTCCTCCAAATATGGTTCAAGCAAAATCACCGATACATCATTATGTGACCAGTGCTCCTTTACCTCAACATGTTAGGGATCAAATTAGTGACTTGAGAAAGTCTACTAAATATGTCCCTGAATTGCGTTTAGAAACTGGTCCACCATTAAGGTTGCCAGTGAATCCTAAGGTTTGGAAGCCTTCGGGATCGAATACGCATTCTGTTGCAAAATCTTCTGTTCCTAGTCAATACGATGGGGAACTGAGGGAGATTATTGTAATGGAAGATGGCAGACCCAAGACCATTGTGGCTTGGGTCCCCAATAAGAAATGATCTTTTGTTTGAATGTGCAGGAACAGTTGAGGAGAGCTATCAGTAAGTGGTATGTAGATAGTGGCTGTTCTCGGCACATGACAGGGGAGAGGGATTACTGTGTAAATTTGTAAAAGTTCAGGGTGGTCATGTGAATTTTGCTGGAGAAAGTGGAGGAAGCATAACTGGGATAGGAAATGTTTCAAATGGCAAGATTACTTTAGAGAAAGTGAATTATGTTGAGCAACTCAATCACAATTTAATGAGTGTGTCTCAGATTTGTGATAAAGGAAATGCTGTACATTTTAGTGTGACTGAAGCTGTGGTTCTCAAACCGGGATTTGAGATACCTGAAGATTGGATAGTTATGCGGGCACCAAGAGTAAAGGATACTTACATCATGGATATGAGTGTTGAAGATCCTGATATGGATGCTACATGTCTATTATCTAAAGCTTCTGAGTCTGATTCAGTCCTTTGGCATCGAAGGATGGCACACTTGCATTATAGGAAAATGAATTACATTACGAAGAATGGTTTAGTGCAAGGTGTACCATTGAAGAATTTTGTGTCTGAGGATAGATGTGTGCCATGCTTGAAAGGAAAGCAACATAAAAAGGCGCACAAATCAAAGTTAGTTAACTCTATCGAATCTCCATTTGAACTTCTTCATATGGATTTGTTCGGTCCGATTCAAGTGAAGAGTATTGGTGGTAAACATTATTGCTTGGTTGTGACTGATGATTATTCTCGATATTCTTGGGTATTTTTCTTAGCTTTGAAAAGTGAAGCGGTTAGTGTCTTAATCAACTTCTTCACTGAAGCTGAGAATGTGTATAATACACGGATCAAGAGAATAAGAAGTGATAATGGTACGGAATTTAAGAATCATGCTATGGAAGTTTATTGCCTAAGCAAAGGAATACAACATCAGTTTAGTGCACCGTACACACCACAACAAAATGGAGTCGCTGAGAGGAAAAATAGGACACTGATAGAGGCGGCTAGAACGATGCTGGCAGATTCAAAACTTCCTGCTATATTTTGGGGGGAGGCTGTGAATACTGCGTGTCATGTATTAAATCGGGTTTTGACGGTTAAGCGTTTTAACAAGACTAGTTATGAACTCTTGAATAACCGTAAACCAAATTTAACTGGGTTTGAGCCGTTTGGTGTCCCGTGCACATTGTTGAAGACTAGAGATAGACCTAAGTTTGGTGAAAAAGTTGACGAGGGTTATTTTCTGGGTTATAAATCTGGATCTCCGATAAAACGAGCTTGGAACAAAAGAGTTCGTGAGGTTCAATGGGTTTTCAACATTGAAGTTTCTAGCTATAAACCTGAAGAACATGATGGACACGAGGCATTGTTTGACTATGATGCAGTTTTTACCCCGTTTTCGTTTTCTAAGGCTGATGAAGGTTGCTCAGCTATTGATCCAGAATGTCTTTTGCAGAGTACTGATGATGGAGTTGTTCCAAGATCGAGCATACCAAGTTCAGTGTCTGACTCATATGAGACTGGATCCCCTCAGCCGGTAAATGATACTCCGTCTTCTAGTGGGACTTTTGAACCTTCTAGTGGATCTCCTTCATTTGATACAATGATCAATGAGGATGAATTCGAAGGTGAAGTTCCATTTGAGACTTATGGGAATTATCGTGTTCATAAGGATCATCCTCTTACCAACATCATTGGTAGTTTGGATGATGGAATGCAAACTCGTGCTAGTCTTACAAGACAAACTAGCTTGTTTGCTGAGGTTAAAGATAAAGGTGACTTCAATGAATGTTTGTATAGTTGTTTCATCTCACAAGTCGAGCCGAAAAATGTTCAAATGGCTTTGAAGGACAATTCGTGGGTGGAAGCTATGCAAGAGGAGTTGTCTCAATTTGAAAAATTGGGAGTATGGCATTTAGTTGATTTGCCTGACGGACACTATCCGATAGGTACTAAATGGGTTTTTAAGTGCAAGAGAGATGATCGAGGTGTAGTAGTGCGAAATAAAGCAAGGTTAGTTGTGAAAGGATGTGCACAACTACCGGGAATTGATTATGATGAAGTGTTTGCACCGGTTGCTAGGTTAGAAGCGATTCGTTTGTTTTTAGCTTTTGCATCGTTTAAGGGCTTCAAGGTTTACCAACTTGATGTAAAGAGTGCTTTTCTTTATGGTGAAGTCCAAGAACAAGTGTATGTTGATCCACCGCCAGGGTTTGCTGATCCTGAATATCCTGATAGAGTTTATCGTCTGGATAAAGCCTTGTATGGTTTGCATCAGGCACCTAGGGCTTGGTATGAGAAACTGTCAAAGCACCTTTTAGAGAATGGTTTTGAAAAGGGGCAGATTGATAGCACTTTATTCATAAAGTGGAAGAATAAAGACTTTCTGTTAGTTCAAGTTTATGTCGATGACATTATCTTTGGATCATCGGATATCAGCTTGTGCAAAGATTTTGAAAGGGTGATGAAAAGTAAGTTCGAGATGAGTGCAATGGGGGAATTAAATTTCTTCTTGGGATTGCAAGTTGATCAGAAAAAGGACGGCTTTTTCATCCATCAGACGAAGTATGTTCATGATATCTTAGAAAGATTTAAGATGACGGATGCAAAATCAATAGCTACTCCAATACCGGTCAATCATCAACTTGGAGCTGTTGTAGATAGTGATGAGCCTGTTGATCCCACTCTTTATAGAGCGATGATTGGTTCACTTATGTATCTAACGGCTTCTCGCCCTGACATTATGTTTGCTGTTTGTATTTGTTCTAGATTTCAGGCTGATCCAAGAGCATCACACTTATCTGCAGTGAAGCGAATCTTACGTTATCTGAAAGGAAGACCAAAACTGGGAATTTGGTATCCTTCGGAGGGTAACTTGGATTTTGTAGCTTATTCTGATGCTGATTATGGAGGCTGTAATCTGACAAGAAAGTCTACTTCTGGAGGTTGTCAATTTTTAGGAGGAAGGATCGTGTCCTGGCAGTGCAAGAAGCAAACGTCGGTTGCTAATTCGACGTGTGAAGCTGAATATGTTGCTGCTGGCAATTGTTGTTCTCAAGTTCTTTGGATTCAACAGCAGTTGCGGGATTACGGTTTGAATTTCACTAACACTCCTATTATGGTTGATAATGAGTCCACAATCTCCATTACTAATAATCCGGTCAAGCATAGTAAGACTAAACATATTGAAATCAGACACCATTTTATTCGTGATTGTGTTGAAAAACGTTTGATTCATATGGTTAAAGTTGATTCTGATTATAACTATGCTGATCTGTATACTAAGGCTTTTGACAGATCGCGTTTTGACTTTTTGCTTCAAGCAAACGGAATGAGGAATCCCGAGTAACGGATCTGGCATAAGAAACATGTATAGTAAGTTATTTACTTTTATGT
>CM067170.1:25806541-25836541 GCA_034093135.1 Erigeron breviscapus | reverse complement strand
ATGCTGTTTGGTTTTATTTTAAGCTGTTTGCATGCTGTTTGGTTTTATTTTAAGCTGTTTGCATGCTGTTTGGTTTTATTTTAAGCTGTTTGCATGCTGTTTGGTTTTATTTTAAGCTGTTTGCATGCTGTTTGGTTTTATTTTAAGCTGTTTGCATGCTGTTTGGTTTTATTTTAAGCTGTTTGCATGCTGTTTGGTTTTATTTTAAGCTGTTTGCATGCTGTTTGGTTTTATTTTAAGCTGTTTGCATGCTGTTTGGTTTTATTTTAAGCTGTTTGCATGCTGTTTGGTTTTATTTTAAGCTGTTTGCATGCTGTTTGGCTGAAAATAACTAGTTTGCATGCTGTTTGGCTGAAAATAACTAGTTTGCATGCTGTTTGGCTGAAAATAACCTGTTTGCATGCTGTTTGGTTTTATTTTAAGCTGTTTGCATGCTGTTTGGTTTTATTTTAAGCTGTTTGCATGCTGTTTGGCTGAAAATAACTAGTTTGCATGCTGTTTGGCTGTATTTTAACCTTTTTGCATGCTGTTTGGCTGAATTTTAAGCTGTTTGCATGCTGTTTGGTTTTATTTTAAGCTGTTTGCATGCTGTTTGGCTGAAAATAACTAGTTTGCATGCTGATTGGTTTTATTTTAAGCTGTTTGCATGCTGTTTGGCTGAAAATAACTAGTTTGCATGCTGATTGGTTTTATTTTAAGCTGTTTGCATGCTGTTTGGCTGAATTTTAAGCTGTTTGCATGCTGTTTGGTTTTATTTTAAGCTGTTTGCATGCTGTTTGGTTTTATTTTAAGCTGTTTGCATGCTGTTTGGTTTTATTTTAAGCTGTTTGCATGCTGTTTGGTTTTATTTTAAGCTGTTTGCATGCTGTTTGGCTGAAAATAACTAGTTTGCATGCTGTTTGGTTTTATTTTAAGCTGTTTGCATGCTGTTTGGTTTTATTTTAAGCTGTTTGCATGCTGTTTGGCTGAAAATAACTAGTTTGCATGCTGATTGGTTTTATTTTAAGCTGTTTGCATGCTGTTTGGCTGAAAATAACTAGTTTGCATGCTGTTTGGCTGTATTTTAAGCTGTTTGCATGCTGTTTGGCTGTATTTTAAGTTGTTTGCATGCTGTTTGGTTTTATTTTAAGCTGTTTGCATGCTGTTTGGTTTTATTTTAAGCTGTTTGCATGCTGTTTGGCTGAAAATAACTAGTTTGCATGCTGTTTGGTTTTATTTTAAGCTGTTTGCATGCTGTTTGGCTGATTTTAAGCTGTTTGCATGCTGTTTGGCTGTATTTTAAGCTGTTTGCATGCTGTTTGGTTTTATTTTAAGCTGTTTGCATGCTGTTTGGTTTTATTTTAAGCTGTTTGCATGCTGTTTGGTTTTATTTTAAGCTGTTTGCATGCTGTTTGGTTTTATTTTAAGCTGTTTGCATGCTGTTTGGTTTTATTTTAAGCTGTTTGCATGCTGTTTGGTTTTATTTTAAGCTGTTTGCATGCTGTTTGGTTTTATTTTAAGCTGTTTGCATGCTGTTTGGTTTTATTTTAAGCTGTTTGCATGCTGTTTGGTTTTATTTTAAGCTGTTTGCATGCTGTTTGGCTATTTTAAGCTGTTTGCATGCTGTTTGGTTTTATTTTAAGCTGTTTGCATGCTGTTTGGCTGAAAATAACTAGTTTGCATGCTGTTTGGCTGAAAATAACCTGTTTGCATGCTGTTTGGTTTTATTTTAAGCTGTTTGCATGCTGTTTGGCTGATTTTAAGCTGTTTGCATGCTGTTTGGTTTTATTTTAAGCTGTTTGCATGCTGTTTGGCTGAAAATAACTAGTTTGCATGCTGATTGGTTTTATTTTAAGCTGTTTGCATGCTGTTTGGCTGAATTTTAAGCTGTTTGCATGCTGTTTGGTTTTATTTTAAGCTGTTTGCATGCTGTTTGGCTGAAAATAACTAGTTTGCATGCTGTTTGGTTTTATTTTAAGCTGTTTGCATGCTGTTTGGCTGATTTTAAGCTGTTTGCATGCTGTTTGGCTGTATTTTAAGCTGTTTGCATGCTGTTTGGTTTTATTTTAAGCTGTTTGCATGCTGTTTGGTTTTATTTTAAGCTGTTTGCATGCTGTTTGGTTTTATTTTAAGCTGTTTGCATGCTGTTTGGTTTTATTTTAAGCTGTTTGCATGCTGTTTGGTTTTATTTTAAGCTGTTTGCATGCTGTTTGGTTTTATTTTAAGCTGTTTGCATGCTGTTTGGTTTTATTTTAAGCTGTTTGCATGCTGTTTGGCTGATTTTAAGCTGTTTGCATGCTGTTTGGTTTTATTTTAAGCTGTTTGCATGCTGTTTGGCTGAAAATAACTAGTTTGCATGCTGATTGGTTTTATTTTAAGCTGTTTGCATGCTGTTTGGCTGAAAATAACTAGTTTGCATGCTGTTTGGCTGAATTTTAAGTTGTTTGCATGCTGTTTGGTTTTATTTTAAGCTGTTTGCATGCTGTTTGGTTTTATTTTAAGCTGTTTGCATGCTGTTTGGTTTTATTTTAAGCTGTTTGCATGCTGTTTGGTTTTATTTTAAGCTGTTTGCATGCTGTTTGGTTTTATTTTAAGCTGTTTGCATGCTGTTTGGCTGAAAATAACTAGTTTGCATGCTGTTTGGCTGAAATATAACCTGTTTGCATGCTGTTTGGTTTTATTTTAAGCTGTTTGCATGCTGTTTGGTTTTATTTTAAGCTGTTTGCATGCTGTTTGGCTGAAAATAACTAGTTTGCATGCTGTTTGGTTTTATTTTAAGCTGTTTGCATGCTGTTTGGCTGAAAATAACTAGTTTGCATGCTGTTTGGCTGAAATATAACCTGTTTGCATGCTGTTCGGTTTTATTTTAAGCTGTTTGCATGCTGATTGAAATGTTTGAGGTTCTCATCGTAATACCGAGATGGTTTAGTCTTTGTAATCTTGTTACTACTTATGATTGGAAATTTGGCTTGCCATTTTTTATATTATTTGTGGTAACTTGATTTTAAGGACGTATGAGAATTTCAATTTGACTGTTTAAAAATTGTTTACATATGTGATATATGTTTAACTAATTTTTCTTTGTCAAAATAAAAGTTTTTTTTAAGACAGTATCATTTTGAAGAATGGATTTAATAAGTTGCTTTTTATACAAAAGTGCTAATATACTTGCATAATAATTCTTTGGTGTGTTTTAAAGAGTTATTAGGTATATTTTAACTTATATTTTGGTTTTGTATTTTTGGATTGGATTTATGTTTGTCTTGCAGTGGCTGATGGTAAACCTGAGTTTCACACAACTCATAATGTCCGATACACTCCGGATGCAAGTGATCAGACTACTGTGACATATCATCCAATAATACATTTTCTTCAACGATCTCGGATTGCACACTTACTGACTATGGATCCTCCTATCTATGATCGTTTGGTTCAAGATTTTTGGGCTACTGCTACTTATCATATTGAAGGAGATCAGTCTTATATTCAGGCTCGTGTTTGTGATAGGGTTTTGACTTGTTCGTTTGATAATATGAGAGAAGCATTACAGCTTCGAGATGACTCACAGTTGATTGCGCGTATCGAGTTTCCACCTTCTTTGAGGGACGGTGCTTGTAGGAGGATGGGATTTCATCCATCTATTTCTAAAAGGCATGGTGTTCCTAAGAAAGGTTTCTTTGAACAATGGCGATTCTTGGCTCATGTCATAGTTTCATGTTTTGGGCAGAAACGTACTTTAGATATTCTAAACTTGAGGGAGTTCTCGTTGATGATTGCTCTCACATATAACAAGAAATTCAACTTGGCGAAATTCTTGTGGGAAAACCTTCGAGCAATGTGTGCAAATACCATTTCTAATCGCTATGTTTTGTATCCTCGCTTTATTGCTGAGATTATCCGATTTTGTTTGCCGGATCTTGTTCCTGTTGGTAAAATTCTTCGGGTTAATCAAATTGGGGATGCAAGGACTTTTCTTCGGATGAGTTTAATCAAGATTGATGGAGCTACAGCTGAGACTTTACGAACTCCATTGTTTGGACATTTGGTAAATGAAAACTATGTGGAACCTCTTAATGATGGTTGGGATGATGATATTCATCACATAGTTGTTCCTCAACCGCCTCAATGTGTTGCACCTCCTGATCAGTTTGGCGATCTTTGTGCTGGTATTGACAGTGGTAATCTTGGTGATTTTGGGGATTTACCTGATGATTTCTCTCTTGATGTGGATAAACTTTATGAAGATTTTGGTCCAATGAATTGGAATGGTGTGGATGATTTGGATATTTCTTGGCTTTATGAGAAGATTTCGTGTAAAGGTGGTCCTTCTGTTGATGGTCCTTCTACAGTGGCTACTCAAGCTATGGATTGTGATAATCCTAATTTGAATCAAGTCTCTGGTTCGCCGATGAAAACACGAAAGCGAAGACGAGTGGTTCTTTCTGATTCTGATACTGAGACTACGCCTGATACTGCTACATGTGCAGCGGCTGTACCGGTTGTATCTGGTTCTAGTTCTTCTCTGCTTTGTGAAGATCGTCTTGCTAAACTAGAAGCTAACTATGAGTTGTTACTTGAGCGATTGGCTACTAGTGAAGCTGCCAATGTTGAATTAAAGGAACATTGTAATGTTCAAGTAAGTACGCTTACTGATGCTATGCAGCAACAACAAATTCATACCATACCATACCATACCATACCATACCATACCATACCATACCATACCATACCATACCATACCATACCATACCATACCATACCATACCATACCATACCATACCATACCATACCATACCATACCATACCATACCATACCATACCATACCATACCATACCATACCATACCATACCATACCATACCATACCATACCATACCATACCATACCATACCATACCATACCATACCATACCATACCATACCATACCATACCATACCATACCATACCATACCATACCATACCATACCATACCATACCATACCATACCATACCATACCATACCATACCATACCATACCATACCATACCATACCATACCATACCATACCATACCATACCATACCATACCATACCATACCATACCATACCATACCATACCATACCATACCATACCATACCATACCATACCATACCATACCATACCATACCATACCATACCATACCATACCATACCATACCATACCATACCATACCATACCATACCATACCATACCATACCATACCATACCATACCATACCATACCATACCATACCATACCATACCATACCATACCATACCATACCATACCATACCATACCATACCATACCATACCATACCATACCATACCATACCATACCATACCATACCATACCATACCATACCATACCATACCATACCATACCATACCATACCATACCATACCATACCATACCATACCATACCATACCATACCATACCATACCATACCATACCATACCATACCATACCATACCATACCATACCATACCATACCATACCATACCATACCATACCATACCATACCATACCATACCATACCATACCATACCATACCATACCATACCATACCATACCATACCATACCATACCATACCATACCATACCATACCATACCATACCATACCATACCATACCATACCATACCATACCATACCATACCATACCATACCATACCATACCATACCATACCATACCATACCATACCATACCATACCATACCATACCATACCATACCATACCATACCATACCATACCATACCATACCATACCATACCATACCATACCATACCATACCATACCATACCATACCATACCATACCATACCATACCATACCATACCATACCATACCATACCATACCATACCATACCATACCATACCATACCATACCATACCATACCATACCATACCATACCATACCATACCATACCATACCATACCATACCATACCATACCATACCATACCATACCATACCATACCATACCATACCATACCATACCATACCATACCATACCATACCATACCATACCATACCATACCATACCATACCATACCATACCATACCATACCATACCATACCATACCATACCATACCATACCATACCATACCATACCATACCATACCATACCATACCATACCATACCATACCATACCATACCATACCATACCATACCATACCATACCATACCATACCATACCATACCATACCATACCATACCATACCATACCATACCATACCATACCATACCATACCATACCATACCATACCATACCATACCATACCATACCATACCATACCATACCATACCATACCATACCATACCATACCATACCATACCATACCATACCATACCATACCATACCATACCATACCATACCATACCATACCATACCATACCATACCATACCATACCATACCATACCATACCATACCATACCATACCATACCATACCATACCATACCATACCATACCATACCATACCATACCATACCATACCATACCATACCATACCATACCATACCATACCATACCATACCATACCATACCATACCATACCATACCATACCATACCATACCATACCATACCATACCATACCATACCATACCATACCATACCATACCATACCATACCATACCATACCATACCATACCATACCATACCATACCATACCATACCATACCATACCATACCATACCATACCATACCATACCATACCATACCATACCATACCATACCATACCATACCATACCATACCATACCATACCATACCATACCATACCATACCATACCATACCATACCATACCATACCATACCATACCATACCATACCATACCATACCATACCATACCATACCATACCATACCATACCATACCATACCATACCATACCATACCATACCATACCATACCATACCATACCATACCATACCATACCATACCATACCATACCATACCATACCATACCATACCATACCATACCATACCATACCATACCATACCATACCATACCATACCATACCATACCATACCATACCATACCATACCATACCATACCATACCATACCATACCATACCATACCATACCATACCATACCATACCATACCATACCATACCATACCATACCATACCATACCATACCATACCATACCATACCATACCATACCATACCATACCATACCATACCATACCATACCATACCATACCATACCATACCATACCATACCATACCATACCATCCATTGCCTATATATAGGAGATTAAACCTTTATGTTTAAGGTTAATCTTCCTAGTCCTTTGTTTCACATTTTCTAGCTTTTGTGTGTTATTCATAATAGAGATTATTATCAATAATACAAAGCTTATTATTCCATAGAACATATTGTCTTTCATATTGTTGTTTGCTAATTATAGAGAATTTCCGCACTCTATAATTTGTTAACTAATCTCATAGATCCGTTTGGCTAATAAAGGGACTAACAGAAATCCCTTGAATCTTCAAAACACATTAACCCGTATAAATCAGCCCATACATATACAAAAACTCTTCTCTTATCCATCAAAATAAATCAATCTGGCTAAAAAATAAACAAATACAAACAGCCTTTCCCTTCAAACAATTCAAACAGACATTCCCTCCAAAATCCAAAATATAATAATATCCAACCAAATATTCAAACCCTAATATCCCACCAAAACACCTGATCAAAATCAACCATTTTATCCAGCTGACCCAAATAGTCAAATTAATCAAAACATTTCTAACTACCCTCTCCAAAAACACAATTACCTCATTTATAACCACCAACACATTCAGAAAAATCTTAGAATCAAACAAATAAAAAACAAATATCCAACTTCTAACCCTAATTTTGGCAAAAAGGAGCAGTAAACAAGTTTGACCAGAAAAAGTCAAACCTGCATGAAAACTAATATGCAGCTTCCTCTGAACATATTCAGAACCTCACCAACAATGTATCCAATTTCCAACCCTAAGAATGCCACAAAAACCCAGAAGATCAGTTTGACCATCAAAAGTCAAAACTGCATGATTATAACTATGATTCTTCCCCCCAACAAACTTTAAGCTCCCTTCACAAAAACAATTCATATAAACATCACAACCATCTCTGCCATTATCAATCATACTAGCCCAGATAACACCAAAAAATGAATCCCAAATCCATACCTCTTCCCTGCCATCTTTTTTGCAAATCATATCACAAAACAGCAACCAATTTCTTTTAAATAAAGTGAATTTTACCAACAATCTAAACAAACAGCCATCACCATTCCACCCTATCAGAAAATAACTGCACCAAATCTTAGCCCAAGAATTCATTAAACTATCCCCTACCCATTAACCATAAATACTGCCATCCATAAATATGCTGTAAAAGAAACCAACCAGACCAGTAACCATAATCATATAACACAATAGACCAAAACTCAACAACACTAGACTGACACAGAACAAAGGACCAGAAACCAAGACAGTGACACATTATAAATGAACAACATAATTCTGGCCCTTCTACTATGCCAGAATCAGACCAAAGAACCCTTAAAGAGTTCCAGCAGGGTAACAATCCTGCTGAGTCAAAATACTGCAGAAAAGAAACTAAACAGAACACTATAACCCAAGAGGGATTACAATGTGACAAAAAGACATCAAAATTTTCCCTTATATCTCCAAAGAAAACCCATGAATGGCATACTCCATGCCCATAGTATTTTTGTAAACATTTTATTTCTTTTAATAATATTATCCAAAGGGTAAATACCCTTTTACCCAAAAAAAAAAAAATAAAATATAATATATATATATATATATATTATAAAATAACCAAAGATACTTTTATAAGTAGGGATACCTTTTGGAGTGCACAAACAGGTGCCTCAGAGCCTGAGGAAGAATCTGCATGCCTTTTCTTGGGAGGTAAAGAGCTTGACAGGGTTTTGCCACTTGTACTAGCATCCGCCACCCCCCTATACTCAAATGACGTGTTAGGTGCCAAACTCGCTTCACCACTAAACGAACCATGCACTTCTGTGGAAAGATCTCCTAAGGCAGCCTGATTATAACACTGTATCAATCACTATGACTATTGCTCTTGACATTTACAAGTAATAAACATCCCAAAACATAATTAACTTTTTTTTTATCAAGATATTTTTTTCAAAACACACTAATAATAACTAATGATCATATTTGTATTGACACTTTGTATTATGTAGCTTAAATACCTAACTTAAACTTAATATGATCGTAATTCGTAAAATTGAAAGGAAAAAAAAAATCTTCTTTTTAAAGCTAGAAATTCAAAATGTAATCTAAACTTTTAACTAATAAATGATATCAAACAAAATAATTGAGAAAGAAAAGGCTGCCACTTGCAGAGTAAATAATTACTAAATATAAGACACTAACATTCATCATCCATGGACTTTCTTCCCCCGCCCATTATGACTCGCCTACAAATAGAGATAGTCTTTTCCAAATCCATTTTAACCCGCGTTGAACATTACATTCAGCCCAATAGTAAGTAACTCCCAATGCCGTCTTCCACGGGTTTTGGGTCCCAATACCGTCTTCGACGGTGTATGGGGAGGTTGAGATGTAGACAGCCTTACCCCTACCAAAGGTAGAGAGGCTGGTTCCATGTTCTACCATAGGTAGAAAAGGCCCTCCAGCCTTGCTGGGCATGAGGATCGAACCCTTGACCTCTGTCTCCAGAGGCAAGGGCTCCAACCACTGATCCAACCCATACATATTCTTAAAAAAAGGACCAGTATGACCCGCATTCATCTGGGCATATATTGCCGGCTCTAGATTTAAGTAAATTTGATATTAATAAAATAAATATACCTAATAATATTATTTTTATAATACTAAAGCTAGTGTTAAAAACATAAACATATTGAATAAAATCATTAATAATAAATTTTTGCTGTCTCTCTCTCTCTTCTCTCTCTAGAGAGCCGTTGAGAGGTTTCTCCGGCTTCTCTTTGAGATCGAGAGTAGATCTGAGATCGAGATTTTTCCGGTTAAGTCTTCCACTCCGGTGGATCTAACCCTATTTTTTTCACCCCGGGCCGGAGGTCCCTTCCACCTCGGTGGATCTGGAAGCAGCCTCCCTACCTTTATGTAGGGGTAAGGTCTGTCTACATCATACCTCCCTCATAGCCCGACTTATGTCGGGATTGAGTACCTTGTTGTTGTTGTTGTTCTCAGCAACCTCATCTCCGATGACATTTTCAGGTTTATCAGGAAAGACCTAATATCACAAAAAATATTATAAAAAAACACATCTTATATGTATAGCAAAAATAATAAAAATAAAATAAAAAAATGTGATAAAAAACCTTTTTTCTTCTTAAATGTTCCCATCTGTTCTTCAATTGCTGTGCGCTAACACCGCCTATATCTTGTGCCATTTTTGTGAATTCATCGCTAGTAGGATATGGGTTCAGATGGAACAAGCTATCCGATTGAAAAAAAAAATGAAAAAATTAGGTTATAGTTTATATATATATATATTACATAATGTAATATAATTATAAATTTATAATAACTAAATTATAATAGAAAATATATATATATTTGAAGAAATAATACTTTTTTTTGGAAAAGCAAATTTCTTTACAAAACAGATACATGAAAGATTTTACAAAGAAAAAGAACCAAAAACAAGATAATATATATACTTACTTCATAGAAATAGATGAGAGAAAAGAGAAGTTATTAATACTTCTTTAGACTATCTCCAACCCAAAACCAAATTCTTACTACAAATTTGTCCAGTCAGCATGCCACATCAGCTTTTCATAAATTCTCACTACAAATCTCTTTTTGACCCCAATGCTAAACATTAAATTCTTACTACAAATTTCACTTAATTTCCACATCATTATTTCTCATAACCATTTAATAAACATTAAATTTATTAATTATGTATTTAATTAATTAAACATATAATTAATTAAATAATTATTAAAACAATAAATATAAATTTAAAACTCAAATACCATTAAAACAAATTAAAACACACGGATCCTAAATCTACTTATTTCAAACACACGGGTCCTAAATCTACTTATTTCAAACACACGGGTCCTAAATTAAAATACTAGACATTTCTACTCTGAATCCGAATCTGAACCCGAATCCTCGATGTTGAACTTGGCCCTGAGATGAGCAAGATAGGTCTTCTGGTTGGCTCGTTTCTTCTTTGACATGTGACTGGTATCCATGTATCTCAACTTCTTGTATTCAATAACGACCCTCTCATGTTCAGCTAAACTTACGGATTTAATCGAATCCTCGTAGGTTTTGAGTACTTGTTGCTTCTGCAGAGCTGTGTTGTTGATATTCGTAATCATAGTCGACATGTGTTCTTCAATTGCTGCTGATGATGATGAAGATGCGCCTTTGCCTTTTTGTGCTTTAGCTTGTGCTTTGGCCCTATCCCTACCCATTGGCCGACTCTCAGGGGTTACTTGTTCTTCTTGAATTGGCTCTTCGTCATCAACAATGATACGAAACTCTTCTTCTCCGAAGTTAGCATCGGAGGCTGAACTAGCAGTATAACCCCCCGTGCTGTTGGTCTTGCTTCTTTTGGAATGTTGGTTTCCATGGACTGATGTGCAACTTGAAAAGATCTGGTGAGCCCTCACTTTTTTCCAAATATGCTCATACTTGAAAGCTTGGCCAGTCTTGTTAGATGGATCATTCACGTATTCTTCTTTAGCGGTATCAATAAACTGCTCCTCCGACCAACCACTATGGTAACGAGACTTGATTGACAAATAAAACCCATTGAATTTACTGATTTTGGGCTTTACTAAAAACCAATGGCTCCTTAGATGGGCAAAGTCTCTAGGAACTTTAGGATTTGATTGGTTATAGTGACATTCCACACTTTTCCAAAACACTCCATCCCGTTGGTTGTTTCCTACGATGGAGTCCGTTGAAACATGGAACCAAGCCATACCCAAAGCTTCCTCGTCACTTTGTGGCCACGCTATTCGGTTTCCCTTGGAGGGTGAGCTAGCTTGATGTGATGATATGGGTTGTTGTGTTGTTTTCCCTTTCTTTTTACCAGCTTTTTTCGTCTTTGACGGTGTTGCATCAACTTGAGATGGTGTTGGCTGTTGTTGTTGTTGTGTAATCGAAGGCTGTTGGAACTGAAACATCTGAGATTGTTGCCATTGCATTAATTGTTGTTGATCAAAACCACCAAATTGTTGAAACATACCGGGATGTGGAAACATACCCGGTTGTGGAAACATACCTGGTTGTGGAAACATACCAGGTTGTGGAAACATACCCGGTTGTGTAAACATACCCGGTTGGTTTGATGATTGTTGGTTTGGGTTGTGTTCTTCGCAGGCATCATTGAAAAGGTCAGTGAATGATGTTGGTTGTTCGTTTGGATCCATTGAGTATGACTGAAAGTGTGATGAATTCGGGTTAGATGTTTAAAGAAAATTCAGAGTAAATTTTGTAGATTGAAAGAGAAGTGTGAATCAAATGAGAAGATTTGCCTAGTAATTATAGATGGAAAAAAAATAGCCGTTGAAATAAGACAAAAAAAAGTAGCCGTTCAAAATAGAACAAAAAAACTAGCCGTTAAAAATATGACAAAAAAACTAGCCGCTGGGATAAGACAAATTTAAAATTTGATAATAATAATATTATTGTTATATTTAAATATGTTTTTTATAATTTTTTCATATTTTTTAAATTTATTATATTTAATATGTTAATAATATTATAACAATTTGTGAGTAATACAATTATTTATTGTGATATATTATATTACATTTTTTAAATTTATTCAATGTTATATACATTTTATAATATACTAGACATTATTTAATATACATATTCATGTTTTTTATTTAAAAAGAAAAGAGAAATAAAATTTGTAATAAATTTGTACACACAAATTTCCTACAAATTTCTTCCACCTCATCACCACCCCAACCCTACAAATCTTACAAATCTACAAATTTCTTCCACCTCATCACAAATTTCTCCCACAAATCCCCCATTGGAGGTAGTCTTATCAATGCAACAAATATTGGCGGCATATTGAGATCTGTGTTGATTTGATGAGCGGCGGCTGGTTGGTTGGTTTTCTTTTTGGGTTTTGTAGTGTTAAGTATTGGGAGTAGCTAGGGTTTTAGACAGATTTCACGTATGGTTACAACATGTGACATAAATAGTCCTTATTGTTTACAATAAATCCAAAAAAAACTCATTTTAACTCACCCTCGATAATAAGAAAAGCACTTTATATAAATAAAATATATATATTGTTATAAATATTATGATCTTGAATCAAGGAAAGATGGCAGCAATTAACAAGAATACGATATAATAAGATAATAGAGAGAAAAGAAAGGTTATGTCAAATGTGTCACTCTGACATACTATCACCATTAAACTTATGAGAGTATATATATATACAAGATGTGAAATATGTAAGACAAAGACATTGTCCTTCACGGGTCTTCAAATGTGGCTCCCTCCATATGTCTGCTATAAATATATCTATATTGTCTGGGAAATGATTAATCCTCCTAACCAAATAGCCTAAAAATCCTCTAATTACAAGATATTGCCACATGGAAAAATCAAGGGGGGAGATAAAGAGAGATAATAAGTGGATTATACATGTCAAATGTTTATGGTATTAGGAGGATTTTTAGCCTATTTTTTAGGAGTATTGATCATTTTCCATATTGTCTTGTACGTATGTGTATATATTTGTATGTACGTATGTGTATATATTTGTATGTATATGCATGTACATATTAGAAGGAAAATTGGAGGTAATCAAAGGTGTTTTAACTTTTTAAGTATAATAAAGAGCTTATAGGGATGAATGATGGTTAAAAAGCAATTAGTGAGGGAATTATTGGATTGAGTAACCTAACACTGTATAAATTAATCCAAGTTTGGACTTGCGTGACGTCTTTTTACAATATAATAGTAGTATCATTATTCTAAGAGAAAATTTTATTACATACCCCTGTGGTATACCATATTATCAAGTTTCACCCCTCTTATTTTTTCTTATCATTAGATACCCATATGGTGATTTTTTGTGTCATTACATACCCCTGCCTCAAACGTCCGTTTGTACCCAGCCGTCAACCCCTCACGTGTGTTCCACGTGAGGGTATTTATGTCCACACACATCAAACACAACCTCTTTATAACTTTCACAGATCTAAGTCATATAACATCATCTTCAACAACAACTTCTTCATCATTTTTAGATTTTAAGACCAATCAAATTGATTTATATTTCACAATTTTTTTTTCAAATAAAACTCTAGATCTTGTAATTCATTCATTCACTTCTCTCTTTTTTGACTCATACATTTATTTTTCCTGATGATAAAAAAAAATACACACACCAACAATATTATTTCAGTTTTTTCTTATTCTTTGAACTCTTCTTCTCCACATCTCCAATAATCAAACATAAACATAACTTATTGTACATCAATATAACAAGGTAAAAGCTACGGTAAAATTCGAAGATGGAACCACCGACAAATAAAGATGGAGCGGCGGCAGAAGTTGCAGAGGCCGCGATGGAGTGTTGTTGGTCGCCGGATCGTGTAAGGGGGAAATAGAGGGTTTGAGGTAGACTTGGTCAAATCGAGGTAAGGATTCAATTCTATATCTATACATATGTGTGAGATATAGATTATGGAGATTAAGATATATCTATATGTAAAAAGACTTTACCTTTAAACAACGAAAAGGGTATCCAAAAAACCGGATCTGGTAATGGAGATGGAGCGATGGGGGTAGCCATTGCTTGATTGATTTGGGGTTTTTTAAGTGGGTGTAGGCCAGCGGTGGTTTGCGTGACTGCCGGTAAGTTTCGAAAGTGGTGGTGTTTTCCTGGTGTGTTAACCGGTGGTGGTGTCAAATGATTAACATTACATCTATTCATTACTTCATTCATTGACTTTCATTATTACTAGTATTTAATAGTTTGTATCATTACATGTTAATCAATCCGTTTATTCCTTATGTATATAATAACAAATAAAATATGTAAAAAGATAATATAAATGGATCGGTTTTAATTAATGGGAAAAAGATGTTTGGTGGATCTGGAGTTTTACAAAAGATGATGATGATGTTTAATGGTTTTTTTTTAATATTGTTTAATGGGTTAGTGTGTGTTTGATTTGTGTGGATAAGAACAAAAGTGTTATCAGGGGTTTTTCAAGGTGAAAAGGACAGATATACCCTCATGTGCAATGCAAATGAGGGGGTTAACGGAGGGCAATAAACGTCCGTTAGGAGGGGTATGTAATGATACAAAAAATCACCATATGGGTATGTAATGATAAAAAAAAACAGGGGTGAAACTTGATAATATGGTATACCACAGGGGTATGTAATGAAATTTTCTCTTTTAATAATCAATCTTATCT
The DNA here is from genome assembly GCA_034093135.1 of Erigeron breviscapus. Taxonomy (NCBI): domain Eukaryota; kingdom Viridiplantae; phylum Streptophyta; class Magnoliopsida; order Asterales; family Asteraceae; genus Erigeron; species Erigeron breviscapus. The sequence continues at coordinate 25,821,094 of CM067170.1, read as the reverse complement.
TAAACTTTCTACTCAATCCCAACACATCTTGTATGAGTCGTGTGTGTACATATGATGATTAAAAGGATACAAATTATTAGAATATGAATGGCACACGGTAACCATAACGACCAGGAAATAAGGGTCAACACACGCGTGTAGGCCTTGCATTTAGGACAAGGGCATTAGGGCGGCGACGTCTGTCGCCGCTAAATGCTTTGGTGACGTGGCGACCCCTATACATGCCAGCAATATTACTGAAAGCGCCGTCAACAGGCAATTAGCGCGACGTCGCGCTAATACTCTGTTATTGACGGGGCCACTTTTACTCTGCCAGATTAGCCATAACTGACATGGGGGCCCGCAGCATTAGCGGCGACGTCGCCGCTAATGCCCTGGTCGGGGTTTGACCTTTTTTGCCCTGATCGTGTTAGCCTTCTCGATAAATATGAATTGGGAATATAATGGCTCTAAGTGAGAATATACTATTCTCATCCGACCCATATATATTAAATTTAAAAGTCAGTAAATTTGAAGTGAATATTCAAAGAGAAAAATAGAAAGAGCAAACCAAAGGCTGTTTGAAATTGGCCCGAAGTGTAATTGAATATCCTGATGATCATAAGGGTACCCAATGCCCACCACTCATCCCCAAGGACTAGTCCCTGTCAGCGCCACATCAGCAAAAAACACTCCAAGGACTAATCCCCCCAAAATGCACCCAATGCACTCATCCCTCAAGGACTAGTCTTGGACCCACTAATTTTTTTGTCTTCTTCTTTGTATATAGGATTTAAAAAAAAATAATAAAAAAAATACCCAAAGACTCGTCCCTGCAGGAACGAGTGGGGCGGACCAGTGCGAGGGACGAGTGGAGGACTAGTCCCACCCAATGGTGTTCACTAGTCCCTCCACACCAGACGAGCGAGGGACGAGTCCCATTGGGTACCCTCTAAACGAATACGCCCCGACATATAAGGTTTTCTTGAGGATGTGTAAAGAATAACCTATTGTAGATAACCTTAGATAGATACTCGTATTATTTGTGAGCGACTTATAATTTTTTGTACTCTCTACCTTTGATTATTATACGCACTTCTTATAACTCACTCATTTTATAGTTTATGTATACCCAATCTATTCAAGACTGAATATATATGATGATAACAAGTACTTCTTTACAAACTGATCAAGGTAATCCCTATCCTATTTATATATAAAAAAATCCCAAGTATTTATAAAAACAATCCCTCAGTCATGTCTACATTGTAGCTATACTCTATTAATAAACAAACTACCTTCCTGTAACACCCCAATATTTTAAGGTAATATAAAATTAACCCTTATCATAGTTTTGACATTAAATTAGTTTCCTAGTATTTTATTTTGAGATAAGGGGTTGATTTAGTTGGAACTTTAGTGGCTAGCGGGTATAATACTCACTAAATATTAAAGAAAACGTGGCATGGAAGAGTCCAGCCACTTGAGTTGATGACTCATATTATCATCTACACATTTTCTTCCAAATTCTTCTCAAACTTTCTAATCTCATCAAAGATGTGCAATTCATCCTCCCCCAAATCCAATTTAACTATTCATTCAAATAATAAGCAAAGTGAGGGCTTGTGGTGGCTTAGTGGGGGCCGAATTTATCAAGGAAGAAAGGGAGGAAATTGGAGTTTTCAATTGTGTTGTTGTTCTTTGAGGTAAGGTTTCTCCAAATCATTTAATTGAAAATTTTAGGGTTCTTGATTTTGAAATTAGGGTTCTTGGCTAGTAAAATTGGGAATTTTGGTATTTTGGGATTTTAAATAAAGAACCCTAATGTAATTAAAAGGAGAAATTTGGGGTTAATGCAAATGAGTTTTTGATGAACCCCAAAGTAATAAACCCTATGTTTTTGGGTGTTTGGCTAAGTTTATGTTGTGAAATCGATTATGGAATTTTGAAATGATTTGTGAAGCCAAACACCATAATGATAGAGTTTATGTTGAATTCTAGTTGATGATTGTGAAATAGATGAGTTTATAGAACTCATAGTTATATGTATTGTATTATGTATAGGTGGTGAAGATCATCTAGTTGAGCCTATAGCCAAGTTTTAAGGTGAGTGTATATGCATATGATGATGTTTTTGTTAATTGAGGTCATAGGTGGGTAAATTCGTATGACCCATTTGCTTGTTGATTTTAAGACTAGTAGGTGGGTAAATTCCTACTAGTTGAATTGTTGATTAAGAGTTAGTAGGTGGGTAAATTTCTACTAACCAATTTGTAATTTAGAGTTAGTAGGTGGGTAAATTCCTACTAACCAATTTGTGATTAAGAGCTAGTAGGTGGGTAAATTCCTACTAGCCAATTATCCATGGCCATGTTGAAATTGATTGTGTGAGCTAGTAGGTGGGTAAATTCCTACTAGCCAAATTGTTGTAAGAGCTAGTAGGTGGGTAAATTCCTACTAGCCAAATTGATTGTGTGAGCTAGTAGGTGGGTAAATTCCTACTAGCCAAATTGTTGTAAGAGCTAGTAGGTGGGTAAATTCCTACTAGCAATTTGTTGTTAAGACTAGTAGGTGGGTAAAATCCTACTAGCATATATGATATGATGAAATGGCTATCATTTGATAGGCTATATGTGGTGCTTGATGCACATTGCTTTGGTAACTTGATTATGATTATATGTATATGCATTCACTAAGCGTTGCTTATGTTTTAGTTGTTTAAATCTTTTATAGGAGTTGGTAGTAGCAAAGGTAAAGAAGTGAGCAAGTGAAGTGATTTGGAAGCTTTGAGCCAATTTGAAGGTTGGCACTTTGGGTAATTTGGATAGATAATCCCCTTTGACTACTATGGCTCTTGGTACATGTTGGTGTTGTTTGAACAAGTTCATTTGGTTGTAAATCTGCAGAAATGCAATGTTTTTAAGTCATTTGGGTTGTTTTGGGTCATAGCTTTGCCAATTAGGTCGTTTTTAGGTCAAATGACCCGTTTGTTGATACTCATCGTTTTTGTTACAAAACTTTGGTTGTAAGTATTACATTTTGAGTCCATTACTGTTTTGAAGCTTGAAATGTAATGATTTGGAGTTTGGTTAAAGTTGGTTTGAGTTGTAAGAAGTTAAATGGGTTAAAAATGCTTAAGGTTGCACTGCACAGAGTACGGACGCTCCCACGGATCGTCCGTGGATCGTCCGTCGTTGGTTCTGTTCAGATACTTTTCTTTTTTGGAATCGCCAGCTCACGGACGCTCCCACGGATCGTCCGTGCTGCGTCCGTGAACCTTCTGTTCAGATTTTACACTTTGTTTACAAGTCGAGTTCCAATGGTCCAAATGGTCTGATTTTGATAAAATATGACTTATACTTCATCTTAAGCTTAACCATTTCATCAAAGTTCGCAATCGAAGATTTAGTTTTCACGGACGCTCTCACGGACTCTCGAGCGTCCGTCCGTCAAAAAATTTTTTTTATAACTTTTGAATCATTTTACTTTATGAGTTTCGGTCGTTACACTTCCCCTCTTTTCAACTCTCTACCTTTAAAATACCCAAAATACCCTTAATTTTCAACACATTCCTAACTCACACTAAATCTTACCCAATATATCCCTAAAATATTTTACACCCATATTTATCAAAACTATCTATCTTCTTTATTCATTAATTTAAATATTTCCACCTAATATCTCTATAATACTCTATTAAAATTATTTACAAAAGATACATCCATTAACCATAAAATAACTACACTACCATTTACATCAATTACTTTTAGATTAATAATCACATCGTTACCACCACCGCCACCATCACCACTCGTTGCCGCCACCGCCGCCGCATTGCGCGGGTACCCATCTCGTTTTATAATAGAGGGGTGTAAACGAGCCGAGTCGAGCCGATACAGTGTCAGGCTCGAGCTCGACTCGACTCAGGAACTCGAAGCTCGAAACTCGACTCGAGCTCGATCGAGTTTTTATTTCCAAGCTCGAACTCGAGCTCGATCGAGTAAACGACACTATCGAGCTCGCTCGACTCGACTCGATAAGATATATATTTATAATAATTATATAAATAATATTAATAATAGTTATATTTATAATTAAATATTTACATATAAAGGGTAAAATTGTAATATTAAAGATGCTCGATAAGGCTCGCGAGCTTCACGAGCTCGTTATTTTGATACTCGAGCTTGGCTCGAAAACATACTCGAGTAGCTCGAGCTCGAGCTCGACTCGACTCAAACCGAGTCGATTTCGAATAATTTATGAGTCGATTTCGGGTAGCTCGCGAGCTATATCGTCTCGATTTACACCCCTAATAAGGATTATATATTGTTGTAATGAGGTAGTTTGAACCTCAATATATCATTGTCATTGATATAGCTACAGTTTACTTAACATTCAACCAAATTCAACCTATGCGAATTTTTAGAAGTAAAATGGGAAGTAAAATTTTAAGATTAAACCATTACCAAATGTAGTCCATAATCTATACTATATTATAAAGCAAATTCATTTTTGAACTTTCAACTTTTCAACATTAAACATTAATACTAAATCTCAACCACTCATTTTTTTATCTCTCCTCAAATCTCAACCACTTATTTTTTCTCTCTCCTCCATAAATCATTTTATTCCTCTAATTCAAAATCTTTTATCTCAAAAACCGTACATCGATAAATTATAAAAATTATATGGGTGTTCTTAAAATTTTATGCTCTTTCATTAGAGATGTCATTCGATATACTTTCGACGAATTTTTAAATCCGAGGCGGAGCCCGTACGGCTAAGGCATTTGGCTATCACACTCTATGACCTATCACCTCCTATTATCTATCATACTCTAAGATCTATCACCCCCACCATCTAACCACCGCAATGCGCGGGTACTTTGTCTCGTACACATAAAGAACCGTACTCACCCTATCTCATGGTAACACACACATTGTAAATGCCATAAATCATTCGAGTGAAAGCTTGAACTAATTAAAATCTTTATGTGGAAGCTACATTAATGGGATAGTTAAGGGTAGTGTAATTTTTCATATTAGTGTAACGGTTAACATCCTCTTCTTGTACTTACTAGCTCCTTACTAGTCTTTTGATTAATGAACTCTTATTGAACTTCCAAAAAATATATAAAAAAAATCCAATGAAGGCCATGCTGCAAAATATCATTGTGAAAAAAATATTATAATATAAACATAGCATAAATACATATATATAAACATGGAAGCAACAAATTAAACGTCGAAAAAAGGAGATGAAGAGAGTTACCCAAGGAAGTACCCAAGAACAAAGTTAAGAAAAATAGTGTTTTGTATGTCTTCAAATGAAGGTATTCCATAGAAATATATTTCTTATATATTTTGTTAAATCACATTATACCAAAGCACTCCTACTTATATGCAAAAGAAGAAGAAAGAAATTAATGATTGGAATGCAAGTGTATAATCAAAATGAAACGCATAAGTATTTATGGCGACATATTATATTTTCGTAAATTTACCTCTCAATAAGTTGTTACTGAAAGATTCGTTAATTGATTACATGATAATGAGAATACTTAGGGGCGTTAATTTACAGATATAGCCAATGATGTCTAGCCCAGCAGAGGCATTCCCGGTTTTATCCAAGGTTTTGAGTTCGATCCTTAGGCATGCCAAAACTTTGGGTTTTTTCCTCAATACTTGTAACGGCCCATGGTCAATATCTCGTTGTCTAGGGTACGTGCAAGGCTTCACCATTATACGGTGAGGTTTCCCTGATGTCGCATACCGACTGAATGTTCGAAATTTTTTTAACAAGAATTGTTATTTTATTTTTATTAGTTTTTCCAGTTTTATTTTTAAGAAAATAAAATGGGGTTTTTTAATCTCGTGAAACCTTTGAAAAATTTGAAAAAATAGTTTAATTGTTTTCATTTTCTAGTTTGTAACAACACAAACAATTATCTATAAGAATTAGGTAACTATAAAAACTACTTTTTTGATATGAGTTTTCTGCTTCAACTATAAAAATAATCTATCTGAACACTTACTTTTTGCTTTTTGTGAACGAAAATCGAAGATTAATCGAAGAACAACAAGATTATTATTTTTTTATTATTATAAATTCGTAAATAATCAGTCGGCTGTATAAACCGACTTATAGAGTTCGATTATTACAATAATATGATCAAGATGATTAGTCGAAAGATTGATTAAGATGAATCAATCTAAAATAGAATTACAAAAGATATTGAGAGTAAAAGAAAATACACAGAATTATGTGTGTGAGAATATATCGTAATGAAACCCTAAACTGGGTGTAAGGATGTATATATACATCCCTTCTTTCTTCTCTTGACACCTTCTATCCTCTTCTTTCATTATGTCCAGCTTTAGCCCCTCAAGTATGATAAATAACATACCTGCACAATACTTAACCCGGAAGTAAGCAATAATGACAATAAAGCTCCTAAGTTTATATTATTACTTATAAATTTAACACTCTCCCTTAATATAAACTTAGGAAAAAAAAACTAACTTTGAAAAACATCAATCATATTTAACTTGCTAAGTAAATACTCATGCTTAGCAACAGAAAGACTTTTGGTATAAATGTCAGCAGCCTGTTCATCAGTGTCGACCTTAATCAAATTAAGCAACCCAGAATTCACCTTCTCTCTAACAATATGAATATCAATTTCTATATGCTTAGTTCTTTCATGTAGAACAGGATTTGTTGCTATCAAAACAGCAGATTTATTATCACAAAATAGATTAACTGGCAACAAATCTGTAATTTTCAAGTCATTTAAAACACTTAAGATCCACACAATTTCACAGGTAACAGTTGCCATGGCCCTATACTCAGCTTCTGAGGAGGACCTAGAAACTGTATTTTGCTTTTTACTTTTCCATGAAATCAAAGACTCACCTAAAAATATGCAGAAACCAGTAACTAACCTTCTAGAGGTAACACATTTACCCCAATCTGAATCTACATATGCATTAAGTTTGAGAGAATTACCTTTGATAACATGGATACCTTTACCTGGAGCTTTCTTTAAGTACCTCAAAACCCTCATTGCAAGTTTCAAATGAGAAGTTTTAGGACTGTGCATATACTGACTAAGACAATGCACTGCATAACTTATGTCAGGTCTGGTCAATGTCAAATATATAAGCTTCCCAATAAGCTGCTGATAAAAGGTAACATTCTCAAGAGATGGATCAGTGTCACTTACCCTATCAGATATGATCAAATTCATATCCATAGGAGTATTAATAGGCTTAGAACCTAAGAGACCATATTCAAATAAAAGATCCATACAATACTTTCTTTGAGTTAAACAAATACCTTTTGAAGTATCAATAACTTCAATTCCTAAGAAATATTTGAGTTTTTCAAGATCTTTTATTAAAAACTTTGAACTAAGAAAATCTTTCACCTTTTTAATTTCAGTCTCATTGTTCCCAGTAAGAACAATGTCATCAACATATACCAACAAAGCAATAAACAATTTTTCATCAGTTTTGGTAAAGAGTGAATAATCACTCTTGCTTTGCTCAAAACCAAATTCAATCAAAGAGCTAGTCAATTTAGAATTCCATTGTCTAGGAGCTTGTTTTAATCCATACAAGGATTTAACAAGTCTACAAACTCTTGAATCATCTTTAGAAAAATATCCAGGAGGTAAATTCATATAAACTTCTTCTTTTAATTCACCATACAAGAAAGCATTGTTAATATCTAACTGATATAATGACCATCCTTTATTAACAGCAATATTGATTAAACATCTAACAGTCACCATTTTAACAACTGGAGAAAAAGTCTCCTCAAAGTCTATTCCAACCTTTTGATTGTATCCTTTAGCAACTAACCTTGCTTTGTATCTTTCTACCTCTCCAGTAGATTTGTATTTGATTTTATAAACCCATTTACATCCTATAGGTTCTCTCCCAGGAGGAAGATCAGTAATGTAACATCCATGATTTTTACCCGATTTGATTGTGCATGTAATTTGATTAACTACTTCAATGAATGAAAACTTTGGACATAGTTGTGTACCTTTATTTATATATTGGGCCAATTATAGTGTAATAATGAATTTCATGTGTCATATTTGGATTTCTAGAAATAAAGCCCATGATCCAAGACCATGATATCGGCTCATACGTATTATGGAAATTATATGATAGATGATAATTGAGTAACTGTGGTAACAGGAAAAACGTATATACGAAACCTTAAGCATAATGTACGGTCCCAATAGTGTCGGTGGAACAGTGTCGGTGGCTAGATGATAATTCCATTAATGAGACAAAGCCCGACATGATTTTATGTAAAGAATAATATGTGTGTAATATCCGTTGTTTGTTATTGATCATGAACCTAATCCCTTAGCTGGATAAATACCCCATCTATCTATTTAACCTATTATATACTCAATCATTCATTCATTTCCTCCCAGGAACCTAAAAACACACACACAAACTTTCTCTTATTTTCTTCTCCTTGATTCTGGTTTCTTTCATCAAAATTTGTAAGAACTTAACTAGTTTATAACAATAAGCATCATCATCTTTAAGAGAATTCAAGACTTGGTTCATTTCAAGTGTTCTTCGCATCTATTTAGTCTCAAATCCGAATTTTTGCATCAAGGAGCTTTTGGTAAGTTAATAAGTCGCACCGTTAGCGCATTATTCATTATATAAGTCGCACCGTTAACGCATTATTCATTATATAAGTCGCACCGTTAGCGCATTGTTATTATATAAGTCGCACCGTTAGCGCATTGTTATTATATAAGTCGCACCGTTAGCGCATTATTCATTATATAAGTCGCACCGTTAGCGCATTATTCATTATATAAGTCGCACCGTTAGCGCATTATTATTATATAAGTCGCACCGTTAGCGCATTATTCATTATATAAGTCGCACCGTTAGCGCATTATTATTATATAAGTCGCACCGTTAGCGCATTATTCATTATATAAGTCGCACCGTTAGCGCATTGTTATTATATAAGTCGCACCGTTAGCGCATTGTTATTATATAAGTCGCACCGTTAGCGCATTATTCATTATATAAGTCGCACCGTTAGCGCATTATTCATTATATAAGTCGCACCGTTAGCGCATTATTCATTATATAAGTCGCACCGTTAGCGCATTGTTATTATGTAAGTCGCACCGTTAGCGCATTAATTATTATATAAGTCGCACCGTTAGCGCATTATTCATTATATAAGTCGCACCGTTAGCGCATTATTCATTATATAAGTCGCACCGTTAGCGCATTATTCATTATATAAGTCGCACCGTTAGCGCATTATTCATTATATAAGTCGCACCGTTAGCGCATTGTTATTATATAAGTCGCACCGTTAGCGCATTGTTATTATATAAGTCGCACCGTTAGCGCATTATTCATTATATAAGTCGCACCGTTAGCGCATTATTCATTATATAAGTCGCACCGTTAGCGCATTATTCATTATATAAGTCGCACCGTTAGCGCATTATTCATTATATAAGTCGCACCGTTAGCGCATTATTCATTATATAAGTCGCACCGTTAGCGCATTGTTATTATATAAGTCGCACCGTTAGCGCATTGTTATTATATAAGTCGCACCGTTAGCGCATTATTCATTATATAAGTCGCACCGTTAGCGCATTATTATTATATAAGTCGCACCGTTAGCGCATTATTCATTATATAAGTCGCACCGTTAGCGCATTATTCATTATATAAGTCGCACCGTTAGCGCATTGTTATTATATAAGTCGCACCGTTAGCGCATTGTTATTATATAAGTCGCACCGTTAGCGCATTATTCATTATATAAGTCGCACCGTTAGCGCATTATTCATTATATAAGTCGCACCGTTAGCGCATTATTCATTATATAAGTCGCACCGTTAGCGCATTGTTATTATATAAGTCGCACCGTTAGCGCATTGTTATTATATAAGTCGCACCGTTAGCGCATTATTCATTATATAAGTCGCACCGTTAGCGCATTATTCATTATATAAGTCGCACCGTTAGCGCATTATTCATTATATAAGTCGCACCGTTAGCGCATTGTTATTATATAAGTCGCACCGTTAGCGCATTGTTATTATATAAGTCGCACCGTTAGCGCATTATTCATTATATAAGTCGCACCGTTAGCGCATTATTCATTATATAAGTCGCACCGTTAGCGCATTGTTATTATATAAGTCGCACCGTTAGCGCATTGTTATTATATAAGTCGCACCGTTAGCGCATTATTCATTATATAAGTCGCACCGTTAGCGCATTGTTATTATATAAGTCGCACCGTTAGCGCATTGTTATTATATAAGTCGCACCGTTAGCGCATTATTCATTATATAAGTCGCACCGTTAGCGCATTGTTATTATATAAGTCGCACCGTTAGCGCATTGTTATTATATAAGTCGCACCGTTAGCGCATTGTTATTATATAAGTCGCACCGTTAGCGCATTATTCATTATATAAGTCGCACCGTTAGCGCATTATTCATTATATAAGTCGCACCGTTAGCGCATTGTTATTATATAAGTCGCACCGTTAGCGCATTATTCATTATATAAGTCGCACCGTTAGCGCATTGTTATTATATAAGTCGCACCGTTAGCGCATTGTTATTATATAAGTCGCACCGTTAGCGCATTGTTATTATATAAGTCGCACCGTTAGCGCATTATTCATTATATAAGTCGCACCGTTAGCGCATTATTATTATATAAGTCGCACCGTTAGCGCATTATTCATTATATAAGTCGCACCGTTAGCGCATTGTTATTATATAAGTCGCACCGTTAGCGCATTGTTATTATATAAGTCGCACCGTTAGCGCATTATTCATTATATAAGTCGCACCGTTAGCGCATTGTTATTATATAAGTCGCACCGTTAGCGCATTATTCATTATATAAGTCGCACCGTTAGCGCATTGTTATTATATAAGTCGCACCGTTAGCGCATTATTCATTATATAAGTCGCACCGTTAGCGCATTGTTATTATATAAGTCGCACCGTTAGCGCATTATTCATTATATAAGTCGCACCGTTAGCGCATTGTTACTATATAAGTCGCACCGTTAGCGCATTATTCATTATATAAGTCGCACCGTTAGCGCATTATTCATTATATAAGTCGCACCGTTAGCGCATTATTCATTATATAAGTCGCACCGTTAGCGCATTATTCATTATATAAGTCGCACCGTTAGCGCATTATTCATTATATAAGTCGCACCGTTAGCGCATTATTCATTATATAAGTCGCACCGTTAGCGCATTATTCATTATATAAGTCGCACCGTTAGCGCATTATTCATTATATAAGTCGCACCGTTAGCGCATTGTTATTATATAAGTCGCACCGTTAGCGCATTGTTATTATATAAGTCGCACCGTTAGCGCATTATTCATTATATAAGTCGCACCGTTAGCGCATTGTTATTATATAAGTCGCACCGTTAGCGCATTGTTATTATATAAGTCGCACCGTTAGCGCATTATTCATTATATAAGTCGCACCGTTAGCGCATTGTTAATTATTAACTATGTAAGCCGCACCGTTGTTGAATGTTATTGATTGTTATGGAACGTTGTTGAACGTTATATGGAATCGTTGTTGTTGAACGTTGACTTGTATTGAATTGTGATAATGTGAAACCTTATAGGTTTTTCCTTGGATGTGATTAGTTCTCCTAATCCTCACTTATTGTTAACGGTTGTTATCCGACACGGTTATTCCTTGTTACTTGTCCCTACGAACTCACCAACTTTATGTTGACGTATTTTAGTACACTTTTCAGGTAATCAGGTTAATCAGAGACAAAATGGATGATTATGTGCTTGCATTGCTAAGATTGGACTTGCTTTGGACTTTCTGGATCCGTGATCCTTAGTTCCCTTTAATGGGTTATGCTTAGGATCAACTACTATCATTTAAACATTTCCATTTAATATTGATTGAGTGTGTATCTTTGATAGATGTTGATTATTGTATACATTTGAGTGAGTTTGTGGATTGTTTCAATCCTATGAATGCATATAGTTTGACTCTACATAATTCCATGTCGTGCTGTGCTTTTCTAAGTAATACCCCATGATTCCGCCATGTTGGGGTGTTACAGAATGGTATCAGAGCCGTGGTTGTAGAGAACTAGGAGGATTTACCTAGTCTATAGCCATCACACCCACATTTCATATTAGCATGCATGATAGGGAACTTTGTGTGCAACGTGAACTGTATGATGCATAAAAACGTTTTAAACGGAGTTCGTAGGTTGCTTATAATATGATGACTTGATTGTTATGTGAGAATTGTTGTGATGAACGTATATGATAGTGTCGGGATACATCGTTAATTGTGGAAATGTTATGATGAACGTTGATGTGTTGAATTTTAGAAGCATTTATTATTTGCCCCTATAAGCAAAATGAAACGATGACATTAATGGAGTATAACATTCGGTAACCGTAGAGGCGACTGATCAACAAATCGAAAGTTATCCTATGTCATACAAAGTTAATGATCTCATGGATTGCGCCTTGTGGATAGAGTATAGTAGCTAACCCGGTATGTTTAATGAGTGTTGATTAGGTGGAGGGTTAGCCGCTGGTACACCCTGTATACATACCCGGTCAACACTTAGAGAACATATTGGAATCGAGTTTTGATATCCATTCAATATATTAACGGTGTGGAGGGTTAGCCGATGGTACACCCTGTATACAAACACTTTTAATGTATTGAATGTTGAGGTTAAAATTCGGACTATGCTTTACCCACCTTGTTATGACTTGACCTTTTATATAGTGTTGAATGTTTTCGTGATTGTATTGTTGATTGTAAATTGTATGATTGCTGAAGCCTTAGATTATTGCCATGATAATATCCCTGTAGAGATAACTATATTCATGCAATGATTTAGAAGGATTTAGGTATGTAATGTTTGTTATATGACAGTCGATTTTGCTTATTCGTGTGAGAACTAACTTGCTGATATAACACGCGTGTCCAGGAAAATGGTTAGACCAAGGAGAGCTAACACTAACTATGGACCTCAGAATGAACCCGAGGACCCGATTGAACAAGAAGTAGTTGGTGGACGTGGTGGCAGAGGTGGTCGTGGTGGCAGAGGTGGTCGTGGAGTTAGAGGTGGCCGTGGAGGTCGTGGTGGCCGAGGTGGTCGGGGTAATGCTAATCCCCCGATAACCGCCGAGGTTGTCGCACAAGCTCTAAATGACCTCATGCCGGATCTTATGGCCCGAATTCAAGCGGCCATGGGAAATAATAATGAACAAGAAGAACCGGAAGATGAAGCGGTTCCCGTACAAAATGAACAAGAAAACGTAAATGTAAACGGTGTAGGTGTAGGAGAAGTTTTACCTAGACCGGATTATGATGTTCGTCAACCAGGATGCTTGTTTAAAGACTTTAAACTTTGTGGAGCCCCGGAATTTAATGGAGAAAGTGGTGCTACGGGTTGCTTGGAATGGTTAGAGAGCATTGAATCTATCATTGCTCGAAGTGGTTGTGCCTACCACCAAAGAATCACTTATGCTTCTGGTATGTTGAAAGGTGGGGCTCTTGAGTGGTGGAACGAAGAAGTTGATGAATTGAGGATTGATGCGGCTAATAATCTTGTATGGGGAGAGTTCAAGAATATGATAACTACTAAGTATTGCCTGGCCCATGAACTGAGGAGATTGCAAGTGGAAATTTCTAAACTTGCCATGAAGGGAGGAGACTACGAGAGTTACACACGCCGTTTTGGCCAACTCTCTAGACTCATTCCTCATTATGTGAGACCCCAAGAGGTTAAGATTGAGAAGTATGTTGCGGGATTGCCATATGAAGTGAGAGTGCTTGTCTCTCACCCCACCATGCCTTTGACTTACAAAGAGGCAACCACCCGTACTGCTAGTATAACCTTGGAACTCATTAGAGGTGGTAAGTTAAATAGGAACGATAACAAGAATGACAATAAAAGGAAGGATGTTGCCGAGTCAAGCGGCACCAAGAAAGATGATCGGCGTGATAATAAGCGCCATGGTCGTGGTGGAAAGGTTTTTGCGGCGGTAGTACCAACAAAGGGTCCTCAACGGGTTGGTTACACATGGGGTAGTCCTTTATGCCCTAGGTGTAATCGCCATCATTGGCCCACTGTGAATTGTGATGCTTGTTTTCATTGCAACCTACCGGGACACACCTCAAGATTTTGTCCAACTAACCCCCGGAATGGTCATTTAAATGTTGCTCCCCTTAATGCTATACGTCCCCCGATGGTTCCGGGTTCTTGTTATGAATGTGGTAGCCAAGACCACTACCGCAACCGGTGCCCAAATCTTATTGGCCAACAAGTCCAAGTGACCGTGCATCCTAACCAGTTGCAAATTGCCGGTCTGAATCAAAACCGAGGAAACCAAGGACAACAACAACAACCTCCTCAAGCTCCTCGCCAACATTTGGCCCCCCGTGGAAGAGCTTTTGCCGTGAATGCGGCCGAGGCTCGTGGGGATCCTAATGTCGTAGCAGGTACCTTTCTCCTCA
>CM067170.1:25788703-25805541 GCA_034093135.1 Erigeron breviscapus | reverse complement strand
CTTCAAAGTAACAAGGAATAGAACTGGAAAGACCAAGTATCGTCCAGTACACATACCAACCAGATTGCTTTTCAATTTCGACTCCTGGGCGACTAAGCAATTCATGATTCCCTAGAGTGACATAAATTTGTCTTGAGAGACCAGAACACACTTCCGAAACACTACATACTGATTCCTTTTTTTCTTACAATTGACCCTATAATTAAGTCATACTCAGTCTCGACTTGCTCTTCACTACCTCTTATAAGACCAGGTACATAACTCTTCATTTTCACCTTGTACTTAACCTTCCAATCAGCTCTAAGATCAAATAAGAAGTGCTGCTGACTGATTTTAAGATCAGCCAACAAATCAGATTTAGCCTTAATCATTTCATCAGACCGTAAACGATTAAGAGGGACTTGCCTCTTTCGAACACACAATGAACTAGTGTTCAAGTGGCCATCATGACAATCATTATCAAACATCAAAATTCGAGCATTTATAGGAATAACACAAAAACCCATACCATAATAATCGAATCTGGAATTAAACACAAGTGCTCGGTTAGTAGTTGTTACCCCTATGCCTTCCTTAAGCCATTGAGTTGTGACTGGTAGTGACTGAGTAGGTATGGAGTTCTTCCTCAGGCATATAGACATTGCTTGTTGAACTTCAACTGATGGATCTCCAGTTGGATCTTCAGTTGGATCTTCAGTTGGATCTTCATCAGTAAAAGCTTCACTGGAGTACACTTTTCGCTGGACTTCATCAGTGAGAGTTCCAGTCGAATGTACTACTTGCTGGGCTTCTTGGATCAGCGATGATTTATCACCAGCAGCTCTTATGGACTCTTTTTCGCTAGTAACATAACAAAAACAGGTCTGGCTAACACTTCCTTGCTGGGATTCATCAACACTAACTTCACGAGAATGATTAGCATTCCGATTCAGCAAGAAATCATCAAGGTCAGCTTCAATTACTTCTTCACCATCGTCATCATAAACACATGGTTGGAAAAAATCATCTTCTTGCTGAACGTCATCCATATCAAGTGAATGATCATTCTCTTGAAGAGTAAAAAGTCATCAGCAACATCACTTATTTCTTCTTTATCATAAATAGGCTCTTGTTTAACATCGACTTCAACTTTTATCTTTTTGAAAGAATTAGGGACTGATCTAATCTCCATAAGATTTAAATTGCAATCAATGAGTTACTTACGAGAATTTTTCTTTTTTGTTTCTCTCACATGATTTTCTAACACATCTAAGATTATCCCCATTTGTTTTTCAAGAGATTTAAGTTGTCTATCTCTTCGAAAATTCTCTAAAGCAAGATTTCTATTATAACCCATTTCTATTATCTAAATGAAAAGATAATCAAAAATAGATCTAGACAAGAGAGATCAGATCTGAAATTGGAAACCACAATTTCATGAATAAACACATTCAGATCTAAACAATAATATTCAAATAACGATCAGATCTATGAAGATTTGAGACAACTTATCCAAACAGATTTTTGACAAAGAAACAAACACCAACAGGATAAAAAGATTAAGAAACCTTTTTCAAAACCTGGCTCTGATACCAAATTTGATGCGTAAATCACGCGACAAACTACAGCGGAAGACTATTTTTGGTATTTTCTGGATTTTATATGAAATAAACAACAACAAGACAATAAAATAAAATGATAGATAAAAGAATCCACCACCAAGACTCGTAAAGGCCAGCCACCGGAATCAAGGATAAAGGAAACACTCCGCTCCACACTACAATCGATAAAGGTCTAGCCACCACGATTATAGATAAAGGAAACCGAAGATTTTAAGACCTCACCACAATATTTGATAAAGAATAAGTCACCACAAATATTGATAAAGGGTAAAAGAAGATTTTTGTGAGAAATAGAGGCTGTTCTATTAATTTCATTCAACATCAACTAACTGCCTTACAATGAGAAATTAAGCACCTTATTTATAGCCACACACATGCTATTTCCTAGGAATAAAGAAATACAAATATTAAATAAATAAAAGGCTGTCATGTGCTAAGGACAACCACTAATTTATCCACCAATAGGAAAAGTACAGACAAAGCTTCTAGAAAGATTCCTTCTGCACAAGGGCCCACAAACCGTTAGAAATAACGTTGTCACACGTGCCTTCCTTATCCCTGTCAACAGCTGTCATTCCTTCTTTATTGGGTCCACTGCCATGTCACCGAAATAAACTGAACTGAACAAAACTGGTGACTTTATTCTGGTATTTCTGGACTGGAGTCGTTCACTGGTAAGCTTCACTGAAGGGTCTTGACTGGAGCCTGGAAACTGGAGACTGGAGCCTGGAGACTGGAGCCTGGAGCCTGGAGTCTGGAGACTGGAGCCTGGAGACTGGAGACTGGAGCCTGGAGTCTGGAGACTGGAGGATCTTCACTGGAGCCTGGATCTGGAGGATCTTCACTGGAGAATGCATCTGGAGGATCTTCACTGGAGAATGCATCTGGAGGATCTTCACTGGAGAATGCATCTGGAGGATCTTCACTGGAGAATGCATCTGGAGGATCTTTACTGGGAGAATGCATCTGGAGGATCCACCTGGAGGAGCCATCTGGAGGATCCATCTGGAGCCTTGAAACTGGAGCATCTCACAGGAGTGCAACTGACGGATACTCGCTGAAGTGTCACTGGTCAGTAGCACTATTGAAATGAAGTTACTGAAGAGTTGTTGTTGATCAAGGCTTGTTTTGTCACTAATGAACTTTAAGACCAACGACTTTTGTCTTGGTTGCAAAACTTCAATACTCGAATTAGTATCAAGATCAACATACACCAGTAGTATAATGCCAATAAAGGATATCCAGGGGTACATGGTTGCTTGCTGATCTTTGATTAATAAATATACGAGCCAAGCCTTTTTGTGGAAATGACTCGGGGTCATTTCTGCATCAAGTGCTCTATCAGCTGCTAGGAGAAAAGGTGCACTATTGTGAATTTGGTCGATTCGAGAAGTAAGAAACTTAAATGAGTTGGTTTGTTCAGTAGCAAGTGATACTATAGTACTGTTAAGTTGTTCAATTTGCTCTGACAAAAGCCCGATTGAATGTTCAAGTGCAATAAATGTGGGAGTGGCCATGGTTTAGTTGAGAAAGAACGGTGGTTGATTTGGATGTGTGAAAATATAGTTTCACATAAAGAAAAATGTAAAGGAGAGAAGGAAATTTCAGAAGCCTATTATTTTTACAAGTGCTTTTCTTATATAGAGAACGAAAGACGAAGTGTGACCTTGGAAAACGGACAGGTGTCCATAAAATTACAGTAATCTATAATCATCACGATAGTAATATGATTTTTGAATGCTTCTCTTTACCTTTGGGTCGTTAAAAATCAATTTGAATTGATTAAGGGAAATTCTTTTAACTGGGGAATTTCCCTACCTGACATAAAAATTCAAATGAAAAAGATAAAGGAATTTCCTTTTTGTATTATCACTGGTATGGTACCCAAATGTTGCGTCGGATACCATTTACAGGACATTAAAAACCATGATTTTCAGAAACAGTATGAGAAGGCAAACAGTTGAGTAATAGTCTATAATAGATAACATAGTTGTCTACAGCTCAAACTTCATAACATGTTAAAGAGAAAGAAAGTTGTATTTCATCACTGATACAAATTGAATGATAATCATTACATTATTTAAACAGAAATACAACAACTAAAACTATAGCACACTTAAAAACCATACAAAGAAACCCACGTGGCTACGAAGAGTAATGGAACCACGCCAAGAACGAACGCAACTAACCATTGAAAAGCTTCATCCAATGGAAGTTGAGCCACAGTAAGTAACCAAGCTATGATAATTATGTAAATCACGATTAGGAAAGGGCTCAACATTTTTGGTATAAGTTTTCGTTACGGTTAGATTTTGAGGAAGGAAAATTTTAAGTTGATACGGAGAAAGGTGTGTTGTGGTATTATTATATAGTCTAAGAATGAGCCGTTTCTAACGGTCAATTATGGAAAGAGAAATAAATTTGAATCTGTGTGATGCTATAGTTAGACTTACTTGTATCTAGACAGAACATCTATGCTATATCATAAATGTGTAAGTAGTTCATACTATATATGTACATGTTGTTGGTTATTATGTGGATTATTATATGGGCACAAATTGTATAACCATTTATTTATACACTAGTGCTAAATGTTTATTGTGTTGAGGATTGTGTACAAGTTCATCTTACTCTGCTGAGAGTAGAAGGATTCTGTTTAGAATCATGAGTTCGTCCTACTCTGTTGAGAGTAGAAGGATTCTGTTTAGAATCATATGAGTATATCTTACACTGTTGTTAGTAGAAGGCATCAATTATGGGTGTTCCTTGTATCTTGTTGTTAGTTATGTGTGATTGTCTAATGTAAGATTAGATACTTAGATGCCATGTCTCCTAATATCGATTAATTGGCACTAAGACAAAACATAAATCAAGTTAAGTATATTTTTATTTGATACAATCTTGATTTCGAGGGCGAAATCCTTTTATCTGGGGAATAATGTAACATCCGTAATTTTTACCGTTTGACTGTACTTGTAATTTGATTAACTACTTGAATAAACGAAAATTTTGGGCCTAATTGTGTTCATTTATCTGTAAATTGGGCCAATTATAATGTCATAATTGGATTTCTAGAATTAAGCCCATGTTACGATCATGATATTGGCCCATATGTGTTATGGAAATTATATTATAGACGTTAATTGAGTAACTGTGGTAAGAGGGGAAAACGTATACACAAAAACCTTAAGTATAATGTACGGTTTAAACAGTGTCGGTGGCACAGTGTCGGTGGTACAGTGTCGGTGGTTATCTAATAATTCCATTAATGAGACAAAGCCCGACATAATTTATGGAAAGTAGGAATAATCGTGAAAATTATCACAAGTTATATTTGGTTTATTAATTGAATAATGTTACTATTAGACATTCAACATAACTTTTATAAAAAGGTTATAAACCGTGATTTATTTTGGTTGTTTAGTAATCATGGACCCGTCAAGTAGCGGATATATATATATATATTATTGATACACAGTCATGTAGCGGATATATATATCCATACTATCCTCACATTTATTTATCTATCTTTTATTCCTTTCTTTGAGAATGCAGAACCAAACCCCCCAAATGGCTCTTCTTTTTCTTATCTTCTTTTCTTCTAAATTCAAGACTCATCATCACCATCTATGTTGAGTAACTTAACCATAATTTTGTGTGATAATAATAATAATCTTTAATTGGTTCAAATTCAAGAGTTTTATCCAATTTTCTTATGATTATGTTGAAGGTCAACGGAGCTTTTGTAAGTAAAATTCATCCTCGAAACTTTTTATTTAGTAACAAGATTCATAGCTCATAAAGAGGTCATTGTTTTGTTCATATCATAGTTAGTTTTGTCATTTGTTCAAGGTTTTTATTTCTTCAAAGTTCATTAATGGTAACATGAGATTTTGGAAGTGGGTTTTGGTTTTGAGATGATATATATGTTAGATTATACTTGTATTAAGTTGTGTTAAACTTTGGTAGCTCGATTTTAACGTTTGGTGTGTCGATTTGAGGTCAAAAACCCGTTTTTTTTGAGATTCTTTTGTATATCGCGTCGTGAGGAGCCTTGCTCGCGTCGTGAGGCTTCAGGTTTACAAGGATTTCGTCTAAAGATCAAAATATCGCGCCGTGATACCAAAATATCGCGCCGAAAGTCATTTTCTCGCGCCGCGAAGTCAATTTATCGCGCCGTGATAAAACTGCAGAAAAGTCATTTTCAAACGCTTATAACTTTTGATCCGTAAGTCCGTTTTCGATGATTCCAGTGACCACGGAAGCGTAAATGAGTCTACTTTCTAATGGTATAGGCCTTTGAGTCCAGAACATAGTTTGAACGAACAAAATGTTTTGTTTAAGCAACAGTGGTCAAGTTTCGACTAGTCATTATGAAACAAAACGTGACTATTTCACCTCGGTTGGATCAAAGCCTTATAAAATGGACATAATAAAGCTTTTATGATAAGAATAGGGCAATACTCATAGGACCTTACCTCTTGAGATGCTTTAGGATTAATGTAATACGTGTATGATAGGTTTTGGCTATCGTGGACATCGGTTCTACTTCCTTTCGACTTGGTGCTTTATTGCTCATCTCAGGTGAGTTCCGTAGCTCCCTACTCAATTGAGATTCGGGCTAAAAAGTGTACATATACATGTTTGTTTGATTATTTGATTGATTTGATTTACGGTTTATTGATTGTTGGATTAAATGTTTGGATTGAAATATGGAACTGATTGATTGATGAATAATGGATAGTTTTGATTGAGTATTTGATGGCTTATGCATGTGATTGTGATATGATAATTTATTTAGGATAGATGTACATACATGAAAGTCGGTTATGCCTTCAAAGGGTTTAAGATGTGGTGGGAATGCTGCGGGTGACCCTATATATAAGCATCGTGGACTAGTTGAAAGTAGAATCCTCCTAAGTGTATGTATGTATAGTTTCTGTTGTTGGTTGATTGTTTGACTTGTGGTTGGATTTGGGGAAACCGATTTATGGGATTCGGTTGGTAAACTGTTAAAGCAGGTTGTTTAACCGTAAGGCTACCATAGCAGGTTGATTAACCGTAAGGCTACCAAGGCAAGTTGTTGAACTGTAAGGCCACCTTCCGAGTACTTTCAAGTACTTGATGCCAAGTATTGGCCATACTTGATGATTTGATATGATGATGTGGACCAAGTATCGTGATACTTGATGATATTGAGGTACATTGCATAACATTGACACGCATATGATGCACGTATTGACATTCATACACATTTTATGCATTGCATGACATTGATGTGCTTACGATACATTATTTGGAATGATTCCATTTGTACTTGATTGTATATGAACTGTTTGTATCGTTTGTTGTTGGATATTTATTTGACAAGGATGCACGATATGTTAACCTCAATTGTCTAACAGGTGACGTACATGTGTTTTGTTGTAAGTACACTGTTTGATGTTGTTATTAATGATGATGTTATTGATGATGGTTCCTTGTGAACCATTACTACGAACTCACCAATCTTGTGTTGACACTTGCTAGTACACTTTTCAGGTAATCAGGTGAATCAAGATAGAGATACATGATTGTTGATTGCTTGGACCCGGACTTGGACTGATATGGATCAAGGATTCATTTACCATCTTTAGCATTATCTTAGGATTCATTTGCTCTTTATTGTGCTTTAAGCATTTTTGTATTAATTATTGATGTTGGATTCACCGAATCCTTTATTTCATATAGTTCATATTCTACGATAATTCCACTGTGTGCTATATAATTTCCGTAATACTTCGGGCCCAGCTCGGGGTGTTACACCATGACCCTCCACCACTTTGCTTGACCAATGGGCATCCTCCCAACCCACTCTTTCTCCCTCTCTCACGGCCATACACTCCCCCCCACACACACTCTTTTCATTTTTAGTAAAACACAACACACACACATCTCAAAACTTTCTCTCAACTTTTCTTCACACTTTTCTTCACCATTTTCGGATTTTGCAAGGAAAAATGGAGCTTAAATCTAATCTAAACTATTGTGATAATAACTTTTCTTGTTAATTCATCATCTAAGGTCAAGTATGGAGTCATTGGGTGTCCATGAAGCCACGAAAATCAGCCTACATATATGTTTTTCGGTTGCATGTATTCAAAGAGAAGGCTAAAAATCTTAACTAAACAACTATAACAATAAGGGTTCAAGCTAGGTCATTCAAGGGTGTGTCAAAGCAAGTTAGGGAGCTCATTTTTGTGTCATATGGTCGTGGGTTTGGCTGCCAAAACAGCCCCCATTTCGAGTCATCAAGGGTATAAAACATCATCTCCTTGTTTAATCTATCATGTTTTTGTATATACTAAAAGATCTTTATCAAAAACCATGCTTTTCTTTGATTTTTCTTCTTGAAATACACTTAATGAGGGCATGTTGATAGAATCTTTCCTTTCATGCCATTGCATGTCAAGATCTAGAGGAAAGATTCAAGGATTCAACTTAGATAAGACCCAAAAGTGATGGTTCATAAGAAAGCTTTCAAATTTGTTGATGAATCCTTACAAAATCGGTTCTTGTTGATAAAAATGAAGCTTACTTTCTGTGATATTTCATAAATAAACTCATTTTGTTGTTGCAAGAAAGATTTAATAAAAGTTTTGTTGCTAAAATGGTTAGATGGTCACATGCATTCACTTTTTGTATGATTTTTGTAAGAACTATATTTTGTTGATTAAGTTTTGTATAAATTCAGTTTAATATGATGAAGAATGATCTTGAATATGTTTGAAATCAGTGAATATTGATGTTAAAGTGATACAAAAGGAGTGTTAATCTTGTAAGTGATAAACTAAAGTGTTAATTAAGCAAGAAAAGCCATGGGTGAGTTGTGTTAACCAAGAAACATTCTGACAGAATCAGTTTTCTGTCTTTGAACGGATAAACTGGGCATGTGAGGGCAGTTTCAAGCAAAACTTTCAAAATAAAAGTTGTAGATAAACGAGTTAAAGTTAACTTCCAACTGGAATCAGTCAAACATACTGAACCAAATAAAAGATATGATTTTTCTACTAAAACTGGTCAAAACTGCACTTTTTGTCTGAATATTTTATCAACTTTAACAATTTTTATCTCCTAAACCATAAGGCTCCAGGAGGTCATACTTGGTGGAACGTAGGTTCAATGTGTAGTAAACTTAAAATAAAATCATGGAATTTTTGTTAAGAGTATGACCCAAAGAACTTTTATAAAACATTTGGGTATGTAGGTGCCCTATCGTTGAACGGATCTTTATAAGACGTGATTCGTTATGTCAAGAGTGCGGAATCCTCTTGAGATAACTAGATTGCTATTGCCTTTTGTCAATTAATGAGTAATTAATTAACCCAAGGTCACACACGAAGTGTTAACTCGTGTACAAGATCACACGAGGTCCAATTCGACTTGATATTATCAATTCGTGTAGGTTCGATCCAAAAAGCTTCCTAATTACGTTAATTAGTGTTGTATTTATACTAATAGGGTATTGGTTCGTGTGGGCTTGGACTTTACGTGAAGTAATTAAGCCAGATTAAACAATAACCAACCGGCCTCGTGCTGACGTCAGCACGAGGGCAATCCTATGTCGATGACGTCAGCACGAGGTCGTCCCTTTGGTTCTTTGTTTGACTTTGTTTGACCTGTACATAACATCCAACCATCGTTTAAGTGTTCTATGACACTAGTAAACCTTGGTTCTATATTCTTGTACCTGCAAAACAATAATATAACACACAAACACAATAATAAACATAAACAGATATAATATTGAAGTTCAAACGTAATCATTAAATACCAACATAAGTTCTTATTTAAACGATTACAATTTATTCCTAAAAACAAAAACGTTAACCAAATCTATGTTGCTATTGTCACACAAATCTGCATCTACAGGGTATGCAAAACAGTGACTGTTTTGACCACTTCACTTATAAAAATATTTAGAGGTAGTAAACATTCTTTATAAATTAAGACAAAAATTACAAAATAAGTGGACACATATAGAATGTTGTATAAAAATCAGGAGGGTCCAAATAATTAGCTTTAACCCCGAATTAGTGGCCAACATTTCATAAATCTGTTGTATAAAAACAGAAAATTTGTAAGTAATCTTATAACTTGTGTGATGGGCTATGTAATGAACTAAGGAGTTAATGGGCTAGCCCGGCCCAATTAGTGTACCCAATGGACCATAAATCAGTAGGCCCACTTGGCCCAATAAACCATATAGCCCAATAACCAATTTAACCCACTAAGCATATAACCCAACTAAGGTTAAGCCCAATAACTAAATTAAGCCCAAGTCACTTAAAAGCCCATTACACTTAGGCCCAATTGGTAATGGCCCATAACACCTAAAAGAATTTCATAAACCCGAGTGATCGTAAGATTATCAATAAGTATGTGAGATAATAGTTAAGTATAATTAAGTGACGTGAAACACAAATTAAATGGATAAACGGAAATAACTAAGTTAATTAAAATATAAAATGATACATCGAGCGGTAATTTACACTAAAATTGATTACACATCCAAAGATGTTTAAGAGAACGTAACTTAAGGTGGCATTAGCATATGATAACCTAAGATGCCAAACGAAACCACAAATGAAGCCAAGTTACCGAAATTCTAACAACTTATAACTACGTATATAATGAAAGTAACCTTTTTACACCATCACTCTCTACAACAAAAAAGATGCGAATATTAGCAATACACTTGGATTCCATAATTGATGACAACTTAATGAAAGTGGCATTTCTAAGTGATGGCTTAAGATAGGAACTTACGTATATTAGTCCTCTCGTAGGGATAGTCTTGGCTTTGAAATGTTGAGGACCAGAATATATGATCAAGGAAGCTATAGATGGGAAGTACCCATTTTGGATAAGTGAATATAATATGTCGGCATATCAAGGTGAGTCATAACCCCCTTTCAAACTCTTTTATGTGTTTTACTTAAGGGGTGAAAAGCATGATAAATAAAATTACTTTCTTATATGAAATGATCTTTGAAATAATGATAATGATATGGGAATTATATTGTATGTTCAACGTGTTATATGTTATATGATGATCTTGAGTACTGTCAAACGGTGGTCCCCTGTACACTACTATTAACTCATTGAGGCCTGTAGTTAGAGGGTTGCGCAACTAGGATTCGTCCCCTCACTCACCAAGATGGCAGCGGGTTGACTGGCCGCCTATGTGGCCGCCCTCATCTCCGGTCTGCCTAGGGGTGCTCTAATCTACTTATATATATTATTGGTCGTCTCCATGGCACGACCCATTTATTATTATTATTGCACGTGATTGACAGCATGTGCTTCTATTATTATCTCTTCGGGACATATTATCATTATTATTATTTTGACTAAAATGGTCTTAGTAGTGGCTCAAGACAAACTCATCGAAATTATGTCATTGGTAATCTTACCATTGACCAAGTGTTGATATTATTATTGGTGATTGGTTGGTATTTGTTGAACATACGGTTTGGGTATACGAAATTATAATAGAACCCATGGTTATATGGCAATGGCCTTTGTGGGACTTGGTGATATTGAATTATTGATGACCGCATGGTTTGGGTGTGATATATGAAAATCGATTGATATATTTTTCTTTCTTACGATGAATGTGACAAATGAGAACTTTATAATTTACCAGGGATTCTCAACTATTTTGTAATGACATTATGGTATTTGAAAAACTTGATGGATTGATATGGGAATTTTTCCGGCCATGTGGTTTGGGTATATTGATATCTGATAATATGTTTTCTAAGTATTGAAATGATTATGTAACGAAATTTACTTAAAAACCTATGCACTCATCAACTACGTTTTCGTAGTTGACACTTTTTCTTCATGCTTTTCAGGAATTAGCATAAGCTTTGAGGATTATATGCATCATGTTTGTTTACATTGCACTTTGGAGTCAAAGATCAAACCTTGTGATGGGCAACGGAATCCGCCTTGATCATTGTAGTATATCATCTCATGTATTTGTTATTTGTTTCGTGGACTTAATATCCAAGTATGGTGGACGCATTGTACTTGGGAATTGGTTCACATGCTTGTGCATTGTAAAATTATTTTTATCAAATAAAGCTATGGTGAATGTTTATCTATTATCCTTTGTTTTGAATACTCGACTTTCTGTACATCTCATTGTTCCGCCTTAGTTGGGGTGTTACACATCCGCTCCGAAATGGGTGTCCTTTTTAGGGTTTTAGAATGCGTCCCTCCCCCTCCGAATCAAATTTGATTTTCCACGTCCCTCCCCTACTAAATCCCGCTCTAGGGTTTAGGGTTTGAAGGTCGAGGGTTAGCCGTTAGGCTAACCTTACGACTTCAAACCCTAAACTAAAGCACGGGGCCGAAGGCCCCCGTAATCACACTTCCCCCTAGGATTAGCTTTTAGCCCCCAAGGGTTTAGATTTTAGGGTTTTAGAATGCAACTTTTCTAAAATGTATGCATAAAATCAAAAATGATTTTGCATTGATTTTTAACATTATACATGTGAAATCAAATTTGATTAGCAATTAAGCTTTAGTTTAGGGTTTGAAGTCGTAGGGTTAGCCGTTAAAAGCGCGGGGCCGAAGGCCCCCGTAATCACACTTCCCCCTAGGATTAGCTTTTAGCCCCCAAGGGTTTAGATTTTAGGGTTTTAGAATGCAACTTTTCTAAAATGTATGCATAAAATCAAAAATGATTTTGCATGATTTTTAACATTATACATGTGAAATCAAATTTGATTAGCAATTAAGCTTTAGTTTAGGGTTTGAAGTCGTAGGGTTAGCCTTAACCCTAAACTAAAGCGCGGGGCCGAAGGCCCCCGTAATCACACTTCCCCCTCGGATTAGCTTTTAGCCCCCAAGGGTTTAGATTTTAGGGTTTTAGAATGCAACTTTTCTAAAATGTATGCATAAAATCAAAAATGATTTTGCATTGATTTTTAACATTATACATGTGAAATCAAATTTGATTAGCAATTAAGCTTTAGTTTAGGGTTTGAAGTCGTAACCCTAAACTAAAGCGCGGGGCCGAAGGCCGCCGTGATCATATTCCCCTCGGATTAGCTTTTAGCCCCCAAGGGTTTAGATTTTAGGGTTTTAGAATGCAACTTTTCTAAAATGTATGCATAAAATCAAAAATGATTTTGCATTGATTTTTAACATTATACATGTGAAATCAAATTTGATTAGCAATTAAGAAGTCGTAGTTTACAAAATCAAATTTGATTTTATGTATACATTTAGAAAAACAAATGAAGTCCATATCAAGAAGCATTTACATAATCACATTTGATTTTATGCATACATTTAGAAAAAGAAATAGAGTCGATATCATGAAACCTATACAAAATCAAATTTGACTTTATGCATTTAGTGTCAAAAAGCTATACAAAATCATATTTGATTTTATGCATACATTTAGAAAAACAAATAGAGTTCATATCATGAAACCTAAACAAAATCAAATTTGATTTTATACGGACAGTGTTAACAAGTTATACAAAATCAAATTTGATTTATGCATACATTTAAAAATACAAATGGAGTTCATATCAAGAAACCCTTACAAAATTAAATATGGAACAGAACTAAACACAATTTATCATATTTCACAACCAATTTTGATTTGTTAAACAAGAACACAATCTGTAGACAAATGATCAACTAATGAAAACTATCATCCAAGTATAAAATCTGTAAACAGCTAAAAATTATTTATTTCTAAACAGGTATAATAAAGAAAAAATGCTTGTCTAATTGTTTGTAGCTCCTTCAGTATCCATGTTTTCATCTACTTTTTGTTTCTTCTTTCCACATGTCCTGTTGTTGTGACTCGTACCTCCACACTTGCTGCAATTTCTCCGACAGTTTTCAAGTGTTCCATACTTTTTTACAAACACTGGTTGTCGTTTATAATCAACTATTGGCACAACAAAAACTGCGATCCATCTGGTGTTTGAAATGTTTGTGTAACATTTGTTTTAAGTGTTTTTTTCAGCACAAGAACTATATGAAAATATACATGTCAAAAACAATAATCATATATGATTTTACGTATCAAATTGAGTCAAGGCAAATGGCTTCCATACAAAGAAACCTATTCAAAATCAAAATTGATTTTAAGCATACACTGTGAAAACTTATACAAAATCATATATGATTTTACGCATACAGTGTGAAAAACCTATACATAATGAACTATTCAAAATCAAAAATGATTTTACGCATACATTGGGGAAAACATATACAAAATCATATATGATTTTGTATAACACATTGAGACAAAACCAAATGAGTTCCATACAAAGAAACCCATTTAAAATCAAAAATGATTTTAAGCATACAGTGTGAAATACCCATACGAAATCATATTTGATTTTATTCATACATCTAGACAAAACAAATGAGTTCGGTATCATTAAACCTATTCAAAATCAAATTTGATTTTCATATATTGTCAAGAAAATATACAAAATCATATATGATTTTGTATAGTACATTGAGACATACAATTAGACAAAACAAATTTAGTCCATAGCAAGAAACCTACACAAAATCAAAATTGATTTTACGCATACGGTTTTAAAAACCTATACAAAATCAAATTTGATCTTGTGCACACATTGAGAAAATATACATACAGTTTCAAAAAGCTATACAAAATCAATTTTGATTTTATTTATACATTTACACAAATAAATGAAATTTATTTCTACAAACCTATACACAATCAGATTTGATTATATGCTTGAATCTGTTGTATTTCGTATTATATGTGTTTGTCTTGACCAATCAAGTCTGATTGGTTTAGCCAATCAAATTTGATTTTATTCAGAATCATAAAGGTGATTAATTCATATTATCAAACTTTGGTTTAGACATTTCATTAAACACCTTGTATGCAATACTCAATCAAATGTGATTTGATTCAAAATCATATATAAGAAACTTTGGTTTAGACATTTTATCAAACACCTTGTAGGCAATATTGTACCAAACAACAAAATTAATCAAATAATTGATAAAATTTAACAAATTCAAGATGTTAGAATAGATCTAATCACATGTTATCTAATTACATTGGATTATCACCTGACAAATTTCGAATTTACATAAAAAAAAGTCATATATTCGTATTCAAAAGATCTTCCATTGTTTATTAATATCTTCAAGATCAATTGATGATGACTGATGGAGATGATGACGACGACAAAGACAACGATGGCTGTGCCATTTCGATTGAAACGTGTGGTGGTGCTAATGGTGTTGTTGTTGCTACTGATCAGTTTCAAGAGGGGGGAGAGAAAGAGATCTGTGTGTGTTTGGAGAAAAGTAGGGATTGGGGGGGGGGGGGGGGGGGAGGGGGGAGAGAAAGAGATCTGTGTGTGTTTAGAGCTAAGAAAAGGAGGGATTGGAATAACATGTCAAATGACCAAACTACCCCTCCGTGTTTTTTTTCTTTTTTTAAGCTGACCGTTGATCTCTTTTGATCTAAGGGCTGAGATTTAGCCCTTGGATCTCACAAAATTTTAAGGATTTGCCTGATTACAACTCATAATCATATTAGTATAACAGGAGGGTTAAATACTTATACTCGTATATAATAAGTTCTTGTAACTGATTTTTTTGATGAACGTCAATTAAACTCCCATAATAAGAAAGTGATTACTATGCATACATTAACGATTTTTTGCATAACATATATATATATAGCTTTGAGGCTAGAGGTTAATCCTATTAACATAGCTAGCTTGTAAACAAGTAACATCTTGAGGTTATCGACTTCTCTTAATCATTTTCGGACCCTTTTTTTATAACCATCTGGGGATAGTACGTTATTAAGTTACCTAAGGATGTTCAAATTGAAATCTCAGACAATCTAGCTTGTTATGCATATGTATATATGCTATTAACTTAACTATTGTCCTAAAGGTAAGTAAAATCATTAATTAAAGCCACTATTGAACTATCTTACGATCCTCTTAATTAATAATCCTCTTGACAATAGTTAAAATATTACAAATGACAAAATCAACTGTAGTAAGACATATCATTTTCCTTGATTACGTACATACCTTGCGGATAAGAAAAGGCGGAGGATGTGGCGGCGGCGCATTAAAGAAAGAAATAGTGGAGGATGGTGGACGTACGGAAGATGTGTAGAGAAGGTAGAGAAGATGGCGACGTCCCATTCCGTAAGACGGTCTCTGTTTTCAGATAACAATGACCAAAAAAAACAAAATTAAAATATGTGTAACATTTAGTATTTACTCACTACTCGTATTCTATTTTTATATCTCAAAAGTTGCATGAAATGGATATACATACAACATAAGGTGGTGGCATCAAAGCAAAAGAAGAGAGTGCCCCAATGGTTGCACTACTAGAAAAATAGCCTTTAATGACACCTAAATTATGACACACGCATTTTAATGACAAGCAAAAACGGGTGTCATAAAAATACTGTCATAATTTGTAAAATCTGAAGGGTTTATGACGCGCAATTTTTAGTGTCATAAAAAAGTGTAGTGTAACACGGGATACACTTTCTTTGCGTGTCATCCTAAGTGTCGTCTTATTATTTTGTTTTCCCGCTATTGATCACAAAAGCTATTTCCAGTTCCCGCTATTGACAAAAACCCCCAAAATAAAAAAAACCTACGTATAATATATATCGCCTCTCTTAAAATATTATCACAATCTCTTAAAATATTATCACAATCCCTAAGTATATCGCTACAAATCCAAAATCCCTACAAATCTTCTTTGCTGCTACTAAAATATTATCACAGATCGAAGCCCTAAAATATAATATATTTGCTCTACACCAAGATTAAGGCATTATCACAAGCCCTAAAATCCTCTATATTTGCTGCTACAAATCGAAGCCCTAAATATATTTGCTGCTACAAATCGAAGACGAACGAATTGAAGCCCTAAAATTACTGTCCAGATTGTTCACATTGTTCAATTGGTAAATTTTAATTTCACTCTCTTTTTGTTAAATTATTATTGATTATATATGTATATATATTATATATGTATATATGTATATATATATGATTATATATATATATCTCTATGTATATATATATATGTATCTGTGTCTATATTGAATGCAAAAATATATTTGATATCTATATATCTATTATCTATATAGCTATATATATGTATCTGTGTCTATATTGAATGCAAAAA
>CM067170.1:25760566-25779747 GCA_034093135.1 Erigeron breviscapus | reverse complement strand
CTAGTAACCTACTACACAAATTTAGAACTGTCTTACCCGGTGGCATTCAGATTACACTCACTTTTTCGTCAAGAATCTTTATATCATAAAGCACAAAGTACGTGAAGAGTTTTGTCGTCTTTTAGAGTCGAGATAGATACACGGGATATTTGAACAAATTTAGTTAGTGAGTCGCTAAACATTCAAAATTGCAACATATAATTCCAAAACACACGAACGAACGTAACTCAAAGGAGTAACGTTAGAATAAACGAGATCATAGTCGGTTTCGATATCGAATAGTGCCGTAACATAACAACCATTAGGAGGAATGTACCTTAACCAACGTTTGGATCACTTTGGTCTCCATTGCCATTCTCTGCAAAAGCTCGGCTACGAGGTTGAACTTGATGGTCTTGTTGGCCACGGCTTTGGTTATAAACGACTATTTGTAGTTGATCGGGGGGAACCGCCACTTGGGCTTGTGGTTCAGTCCATCTAGGACAAGCATCTCTGTAGTGGTCGGGGCTACCACACACAAAACAAACACCTTGATGGCTCCGAGGGTGGTCAGCTTGGGGATAGATGGTTTGAAGAGGTGTTACATTCAATGGTGTCGCTTTCGGTGCTCTACAAATCCCAGCTAAGTGCCCGCGCCGATTACAATTAAAGCAAGTCCCACATTGGTTAGTGGGAGAGTGATGGCGATTACACCTTCCACACAAGGGGTGAGATCCTAAGTAAGTTTTCCTTGCCGGCTCTGCTACTTCAGCTTGTTGTCCGATCCATTTCGGACAATCTTTCACGTAGTGTGCACGACTACCACATCCAAAACACTCGCCTTTTTGTTGATTACCTTGGGGAGGGACGACATGAATAGAACCATCACTGTTGATGCATGTTGATGTGACAACAGCAACTTAGATTTGATTATGTCTTATTCATTTATATGTAATTGATAGATTATGAACATAATGTTTTGGTAATGATCGATTACATGTTTAGGTGTTATATATGTTTATATATGATGTTTGTTATGTATATACAAGTACAAACACAATATATGTTAGGTTTCTTGTACATAAAGTACTTGGAAAATAACTAAGCATAGATGTTGATGGTATTTAGTACTAACGAAGATAACCTTCGTTAGGAACTAACGAAGATAATCTTCATTATATGGGCTGGGCTGCTAAGTTCGTAAGAACAAAGCCCAGCAAGCCCAATATCGATTGTGAACATATATAAACGATTGAAACCCTAAATTGAGGATGCTGATCAGTTTAACACCCCTTAGACGACTAAGTTCGTTGCTACCTTATAGCAAACGAATATAGATCAAATAAGGCTGATTATCTTGATATAATTAGCTATATACACGATAACTAATCAAACTAGTTATCTCGTGAGGATTCCGCACTCACGACATAACAATAGACGATCTCGAGAGCGATCCGTAGCTATCGAGGGACTCACAAGTGGTATCAGAGCCATTCGATATCTTATCGAAGGGTTGAGATCGTTTGTTTGATTGTTATTCTCAAAAATAGCCTCCCGAACACCTTTCTGTCGTTAAGTTCGTTTACCTTACGAACTTAGCGAAACGAAGTTAACTTAATTTCGTTCTACATTTCATCTAACGAAGATAGAAAAAGAAGTTATCTTCATTTTCGTTTTGAATCTTCTTCAAACGAATTTAGTTCACGAATTTAACTTATCTTCGTTCAGATCCTTGTCTACGAACTTAACTTATCTTCGTTCAGATCCTTGTCTACGAACTTAGCTATCTTCGTTCAGAATTTTTGTCCAACGAATTTAGTCATCTTCGTTCAGAGTTTTACGAATTCTACATTTTCGTTCATTTCTTATCTTCGTTTGAACAGTGATTTTTCTTAATGGCTTCCTCATCTACAACCAACAATGCTGTTGCCCAATACCTCAATTCTTTAGTTTATCATGATCATCTGGTAGGACGTACTAATTCTCCACCAAAGTTAGTTTCTTTAGCTGACTTTTGGGCGTGGAGAGGTCGATTTGAAGATTTCATTCAACGAGAAGACTTGAATATGTGGATCATGATCACTGAAGGTTATGAGTGGCCCACTCTTACTGTAAATGGAGTTACTTCTACATACAAGGTGGGAGAATTAACGGGTGAAGAAAAGACTAACTATGCCATTGAAGTAAAGGCTCTCTCTACTCTTCGTATGTGCATTCCTCAAGAGTTGGTGCACCTGTTTCCCAAACAGGAATACAAGACTTCAAAGCAATTGTTCGATGCTATTGAAGCTCATTGTGAAGGTGATCCGCTATTGAAGCAAAATAGAATTAAAATGCTTAAGAAACAATTTGATTGCTTCAATGCCACAAAGAATGAACAAGTTGAGGATCTTATTTTGAGATATCAACATCTTCTTGCTGAATTAGCTTATTTTGATCTAAGATACACTCCTACTGAGATAGTGGATAAATTCTTGGATGGTTTGCCGAAAGCTTACAGAGAATTTCGTCATGGATTGCAAGAAAGAACTGATTATGCATCCCTTCGTATTGACGGAGTTATCTCCACTCTAAGAAACAGAGAAATGAAGGATAAGGCAAAGGATCTTCAAGATAATTTCACACAAGATCCATCTCTCTATCATGCCACTATGAAAAATCCAACAGCTGACGTTAATGCTTTCTTTTCTGGAGTTGGTAATACTGGTGAGACAGACAATTGTGGTCCATTAATGGATGGAGATGATTCTTCCGGATTCATGGCTACTGATGCTGGTAACAGGGGTAAAAGGGCTAATGATGGTGCAAAGACTGGAAATATGAAGTTCGGAAACATTTCATCTTCTTCTGCTGGTTACAAGTCCATGCCTATGAATATGAAATCAGCTGAGGGTAGGATGAATGTATTTGCTGCAATGTGTGCTGCACATGAAGCTTTTGTTGCAGGAGAATCACAGATCCAGCACTTATTGATGAAGATTATGACCAGATAGATCCAGATGATGTTGAAGAAATGGATCTGAAATGGCAATTGGCTATGATCACCAGAAGAGTACAAAAGTTTATGAACAGAACAGGAAGACAGCTTACTGGAGGTACTCAAGGATTTGACAAGTCAAAGGTGAAATGCTATAACTGTGAAGGTTTTGGACATTTTGCCAGAGAATGTCAATGGCCTAAGAGAGAGGCAAATGTTACTCTTGCACGTCAAGATAGAGGTGGTAATCGTCCGTTCAATCAAAATCCTACTAGAGCTCTTTTGTTGACTGATGATCCTACTACAAATGTAAATGGAAATGACAAGGCTGTAGTAGCTGTTCAACCAGATGGTTCTTATGTTTGGAATCTTCCACATGATGAGAACAATAACGCTTATTTGGCCGAAATTCTTGATGATATGGCTCAAATAGTTGATTCTCCGATGATTTCTTGGACACCACAGTCTACCACAGTGAAGAGCATTGTATGAAAATACTAAAAGTTCGAATGTGGAATCTGTTGCTGCTGGTGTATATGATACTGATTCCGAATCTGATGATGAATTAGAAGATGTCAAGAACCTTGATGAAGTGAAAGCTACTGAAGAGGTGAAAGCAGCTGAGGTTAAAGATGATTCTGCCACAGAAAAGGGTGAAAAGACTATTGAGGAGCAGATGCAAGAGTTTGAGATTCCGGCTGGCATGACTGTGGATGACTTTGTTGCTTACATGGCAGATTGCAAAGAGGCAGACCAACAGGTATCTTATTCTTTACATACTATTGTTCATGTTTGCAAAATTGTTAATCGCATGTTTGATGAACTTGAACAAAAGAATGAACAAATTAAGAAATTAGAATCTGTTGTCAATATTGCTCATGATGAAAGAGATAAATTAATTAAAAAGGGTCTAACTGTTAATGATAAAGAAAAATTCTTCAAAGAAAAGATTAGATCCTTAGAGTCTGACATTAGAGCAATGAAAGATAAAGTCAATCAGTCTGTGGCCATAGAAAGAGTAAGTAGTGAAGCTTATTCCTTGTTAGCTAGAAAGTGTGCTACCATAGAAAAGGAACTTGCTGATGCTAGGATAGAAATCTTGGAATTTAAGGCTAAATCTGATTCTACTAGACATTCTGAGCTTTTGATGCATATGAAAAAGTTTGAGAATTCTTCCTCTAAGAGTCTTGAAACTAATAAGATCTCTTATAAAGATGTGCCTCCTCCTTTCAATAATAACTATACTCCTGTTGAACATAATATTCCTGAAATCCTACTTCAACCTAGTGTTGTAAATGATAAACCAAAAGACTCAATTTCCGAGGCAAAGTTGCCTGAGGGAACAATAGAGTCTAAAGGAGTTTCTTCTCAACCTAACAAGGAAGAGAAATTGAAAGGTGTTGCCTTAAATCAGTCTACTCCTTATGGTCAGAAAGACAGTATTGTACACTTTACACTTCATAAGAGTAATAGAGTCTATACTGAGTTAGAATTCCCATTAGAATCTATTGACCCTAAGAGGATTGATAAAGTCTGGGATGTTGCTATTGAGATATGAAGAAATTAAGTCAGCAACGTCTCACTCCATTACCTAAGCAGTCTAGGATTAGAAAATCTGAAGATAACTTAGTAGTTAATGAAGAAGCAACTAAGGTTTTAAAGCACATTTTAATGCCTGCACTTAAGAAATCTTCAAGTAAAGGTAGACATGAGAAAGATGGTGCTAGGAAGTCTAGGATATCACCAATTAAACAAGACCCTGAAAAGGAAAATCAAAGAAAAACAAGTAAGTCAGTGGACACTAGTGCTAATAATGAATCTGTAGGTACCGATAAAAAGGTAGATACAAACAAAAAGTTCAAGGTCCTATCTTGCTTTGCTTGTCATGAAAAGGGTCATGTTTATAGTGTATGTCCAAATAGACCACGAAGATCAGGTTCTCCTTCAAAGGCTTCCACCTCAGAAGGAAAAAGGGGGTTGGGTTATAATAAACAGGTTGATGAGTCTAATGTAAAATCTTCTCCAAAACCGTTTACTATACCTCAACGACGTGAATCTCCACTGAAAGGTTCCTCAGGAAATGTTCATAGGATTTCAAATCGTTTTCAAACACCTCCACGACCTGATCGTTATGTTCCTAAAAGTCAAAATTCATTCTATGACCAAATTCATTCTAGTGTTCGATCTTCTTATGGCCCTCATTCTCCTAGAACTTCTCCTTCGAGAGTTCAGAAGTCTCCTCCTGTGAGAAGACGAGATGAGAATCATGTTCCACCCACGGCTTCAAGCAATGGGTATTGGACTGAACTGATTCTAAGGGATGAGAAGGGACGACCCAAACCTCAGAAGGTTTGGGTCCCCAATGAAAACTAATTTCTCTCATTTTATGTGCAGGGAGTTCCTAGGAAACTAATCCATTTATGGTACCTTGACAGTGGATGCTCCAGGCACATGACAGGGGACAGGAAACTCTTGTCCAATTTTACTGGTATAAATGGGTCGTATGTTTGTTTTGCTGGATCCAAGGGCGGCAACATCACTGGTCAGGGAGATGTCGTCAATGGACAACTTACTCTAGAAAGAGTAAACTATGTGGAACAACTAACTCATAATCTAATGAGTGTCTCACAGATTTGTGACAAGGGCAACAATGTTCATTTCACAGAAAAGGAGGCATTCATCTTGAAGCCGGGTTTTGTTATTCCAGAAGACTGGATTATGCTCAGAGCTCCTAGGAAGAGAGACATCTATGGCTTAGTTTTAGGTGTTGATAATCCAACGGAGCCCCTCTGTTTGTTGAGCAAAGCAAATGAATCTGAATCTCTCCTCTGGCATCGTAGAATGGGACATATCAACTTTCGGAAGATGAATGAACTTGTTAATCTTGGATTAGTTGACGGTGTTCCAGTTAAGAAGTTTGGGATGGAAGATAAATGTGTACCATGTTTGAAAAGAAAGCAACACAAGAATCCTCATAAACCAAAGGTGCACAACACTATATCCAAACCATTCGAACTACTTCATATGGATCTCTTTGGTCCTGTGAATGTAAGAAGCATTGGAGGGATGTTCTACTGTTTGGTGATCACTGATGATTACTCAAGGTACTCATGGGTATTTTTCTTGAAGACAAAGGACGAGACCGCAAACCGGTTTATGGATTTTGTTAGACAAGTTGAGAATGTTCATGAAGTTAAAGTTAAGAGAATCAGGAGTGACAATGGCACTGAGTTCAAGAACAATACTCTTACGGTTTTTTGCTTGACTAAGGGTATTCAACATCAATTTAGTGCACCGTATGAGCCACAGCAGAATGGAGTAGCTGAAAGGAAAAACAGGACTTTGATAGAAACAGCTAGGACAATGCTTGCTGATTCAGGGCTTCCTGTTACTTTCTGGGGGGAGGAAGTGAATACAGCTTGTCACATTTTAAATCGGGTTTTAACAGTTAAACGGTTCAAGAAAACTTGTTATGAACTTTTGCACAACAAAAAGCCCAATTTGCAAAATGTTGAGCCATTTGGTGTTCCTTGTACTTTTCTTAAAGTACTTCCTCAGGGAAAATTTGATTCTAAATCTGAGGAGGGGTTCTTTTTAGGTTATGTACCTAGTACACCAATTCGGCGTGTGTACAATCAGAAAACTGGCAAAGTAATTTTGGTACAAATGTGGTTATTGTCAGTCATAAACCTGCTGTACACATTGGTCCTGCTAATGATTTCGATTATGATGGTGTCTTCACCTCTTTTCGTGGTCCTGTTTCTTTTACAGGTGTTCCGATTGTGGAAGATGTAGTTACTCTTCATGATCCACTTGAAGGTGGACCTGTTCCTGTTTCTTCTCCGGTTTCCTCGCCACTCGTTAAGCCTGCTTCCAAATCTGGAGAATCAAGTGGGACCAAGGAATCAGATTCTACCTTAGAGACTGCTCCTAAAGATCCTACTGATCCTTTACATATACCTCTACCTGATGATCCTTTCTATGATACTGACGACACGGAAGGTGAAAATCAGGAGGAGCCTAAAACTCCAGAGCAACATGTGCAGACTAACTTGGGAAATGATCTTACAGTAGACACGGTTCCTCAAACAAGAGTCAACAAGGATCATCCAGTATAGCAAATCATTGGTGATGCTTCTGCCTCTGTTCGCACGAGGAATCAGAATAGGAAAAATTTGTCAAGTATGTTTGTTGAAGTTAAGGATTCTGGGGCAATTACTTGGTACTTGTACTTTTGCTTCATCTCTCAGGTTGAGCCTAAAAATGTTGGAATGGCTCTTAAAGATCCGTCATGGGTTGAGGCGATGCAAGAAGAATTGGCTCAGTTTAGGAAGCTTGATGTATGGAAGTTAGTTGACTTACCTCATGGTGAATCTCCTTTATCTACGCGATGGGTTTTTTCGTTGTAAAAAGGATGACAAAGGTGTAGTCACTCGCAATAAGGCTCGGTTGGTGGTTAGAGGAT
The DNA here is from genome assembly GCA_034093135.1 of Erigeron breviscapus. Taxonomy (NCBI): domain Eukaryota; kingdom Viridiplantae; phylum Streptophyta; class Magnoliopsida; order Asterales; family Asteraceae; genus Erigeron; species Erigeron breviscapus. Next base: position 25,772,326 of record CM067170.1, on the reverse strand, counting down.
TTGAGCAACAAGAAGGCTTTGATTACGATGAGACTTTTGCACCAGTAGCTCGACTAGAAGCTATTCGATTATTTCTGGCATTTGCTAGTTATCAAGGTATAAAGGTGTATCAACTTGACGTAAAGAGTACCTTTTTGTATGGAGAAATTAGAGAAGAAGTGTATGTAGATCAACCTCAGGGATTTGAGGATCCAGATTTCCCCAATAGAGTATATCGTCTTGATAAGGCTCTATATGGTTTACATCAGGCTCCTCGATCATGGTGGATCAACTGAAGGATGGGTTCTTTATTCATCAGAGCAAGTATGTTCAAGATCTTCTTACCAGGTTTCGAATGACCGATGCTAAAGATGCAATTACTCTCATTCAGACTAATCATGGGCTGTGTCCTGATAAGACTAATGATCCAGAAGTTGATGCAACTCAATATCGGGCTATCATCGGTTCCTTGATGTATCTGACGGCTTCACGTCCAGACATTACCTTTGCTGTTTGTATGTGTGCTAGATATCAGGCTAATCCGAAAGAGTCACATTTGAAAGCTGCGAAAGGATTCTTCGTTATGTGAAGGCCAAGCCTCGTCTAGGGCTTTGGTATCCCATGCATGGTTCCTTTGAATTCAAAGCTTATACTGATTCGGATTATGGTGGCTTCAGTTCGGATAGGAAATCAACGTCAGGTGGATGTCAACTTTTAGGGGGGAGAATTATATCGTGGCAGTGCAAAAAGCAGACATCTGTTGCACAGTCTACATGTGAAGCAGAATACATAGCTGCTGGTCAATGCTGTTCTCAGGTACTTTGGATACAGCAACAATTTCGCGACTATGGTATGGATATCTCAGACTCTCCTATTTGTATTGATAATAAGTCTGCCATAGATATTACTAAGAATCCGAAAAACTTTAAAGTCACCAAGCACATAGATATAAAGCATCATTTTTTACGTGACTGTTTTGAGAAAAAGCTTATTCACTTAGAAAAGGTTATTACTGATGATAACCTTGCAGATCTTTATACAAAAGCTTTTGATAGACCTCGTCATGAGTTGTTATATCAACTCAATGGTATGAAGAATGCCGAGTAGTTTCTCTCAAAGAACTTAAATTTTCTTTTCGCGTCTTAGTAGATATATTTTCTTTTCGCGTCTTAGTAGTTTAAGTCGTATATAGATAGTGTCAATAATAAAAATAAAAAAAAATAATATAATTAATTAACTAAGGTTACTGCACTATAAGATTAGAAGTGACGATACTTTAGCTTATAAGCCTACTTAATTGTACTTTAAAATGCTCAGTTCAGTGATACCATTATATGATGTATCGATAGGCACAAAGTACCAAGGTTTCCTTATAATCTGAACTTAAATGTATACAATGTTCTTATAGGAAACGTATTCAGATATATGGCTGAGAATGCTTGTTCTTAAAATAGACAAGTCCTTTAAATCTTATGAAAGATCTTGCATTATAATTATGTATATTTGGTCTTTATATAGAAGGTCTCGGGTACATATATGTGTATGTATTGCTTTTTCGGATGTATATTTGTGACAAGTCATTCAAATATCAAATAAATCAGTTGAAAATATGAAGCTAATGTGGCCTTTGAGATTCGAACAAGTAAGTCCTTGGGGTGTCTTTGTATACCTAGCCTACCTAAGGTTTCCAACTTGGGATAGGTTGTCAGAAAGTTCGCTACACGGGTCTCATAGAAAGTCACGGGTTTTCATAAGTGCTTTAAAGTAAAATTAATGTCACAAATATGCAAGTACTTGGCATTATGTAATGTTAAGTATATTTCCGTACGTGAGTCAAGTTAAGTCGCTTTGCGTGTGAGGAATCACCGACCTGTCACCGCTGACTTGATTCTTAAAGACTTTCTCACTATAATCACCAAATGTCTTAATCTTAGTGCTTGTTTCGATTGTGAGAGTGTATCTGAATATGGGGCACATAAGTTCGCAACTAAAATTGTGGCATGAGTAACTTACTAGGTTACATGGTGACTGTCCTTGGCTCAAGTAATACGAAAGTGCCACAAACCAAAAAGGAGACTGGAAGTACCGAGTGTTTAAGAGGACAAACATATTGGTAATCGTTTTTGGATCACTGTTCATAACTAATAATAAGAGAATTATGTCTCGCTAGTAGGCTTATGTAAATGCTATTCTGATCTGATCTGCAGTACCCTAGTCTCATGTGAATAATGAATAAATTAAGATAACTATTGTGTATAGACTAGTTTATTATTCTGTAATTTTTATTCTAATTTATTTTTCTATTTTATTGAGTCAAAATAAGTATTTTCATAAGTTCTTATTGCACGAGAGATTCTACTTAAATTCTGTTGAGTATATGTTTTGCTGAATTCATTCATTTGAATTCTTGATGAGGTTATGTGATTAGCTCAAAAGAAGATTTTCTGATATGGACATTAATTTGTTTAAGTTTAGAAAATGATCTTTTAAATCTTATGTGACAAGTCAATGTTATTTGAAATCTCACAAGTTTCAGTTTTTACAAGTTATGAATCTAATTAATAACTTGGTGACATTTTAGGGTTGATAATGGAATGACCTCCCTTGATCTTTTATTAGAATCTTGAGTTTTTCGTAATTGATTAATCCTAATTTGGTGTGTTTTCACTTGAATTTTCTGCATTACTGTGCCTTTGATCTTGTTGCGTTAATGAGTTTTTGGTAAGTGTGCAGTGTTCAGGTTAAGAAGATAAAGTTGGAGTGCTGATCTTTATTGCAATATAGTGTTCTTCATACAGATGATATCGTGGAGACGGGATTTTTGGTGTGAAATGACAATATTGTGATGCAAATATGAGCACGTGAAGGAAGAATACATGACTCTGTCTTTGGAGTATTTATTTACTTTACATTTCATGTATTTAGTGAAAATAATCAGTGTTGATACTTGTCCTTTTGCTTTTCGTACCTTAACTTATGACATGAATTCGGAAACTTTACAAAGTTCTTCATTGGATTTTTGGACTATTCATTGTTTGTTAGTTTTGTAGACGGCATCTTATATGGGACTTAAGTGTTTCAAGATGGTTTGCCGTCAAGCATCTCAATGAGTAGAGAAATGCTCTCCGTATCATGGTCGTGGTTGGTAACGATGTTAATATGTTCATTGATTATCTTCAGGTTTGTTAATGGTTGATTTTAGATCATGGGGTTTTTGTTTCTATTCAAGATTGTAATGTTTGTAAAATACTTACATTATAATGATGATTTTAGATGGTGGTATTTCTTGGTACAAGGCATGAACAAGTTGCTTTTAACGAGTTGTTGCTATGTACAGGATTAGGTCAAAGGGGTCGCATTGTGGACAGTTTCGTGATGACGAATCTTGAAAATTTTTCTAAGTACAAACTTGTTCTTACGAAGATAGTGATTAACTTCGTTTTGACTTGTTCTTACGAAGATAGTGATTAACTTCGTTTGGAATTGTACTTCAGAAAAATTGAACTCATTTTGTTACAATCTAAATTCGTTTCATTAGGTTTTAAACGAAGATGACTTCTATCTTCGTTCTCTTTGAGTTTACGAAGATTAACTTCGTTCCACTTATGTTCGACCGACCTTTTACCGACCCATTTTGACCCATCTTTTAACCATCCATATATATATCCCAACTTAATTCATTTTCTCTTTTTCATTGCCAAAATCATTAAAGAAAACGAATTTAAACCACTTAAACCCCTATAACTTCATCAATCAATTACTTGATTTCACTTGATTCTCGTTGTTTCGATTTTTTGAAATAAGTGATTCAGGTATCTATCTAGCATTGTCATTCACAATTCCTCGCTTCTTGATTCATGTTTTTGTCCAATTTTTACATGAACTCATTCGGTTTTAAAGATATATTTTAAATTCTAGGGTTTAATTTCGTTTTCAATTTTAAATTCATTGGATCCTTAATTCGTTTGCAAATCGATATGGGTTATGTTCCTTTCAAGTGTTACGAATGTTTTGTAACTATTTTTGGGCAAAACAAGGGTTAATAAATGTTTTTGAAATCGACTTATTTGATTTTGGAACCAACAGACCGTTCAGAATGACTACGAACTTAATTCGTTTGTGACTACGAACTTAGGTTCTTAAATGGAGCTTACGAACTTAGACTTTCCTTTCAAACTAACGAATTTAGGAATTTTTGGTGACAAACGAACTTAGTATGCTTTAAAGCTATCTTCGTTCTGTGTTAACTAACGAACTTAACACCTATTTTCGTTTATTGTTATCAAACGAATTTGAAGTCTATCTTCGTTCAATCTTAACTCACGAACTTAAGGAGTAATTTCATCCAGTTCAACTTATGAAATTATTGATTAAGTTTATTTAAGCTGCAATTCATTTAATCTTATAATTGTTTTTACATTATGATTTGTTTTGCAGAAATGGCTCTTGCTCCTCGTCAGTTCTTTAAGAAGCACAATTTGGCCTTAAATCTGGATCCAGATCAGCATAATTCTGAACGCTATCATGAAATGTTTGATTTTATTGCTCGTTCTAGGCTTTCTTTTGCTTTCTGTGATTCACCTAGATTGGTTAGGCAATATATTGATGATTTCTGGAGGACTGCTCATCAAGTAATGGTTGATGGTCGTAGCTTTGTTCGAGCAACTGTTGAAGGAATCACTTTTGATTTTAATGCTGCGATACTTCGTGAAATTCTGCACTTGGGTGACGAATCAGACGAAGCAGTAGAATTAGCTTATGATTTTGACTTTATTCGTAGGTGTTTTCAAAGCAATGGGATATGTTGCTCAAATAAAGCTTCCTTTTGATAAGAGTGGATTTCAAGGACGTTGGAGATACCTTGCTTACGTGTTGTTAGTAAGTCTGAGCAATCGTAAGGCTGGATTTGATCAACTTTCTGCTCAGATTTCTTCGCAGATGGTTGCTTTGGTTTATAATCGACCTTATCCGTTTTCAACATTCTTCTTTCATGAGTTTATTGGTCAAATTAATGCTAAACCTAGAAATAGGTTTCTCTTATATCCACGTTTTGTTATGGCAATCGTTAGGCACTTTTGTCCTAACTTGATATTTGATCAAGGTCCTCGATATGTACCACATGCTTGGCCATTACGTTTATTTGCTGATTTAGAAGCTAACACTGGCAATGTGGCTGGTCTTTCTGATCCACCATTGTTTGGCCATTTGATTAATCCAATTATCGATCTCGTTTTGAGGATGATATGTTAGTGGATGATGAAGACAATTCTGATCATGAGGATGAAGAGAGTTCAGATGATAGTTCGGATGGTGATTCTGATAGTGGGAATGATGGTGATGATGATGTAGTTGAAGCAGACACAGATGAATATGATAGTGTCGCTGCTGATTCTGGTAATGAGCATCGAACTAAGATGGCTCATGATGTACCTGCTGCTTCAGGAAGTGATAATTCATATCACTTTTCTCGAGAAGATGTACTGGTGCTTTACGCCGAGAGCGTCGGAGTAAGGCATGTCATTCTTCACCGGTTCTTTCTCATACGAATCAACATGTTAATCAGGATGAGAATGTTGGTGCTGAACAAGAAGTTGTATCTGATTATCAAGAACAATTGGAACATAGAGATATGGCATCAAGTCCATTACATGAAGGTACAAGTACTGTTGGACCGAAGAGGACACTGGATGTTCCTCTCACTTATCGCAGAGCTAAGCGTGCAAGAATTTTTGAGGATACTTCAGTATCTGCAGCTGCTGCTGATATTCCTGCTGTCTCAACAGCACCAGTTCCTACTGTTGCTGGTAGTGTACCGTTACGTCCACTTTTGCCTCCTGCTAGACCAATATTGCCCAGATTGCCTACTTTTCCTCCTATTCCTTCAGATTACTCCCTAGTTAGGCGTATCGATGTTCTTCAGACTCGTGTTGATACGTTAGAGTCTGATCTTACGAATGTTCGAGGTACTTTGACCTTTTTAATCAACTGGGTCAAGAATCAAGGGGGAGATGTTCCTGAAGAAGTCTGCAGATTATCAGCAGTTCAGCCAAGACGTCAAAATGATGATGATGATGCTGATAATGCTGGTAATAGGAGTGATTCTCGCCCAGTTTCTGACAAAGGAAAAGGGGTTGAGACTCAGGGGGAGACAGGAAGAGATACTACCCAGACTGGTACTTCTGGTGCGGGTGGATCAAGTGCTCCTCGAGAGGCTGAAGTTATTGAAGCACTTGACTCAGGTAATTCTTCGAAATCGGTTGATTATTTAAGTGATGATCAGGTTGAAGCTGAAACTGAACGATTAAAGCGTGAAGTTAAGGAAAATTTGGACATGACTGTAATACTGAAGAAAATGCTTTTCATTCTGTATTTGATAACTTATTAGATAAACAGCAAGAAGCAGAAACTGAAAGAGAAAAAGAATTACAGATTCATAGGCAAACAGCCTTGGAATCTGATTCTGATTCTGATTCAACTTATGATTATGATAAAGATTAGATAAAGTGTATATTAGGTTGCATGTAATAAGTTTACGACATGTAAATGTAATCTATCTTATTTCAATGCAATTATATTTTATCTTTATTATTATTATCATGATTATTCATTGTATTTTGGTGTTTATCTTGTGTAATCTTAATAGATGATACAGATGATACAGAATTGCTTTTTGATGGTGATGAACTTGAGGAGGGTGAGTTTGTTCCTGAACCGGATTTAAATATATTCAAGAAACCTTATGGGTTTGATGATGTTTGGGATTCAACTCCTGAAGACCCATCTTTGGAAGAAAGAAAAGAGTTAGAGATAAAGAGGAATGAAGTTAAGGAAAGAATGCTTCAAGCGTCAATTAGTAGCTCCGCTAAAGTTTTAAACTTCGTGGTATATGCTAGGATTGATGATGCATTGATTCCTTTTCACTGGGAAATCAATTTGACAAGACCTTTTAATCCAAATAATTATCCTGTACCTCTCAGAGAAGATGATCCACTACATGAGATTGATCGACTTGTGCCTGGTCAAAGAATTAATGATTATATAGTCACATGGGATACTATGAAACCTATCATGTATTGGACTCATATCTCAGATAAAGATGCTGCAAGATACAAGACAATAATCTGGAGTTGGTTTTATGATGAAGAACTGAAGCTGTTTGTTCTTAAAAGACCAGAAGGTTGTCAGTATCTAGCATGGCGTGAGAGACATTTCAGAAGTTTATGTGAAGAAGACTTACATGAACTAGGAAATAACAGGATTATCAATCCAAGTGGTTATGGTCTTGCAGATGTGGTTGGTAAGAATCTTCATGAAGATTTCAAGTTGAGATCGAATATGAAAGACTCTGAGAAACCAAAGTTTCATATTGAACCAAGACGAAAGAAGAAGGTGGTTAAGCCAGATAAAAGCGTTGAGTATATTCAACGTGATATCAAGTGTATGATCAAAGTCCCTGCCAAGAAATGGGCACAAGATGTCTTGGATAAAATGGACAATTGGGAGATTGATCGAAATTCTGGTGAAGCCAAGATGTATGCAGACTCAAAGAAGAAGATTTTGTTGAGAAGGATGTATGATCCAATGCAGTTGGTGAACTTCTCAAGAAATGATCAGAGAAAATTATACGATACTGAATGCTCATTTTTACCATTTTGGAAGAATGAAGAAGATCGATATCGTAAGATTCTCCAAGTTTGCTTACATGAAAATATCCATGCAAATAGCAAACGATTGTTATTTGATGGATGATGAAGTTTTTTTTGAAGACTGAAGAAATCGAAGATGCTGCTGTCAAGGGGGAGTTTGTTGATGCATGTTGATGTGACAACAGCAACTTAGATTTGATTATGTCTTATTCATTTATATGTAATTGATAGATTATGGACTTCGTGTTTAGTAATGATCGATTACATGTTTTGGTGTTATATATGTTTATATATGATGTTTGTTATGTATGTCATACAAGTACAAACATAATATATGTTAGGTTTCTTGTACATAAAGTACTTGGAAAATAACTAAGCATAGATGTTGTTGGTATTTAGTACTAACGAAGATAACCTTCGTTAGGAACTAACGAAGATAATCTTCGTTTTATGGGCTGGGCTGCTAAGTTCGTAAGAACAAAGCCCAGCAGGCCCAATATCGATCGTGAACATATATAAACGATTGGAAACCCTAAATGAGGTCTGATCAGTTTCACACACCCATAGGCGACTAAGTTCGTTTTCTAGCTATAGCAAACGAATATAGATCATTTAAGGCTGATTATATTGAGATAATTAGCAATATATCACGATAACTAATCAAACTAGTTATCTCGTGAGGATTCCGCACTCACGACATAACAATAGACGATCTCGAGAGCGATCCGTAGCTATCGAGGGACTCACAGTCACGTTCGTTGGGCCCGTCTCGGGGCTCTACAATTCTTGGACGTGTGGCCAACTTGGTTGCAATTAAAACACGCCCTGCATTGAACGTTGGTGGGGTGGTGATTGTCACATCCTTCACATAACGGATGAGGTCCTACATAAGCTTTCTTCACCGGTCCCATCGCCACCCTGGATCTACTCTTATTATGACCATTGGGGTCACACCTGCCCGCTTTCCTTGCCTCACTAGGTTCTCCGATTTCTTTCCTTTTCGATGAGACTCTACTCGACACCTTCTCATCGCCATAATTACTCTAGCTTCACGCGTTTCACTGCTTCTTTGAAGGCTTGCCATGACTTGGGCTACGATAGTAGGTATGGCATTTACCACTGCTTGGGCAATCACGGTTGCTAAATCCGGCTCATCGCTATGGCTAGTCGCATTCCTTCTTGATCCCCCATTTTCTACAAGGTAAGTAACGCGTTGACCCGAAAGTTAGCCTCACAATGCTCACATTTTAGTCACACAAGTAGTTAATGCTCTCGTACCATATAACATACTCATTTCAAGTCATTACACTAAGGTAAGAGTGTTAGAATCCTATGAAATTGTTACTTATTATTTTATCATGTCAAGTTCATTACCATTGGTTATCTTTAATTCATGTAATCATGTCAATACATCCTACCATAAAACTAACTTGCTAACTTCATTCATACAATCGCCCATCTGCTAATACATTTTACACGTGCATTACCAATTATCTCATAACCCGCATACAATCAAGTTTAACTATGCCTCATACGTTTTTAAGTTCACATACCATTAAGCAACATACCCCCCCCATTGTTCACCGATTACAATTTACATCGTTAGTGTTAAGATATCGACCGTTTATAATATATGAGAATTAGGATACTTATAACATTGACTCTCTCTAAAGGTGCATATCAACTCATTTATCACATTGTATCCTAACCGTTTATCAACACGTTTAAGTCAAATTACAACAAAAGCATTTACGACCTCAACTTGACCACTACGGGCCATACATACATACATACACATCACACATGCATAACATACATGTTACTAAATCATACTAGTCAACATGTCATTCCACTACTAAATCCAATAATAGTAGTAGTTCTAGAGTTTATGACCCGGGGGTTAGCTTCACAGTTTCTCTCATGTTAGCCGCATTATTAGTTAGTGTTTTAACGCCGACACACTACACATGTTCAATGTCTTTACTAAGGCCAACACATAAATATTCTCAATTAACTGTCATATATCATGTTATCATACCAACATACCATACGTGTTTCACATTACTACACTAAGGACAGCATATCAAAGTTCTCAAGTAATCGTTATCTATCATGTTCTCGTGCCAAGTTCACAACAATTAACGTCAAAACCAAATACTCGCATTAAACACATCTCATTACAAGCAGCTAAAACAAGTAACTAACACGAGTGGTTTAAAGTATAATCCGAATTCGATATGCTCTCTAGTTATTGATCGGGTATGTATACAGGGTGTACCAACGGCTAACCCTCCACCCAATCAACTTCCATTAAGCATATCGGTTCCTTATTATACTCTAAGCATGCATGCGCAATCCATGATGTTATTAACTTGTTATAATATTGGGTGACCATAAAAGAGTTGATCGGGTTCTTTTAGGGTTGCCACAATATTATACTAAGTTAATAACATAACTTCATTTTGCTCTAAATCATCCAACTAGCACCAATCAATAGTAACAATCCATATCAATGACAATCAATCACATTGTACTCAATCCACATTATCACATTAAACTCAAGTCATCACATAAGTGGTTTTAACTACGAACTCACACGGGGAATCACATAATTCACATTGCACACGAATTTCCTAACCATGCATGCTATATGAAGAGTTTTAACTTAAGCCGTAGTCTAGGTCAAACCGAATAATTCTCTACGACCACGCATGGGCCACCATTCTGTAACACCCCAAGCCAAGGCTCAGAATATCACGGAAATCATATAGCACAAGGTGGGATTAATGTAGAACATGAACTAAATGCAAATAAAGGATTCAGTGAATCCATACGGTAAGATAAACAAGTATCAAAATACCTAAAGAGCATGTCATCATCAAAGGTTACAACAGAACATCATAAGATGGCTAACGGTTCTAAGTACAATGCAAAAGAAGGTAAATGGATCCTTGATCCATATAAGTCCAAGTCCGGGTTCAACAGCAAGCTAACAATCAAACTCCACGCTCTGGATTAACCTGGTTACCTGAAAAGTGTACTAAGCATAGTCAACACAAGGTTGGTGAGTTCGTAGTAATGGTCCACAAGGAACCATAGACAGAAATCATAAAGTACGAGTGGAGGCTAAACATGACTTACAGTGAGCCTCTAAGAAACACAATAATGTCCAACAACAAGATTACACAAGTACAAAAAGCGTGTAATAAGAAATGCATAAATGATATGAGTATCAATGCAATGCCATATGCGTAAGTAAGCCAAAATGCCTATCTTATGCGTGATCTCCGGTCACCTATGCAACGATACTCGCTTGTCATCACCATGAATAAAGCGGCATCTCAAAAACATCGAGATATATATGTCTATATACTCGGGGTCAAGATCTACATCCAAAATGGGTGCATACATCTATACACCAGGATGTCGGCAATCCCCTGCCGAGGGCTCATCAACAATGTATGCAATGCTTACAATCAATTGTAAATGCATCAATCATAAACCAACAATCAATATTCGACAAACATAAGCCAACGATCAATATTCAACAAACATAAGCCAACAATCAATATTCGACAAACATAAGCCAACGATCAATATTCAACAAACATAAGCCAACGATCAATATTCAACAAACATAAGCCACTAACCACAATTTTAAACCAACTATACGTACATACACTTAAGAGGATTCTACTTCCTTCGAGTCCCAGATGCTTATATATAGGGTCACCCGCAGCCTTCCCACCACATCTAAAACCCAATGAAGGCATAACCGACTTCCATGTATGTACGTCTATCCTAATATTAATGAAATACTTAACAAAACATAAACCAAGTCAACCGAACGAAATAAACCGTCACATCAATCCAACAATCAATCAATCAATAATTGCAAGTAAACACGCAAGGTTTACACTTTTCAGCCCGAATCTCAAGCGAGTAGGGAGATACGAAACTCACCTGATCGGCAAAGAAGTTAAGTTTGATATAAAGTCGCGTTACAGTCGTTCAATGATCACTTCCTGTCCAACACCTAAATATCAATCATATACATTCATATCAACTCACTTAAACACATATACGTAGTTATTAAATATTCGGCAAAACCCTAATTAGGTTTCCCAAAGTGATT
>CM067170.1:25727732-25751045 GCA_034093135.1 Erigeron breviscapus | reverse complement strand
TAAGTCTTCTGTGTGCCCTGTTCTGTAGGATGTCAAGAAAAGGAACAAAATTGAAGCCATACAAGTCGCCACGGAATAAGGTAACAGGCTGGACAGAAGTACACTTGAAGAAGTTTATCTTGTGATTCAGAGGAACCACCTTATACCTATCTTTCTGCTCGCCAACACCAAACCTTCTTATCACAATGATAGCATCTTCCTTCAGATATTGCTGAAAGTCAGGCATCAAACTCCTCTTCACAGTAGCCTGGATTTTCTTTCCCTAAAGAAAACAAATTAATAAACAACTTCACATAAAATAACGCCAATATATAAGAGATTAATGTTTACACTAAATGGATTACCCTCTCGTCGATAAGCACCATGTCGTACTTAAAGGTTTGCTCCCACATTCTGATAACTCTGGCCTTCATATGCCAGAAATCGTTCCTCACACTCAAGTCTTCAACAAAACTCAAATTAGTTACTTCCATATTACAAATTAATAAGAAGAAAATATTAAGAAAGAAGAAGAATACAAAGTTTGATGAAAGGATATGTGGTTTAGATGCGCTTATATAGACAGAATCAACAATCCTTTTCGTGTCTTCCAAGCTCAAATTTGAAATTGGTCAACGATTCAGTAATTTTGACATCCTCTTGATGGAAAGGTACAATCTCTGGGTTGGCTTGGTTTCATCTCCCAACAAAGCCTGCATCCTTAAATAGAAAGTGGGTTTACAACAAATAAAACACACTCAATTTGAATACTCCCTGCAATAAAGTACATTTACATTAATTAACAAAAAAAAAATACAAACGTGTAATTTTGAATCGAACTAAACTCTAATCCTTCTTCCTAACTAATTGATGAGGTCATTAGCGGAACACTTTATCCTAGTTGGACAATCTAGATAGTCGACACGTTATCTTTTCTTAGCTCATCTGCTAATCTCCTTTAGTAGAATTAGAGATAGTTCTACAGATGAAGAAAGAAATAGAAAGATATATATATATATATTATTAGAGAAAGAGGGGCCATCCAATAAGAAAAATTAAGAACCATGTAAGAACCAATCCTAAACAACCACATCATCACCCACCAAAAAGGGTAAATTTGATAAATTGTTTTTGCCCATAAAACGGTTAATTATTCGGTTTTCACTTTTGAGTTTCCATTACTTTTCATACTCGTATTAAATTATTTATTCTAATTTCCTTTTCACCAAAATTTATCACACAGCCGTTCAATATACTACTCGTAATACATTTTTATGCATCCATGTCATGTTACTTCTTATGCATCCATGTCATGTTAAATTTTATGCATCCAAAATCTGGTTAATTAATTTTTATGTCTCCAACTCATTATTTATGTATCCCAGCCATATTAGTATTTAAGCATCCAAGTTATTTTTAATGCCTCCAAAGTCATGTTAATTTTATGCATCCAAGTTATTTTAATTAAATTTTATGCATCCATGTCAAGTTATTTAATACTATGTATTTAAATTGTAATTCTCCATATGTTATATAATACGTTTAGTTTTGTGATTTATTATCTGGGTTTTATGATGATAAGAGAAGCATATATGAATATGAGTATAAGAGAAAATAAAGCTTTCAAAGAATGAGAAGTCTTTCTCAAATAAAATACACTGTTAGGACCAGTTCACCTGGAACTGGCCAGTCACCAGTTCACACTGACCAGTTCACCAGTTGCATCTGGTGACCAGTAAACTGGTGACCAAGAAGATTTGTCCAGAAATATATTGAAGTCCAGTTGCACCGTACAGTTAACGCAACTGAAGACTTCCTCCAGTTGAGAACTGGCCAAGTTGAAGAAGCATTCCAGTTGAAGTCGAAGACACAAATGGAAGATAGAGAATGGCAATGGCAGCGAAGCCCAGTTGACATTCTAGTCAGTTACAAACTGGAGACCATCAGTGGAAAGCCCTTACAAAGCTTTACACTGATTACGAGGAATTGACTTGTATACTTTATATACCTTTACCCGGATAATAAGCCTTGTCTTATTATTTAAATATAAAAGGTACATAAAGGTGGTTATGTAAAGTCACTTTAACATGCGACTTTACACTGCTTTTTAAGGAATTAAATGCTATTCCTTAAATGCACCCAACCACATTTGTACGGCTAAAGTTAACATCCCAATGTTAACTTTGCCTATAAATACAAGTCATTGCACAACCAAGAATTTAAGTTACTTCACAAAGACGAATAACTTCATACTTTGCAAACCTGCAATATTCTTGGTGAACTTGTGCAATATTCTCTCAATCGCTAAAAGCAACATTTCACTACTTTAAGTGTTTCGATTGTTGAAGAGAAATTCCGAGTATAGATCAATTGTATTTCATAGGTTGTTAGGATATTTACATTCGTGTATTATCTTGGTTCCGCATCAACCTTGTAATTTGTTTAATATCAATAAATAAATTACACATTGAAAACTACATATTGTCTCATCAAGATTATTTACAAGTTATTTGTATTATTGCATTGTTCTTTACTTATTGTCTCTTATATAAGTAATCTATCTAGAACTTGGTATATACCTCTGCAACTGGTCGTCTCCAGTTCAGTAAGAATATTGCAAAGTAACTCCACCATCGACATAGAGGTGTCTTCAGTAGTACCATCTAACAAGTTGGGACTTACATAAGTTATCAGATGGAACTAAAAAAAAATACTTATTTCATAACATTTTTTTACCGCTCCCGAATTGTAGAGATACAATAACTGTATCGTCAAAAAACATGTGAAATGCAAAGACAACATCATTCGAATAAAAGTCAAACTAATGTGCATATATTTCCTTTTTTGCTAGAATGTGTATTGTTATGGCATGCATGCAAACAAAGCTTCAAAGAAATGTACATGCATATACAAATAGAAGTTTGTAAACCAGACATCCAAAAAAAGGACTGGTTCATATGAACAAAATGCCATACATAGTAATCAAAGAAAACCATGCTAGATCCAATTAGATCATAAAAGATGCACATAATCCATAAGTTTGGATGTATATCTTCTCTATGCAACAAGGTCCCTAGCAGTGGGCGAATCGCTGGAGGAAAAAAAAACAGGGTAAATGAGTAAGCTAGCTTTCTATTGTAAAGAAATAGCAGGAAAAAAAAGAAAAACTTGCTGGCTTGTCCACTAAACAAAATAAATAGTTTCAATTATGTTGTTCAATATAGTTTTGAGTTTATTTTACATTTGAGACCGGGCCCTTTTTCACAGTAGCATAAGAAGAAGTGTGAGAAAACATAAAACATGATAGGTTTACTAATTAATGGACAAGTATATAAGATAAAAGTTTGCATGACAAGTGACAACAATATTACGGTAGAAGGTTTTAATAAAACATACGAAGCTGGTCCTCGGCAGATCCTGACATTTTGGAACAGGGCTACTTGTGCATGGTTTATCAGGTGCTGGTGGCAAAAAACCTTTCTTGGAGATTTGGGATGGTTGTAAGCGAGTCACCATCATCAGAAAGATATGCACCGCTATCCTGCATTGTGTTTTGCATTGTATTATCTTATAAGTGCCAAATTTAGAAGAAAAAATTAGCTTATCAGGAAAGTGGTTGAAAGTCATCCAAGATCTAATTTTAATACATCGATATTCTAAATCATCGTCAACCAAAATTATTATTACTGAGACAATTGCTTTTGTAACCAATTTTAACACAATTAGTACTTATATCTTCCTTCTAACAAAATGTTTGTGGGTCAGGCCACCCGGGCTTTACCCGTTCTCAAAAGACCAATTTTAAGTTGAAAGTGTTTTTGATTTACCCATGCAGCTCAGCCCACCCATCTTGCCACCTCTACTTGGTAGGGATAGATAAGAGAACTTACTTGTGTTTCTTGCATTGATGACCAAAGAATTTCTTTGAGCGCTTGAACGTCAACTTGTTTTGATGTTTTGTCGTATTCGACTTCAATCTTATTCACCTGTTTTAAATATAATGAAAAGTCAAATTAGTCCCATGCTAAATCTTTTTGGCATACACTCTCAAAAAATACAAGGTAGTCGTTGTCATGATGAATTTAACGATGAATCACATTGATAACATTATTAGTTCAGTGGTTTTAATTCAGTCTGTACCCTCTCAAAGGAGGAGTGGCCTATCAAAGGTCAGCTTAATTAAACTGTTGAGTTCACAGTTTATTTAAAAGTGGCAGTTTCAACAGATTATCTTAAAAAATGAAGGCATGAAGCTAATTCCAGTTATGTTTCATCTCTAACACATCAAAGCATAATCAACTGGCTAAAAAAAAACATTGAACCACATGGGTTAAAAGTCACCCAAGGGTATTTCTACTGCATATTGCATAAAACATCCCAAATCATAGATTATCAATAAAAATAACGAGTTATTACTGAAATGATACCTAAAGTTTGTTTGAAATTGTTACACAACGTAAAGTACGTAAAATTAGCAAAAACACCCTCACCTGAACAACGACAGATGGGGTGTTTTTAACAAACCTTTGACGATCGTTACCACCAGGGTATGGTCCGAGCGGGGTTTTGACAATGGGGTATGATCTGAGTGGAATCAAACGTCGAGGTAAGTAATTTCGAACATAAAACATACCAAATCATAGATTAAAATAAAAATAACAGGTTATTTCTGTTATCTTATCAAACTAGCAAATTAACTATTTATAGAAGGACTATACTTTTATAGAAAAGGTATTTGACGTGTTACCCGTCCACCTGACGCGCCCATTTTGCTACCCCTAACCTAAGTCCTGAATATTTAATAACAAACCAGATGGGGTTGAGAGACAAGTACGGTAGAGTCCTTGACATCATTATAAGCATTTCCATCATTAGATTGACTGTATTCCTCATCCCAAGATGCATATGTTTCGTCATTTCCGTCTGCTTCATCTGACAAAAAAAAAGCCATTGGCAATCTTATTTACTATCCGGATGTCATGCGAGTATAAGACCCTCGTATGAATCGAACCCCAATTTCTTTCTTCGGAGCCGTTTCTTTTCCCGTCCCCCCGCCCCGGCATAGCGCTTCGCTTCCGGTTCTTCGGAAGAATCAAGTGACTTCTCCTCTGTTGCTAGTTTGTTGCTGCTTTCCTGAGGCAAATGATGATTTACTAGCCTAGATCAATTACAAAATCAAGCATCATACTTGACTCCAATTCCTATTACTGGAGTTTCTTCATCATAGTAATAATAATATTACCTACTTAAACTTGAAAATACTATCATTGCTTAATTTGGCTACGAAAATACCGATGTTGTCAACCAGTTTGACCAACACAAACTGCATACCTTTTATTAGACGTGTAGCATGTACTAAATGCAAAACTTTACCATTTGTATTGTGGTTAATCCAGGATGAATGATGGTTCTGCATATCTCACTATATTTTCTACTAAGATGCCACGAGAACTTTCCCAATTTTACATAGTATGCAAAAGATAAACAGTAATTAAAGGATCGTTCGACCTGGATTACTGCTCAAATATATGGCGCAACTTATAAATTATCAGTAGCAAAAATTGGATTAAAGAAATCAACTTACCATCAAACTTCTTCACATTAAGAGCATCGAAGGATGATTCCAATGTTGTTAAAGGAGATAACTGCATATATCATTGTTCGTTAGTTCATCTGCACTGGATGTGGCAATTTGACCCATTACTTATGATTGTTTTTATGTTTTTTATCTATAAAGAGTCGACAAAAAAAGGCTGAACAGGTCAATGGGATCAAAGTCACCCAAGGTGCGCCTTTCAATGCATCTTATCTTATACGATGTTTTATTCCAAAGTCAGCTCATTATGGTAATATAGTTCTTGTAATCACATTCACATTAATTATTTACAAAAAAAGATGAATGTTGATGCACGATTCAGATTAACTTGGACCAATATTTGAGATATCGGTTACAGCTGTGGTATAGCAGCGGTATAGCTGTAATTTTGAATTCTTGCCTTAATAATAATAATTAAAAAATGGTAGATCGATGGGAACCCCTATCCCATGTACCGCATTGGTACCTACACATAGCCCCTTCAAGCCTTTGTGCATCAGGTTATTTCTACAAGAGAAATACCACCACATAGAATTGGTTGAAGCAAACCTCGAACCCGCGTCCCTCTTTTGTTTAGGACTTCTCCACACGTGGGCCCCCCTTATGGTAGGAAGATGGCCACTTAAGCTAGTTCGAATTTTAAACATTAGTGTCAATACTTGCAAAAATTAAGGTTTCTTTAAGTTTGGGCCAAAAAATGTAACAGATAAATAAAAACGCTATAGCACCGCTATTTGCTTGACAGCTAACCGCTATAGCATCACTGTAGTCCCGCTATTGATAACATAGTTATTTCCAAAAGATGAACTTAAGTGAAATGTTTCTGGGTCAACCCAAAATCAGACTTGTCTATACTAGAAAGATTTGGTTTTGGCCCGTTACCCAACCTGCCCATTCTGCTACCTCTAATCCCCACTAATTAAGCAGCATCAGAAATGAGAAAATGAACAGACCTTGTGTTCCTTCCCTTTCTTGGAAGTGCCTTCAACTTGCACATTGTCGGCGTTGCCTTCCTCTACACTATCTGAAAAGTTTCAAAATTGGTCATTACCAAGCTATTAATAGTTTATCCTAATACGTACTTATTGTTCAATGGAGCGACTCCTTGTACTAATTGTTAAATGTACAGATTAAGGGAAGACAAATTTTGACATCATGTTAGAAATGCCCAAGAAGATGGATGTGCTACATCTATTATTCATAATTTTCCCATCATATATTAAGCACAAGGTTACAAAAGTAACCATTTTCTGTTATACTGATGAATCATTGATCAAAACAAAATAATGAATCCAATTACTATCTATAGGGAGTATTTAGGGGTGGGGAATGAGTAACTATGCTTGGATAAAAGAAAAGGTGGTTAAAGTAGGTTATGGGCCATTATAGAGTAGATTCGGGGAAAAGGTTATCAACTTCTCTTCTTTTATTTTTCTCTCTCATCCCTCATTCTTCTCCTACATCAAGTTTTACCTGTAAATATCATCTCTGACAACAGAATCCAACCTCCTATTATCTCTCCCTATTCTTCAATCACTGACAATTCATATTGTTCAATGAAACTTTAGGGAATTAATTTGAGTTGCCCAGTAACACTAACTGGTTGAACAAAATTAAATCCCACCGACCAAGTGACCACACCTTGTTAAAATTGATCCACCAATCCAATAAAGGTTTATTGTTTATTAAACAGTGTGAATGTGTACTTACATCCTATTTGATTCATCTTATAATAACAATATTATAATAATTGTTGAGTCAAGGATTCGCTGACCAGACTTGGTCGCTGACGTGGGTCGTCAGCGAGTCATCAGCGAGTAACCAGCGAGTCATTGACTCCCGTCAGCGGGTGGTTTAATTTCCCAAGTTGTATGTCAAGGCGGGAAGATTTCAAACCAAGAAGAAGACAAGAAGTCACATGGTGGTTCAGCCAACTGAATGTTACCTTATATGGCAAAGGTACAGTTGGGACCAAAACAAGGGTTTCCCTCTTTCATACCCGTTTTGGTATAGAAGACAAAGGCTCCTGGATCAAGTACTTAGAGCCAATGGAAGGTCGACAACCACCATCACATCACTATCATTGTAAGGCTGTGTTGCCCTAATTCCTCTTCTATATAAAGGAACACAGCCGCTTCTTTTAAGTGTGTTTGTCACCACAAAGTATTTCATTCTATTTGTAATTGTTTAAGTTTTCCTTCTTTCTAGACTTAGCAATTACATAGTTCATTTGTATTCTTGTAAGACAAGTTGTATTATCGACCATGTATTCATCGTTTAAGTCAATGATACATATGATTAGACTTGCATAGTTTTATTACAATTGAACTTGTTCTTGTTTGTGTTCTTTACTTCAGTTCTTTACTTTCTTGTTTAGTTTAAACTAATTTAAGTGTGCAAATCACTGGACTGTCAATTGGTATCAGAGCCATCGTTTCTAAGTCATTGAAACTAGATCCGTTTGCATACTTTTCTTTCTAAACTTTCTTTTCTAAATCTTCTTTTAAAAACAAGAACATGTCTGCTGTTCCAACCCTAGTGAACACACGTGACTTCGGTTACGTATCTGTCCCTCCAAGATTCGAGCCCGATGACTTTGGGTCTTGGAAGGAAAGAATGTTACTACATATTGTGGGTGTGGAACCCTATCTAATGTCCATTCTGACCATCGGTCCTTATATTCCAACTCTGGTTCAAAGAACACCAGGAGCAACTGTTGATGCTCCTGAGATTGTGATTGACATTGTCAAACCAGAAGTTCAATGGACGGACGATGAAAGGAGACTTGTTAATCTTGATGCAAGGCTCAAAAACATGATTGTCAGCACTCTTCCCACTGACCTCATGAAAGTGGTCATTAGATATCCCTCTTCAAAAGAAGTTTGGGATAGATTAGTTAGCATGCATGAAGGCTCTGCTGCTACCATTGCCACTAAGAAAATAGACTTGAAAAGAGCCTATGAAAATTTCTTTTCCCTTCCTAACGAAGGTCTAAACGGTTCATATACCCGATTCAAAGGGTTACTGAACGATATGACCACTGTTGGTATCACCCACGATGACTTTGAGGTGTGCCACAAATTTCTTGATAGCTTACCTATCAAGTGGCAAGGTCTGAGACAAATACTCAGAACCACTGAGCGACTAAATGGTCTTAACCTTGAGTCTCTCTTTGGCATGCTACAGTTCGAAGAAAGAGCTCTTGCTCAAAATCTTAGAGCTGCCGCTGATGCACAGCATCGTGCGGGTCCCTCTTCTTCTAATGTCACCTCCTCTGCACATTCTGCCCTTGACCCTCTCGCCCTTATCTCTGCTGAGCCCAGTAATCTTAATACTGGTGCTAGCTCTTCTACCCTACCACAACCCATTCAATCTCTTGTTGATGATCTTAATGCTGAAGAGAAACAAGAGATGTTCAGCGACTTTATGGATTTTGCCTTAGTCGCTGGCAAAAGGTACTCCCGAAAATGGAACAACCGTAGGTCGGTTGCTCCATACAAGCCTCCTGTTGACAAAGCTCAAGAGGAGTGCTGGAGATGTGGCAGAAAAGGCCACTATCAAAAGGAGTGCAGAGTTGCCTTACCAACTCCTGCTGCTCCTAAAACTAACCTTAACCCTTCTAAACCTGCTGATGAGTACAGGAATAAATACTATCAGCTGAAGGCAAAGGTTGCTGAAATGGAGGAGGCTAAAACACCAGCAAAAGGGCTGGTAGCTGAAGAGCACGACTGGGCTGAATCAGATGATTCAGACAGTGAAGAATATGTTGACGCCATGTGTCTTATGGCGCTCGCTGATGGAGATGCTTTGACAAGAGATCAAGTCTCCTCAAGTCAGTGGGTAAACGTCACCATAAAAAAGGTTTGTGCTCACTCTTCTGCTTCTGAAGAAGATAAATCAAAAATCTTCGAATCTCTTCTCTGTGACTTTCAGTTCGTTGAATCAATACGAGCTGAAGTCCAATCTAAGCTTGACTCCACTTCCTTGGAGTTAAGTGAAAAATCTGAAAGACTCAATGAGTTGAGGAATGTTCATGTTGAACTCCAATCTCATGAGTTGCTGGCCCAAAAGGTTCAAATTGAGAACGAAAAACTCAAGGTTGAAGTGGCCAACCTAAAGAAGATTGTGACCTCTTGGTCAAAAGCTTCTAGGTTTCATCATCAGTGCCTAAATGAGCAAGTCCCTGCTCAAGTTCAGGCAGTAATAGGTGGTGACTTTAATGCTGCTGCCTCTATTTCTGACTTGTTCAGCGATGAGGTTAAGCCTGATTACTCTATTCCTCCATCTGCTGTCATCTCTCCTGAAGAGATGAAGAAATGGTATTTTGTTAGGGGTAACAATTACCATAACGAAATGGAAGCTGGTACTACCACCTCCACTACCAGCGAACCATCCAATGCTGAGGAAAATAGTACTAGCTCCCCAGCTAGCACCAACAACCCTTTTCCCCATCTTCCCATTGTTGGCATGATGCCTAACGAAGGAAGAGTTCAATACTCTTCTGGGGAATCACTTGAAGGGGATATTGGTAGTGATGGTTTCAAACCCATCGCTCCTCAGCAGCTAACCATCAGGTCTTCTGAACCCTTCAGAAGAAGCAAGGTTGCTGTTCCCTATGACTATAGCTCGCCACAGCAAGCTAATCCTGTCAGTCAGCAACCTCCACCTGTTCAACCCACTACATCTTCTCAGCAAGTTCCTAACCTTGCTGACAGCAATACTTTGCTGGATGAACGTGTCATGAAAAGACGCGTCAAGTTTGCTGACGCCAGATATCTTCATCTTTACAACCAGGCCCAATCTGCTGATAAACAAGTTCACCAGCAGGCTTCTCAATCTCTGCCTACCCCTATCTTAAGACATAAAACTCCTCAAAAGGAGAGAATGTCTAACACACAAAATAGGCCAACTACTCCTCAAAGAGGACACTTGCCTCACCAGCAAGTAAGGCCTATCACTCCTCAAAGAGGACACTTGCCTCACCAGCAAGTAAGGCCTATCACTCCTCAAAGAGGACACTTGCCTCACCAGCAAGTAAGGCCTATCACTCCTCAAAGAGGACACTTGCCTCATCAGCAAGTGAGGTCCACTACCCCAAAAAGGCAGTACTTGCCTCATAGGCAAATGAGGTCTGCTACTCCCTATCAGCAACCGAGATCGATCACTCCCAAAAGAGTGCATCCATCTCAGCAGGGTCCTTCTTCTTCCTCTCACCCTGCTGTCCATCAAGCATGGAGTGTAGTCAAGGGATCAAAAAATCCCTCTACATCTCAATCAGAGGACCCAAAAGGGAAATCCATTCTGGGTCCTGCTCCTAAGTTGCTTCAGCTTCCACAAAAGCATAAGCAAAAGCCTAAGCCTAAGAAAAAGGCTTCTTCCTCTGCTGACCCAAAAATTAACGAGCTGGCTCAGCAAGTTAATGATCTCTCCTCCCAACTGAAGGAATTCTTCCTTCAAAATCAAAAGGGCAGCACCTCTGCTAAAAAATGCTACAAATGTGGCAGCAGAGGTCACATTGCTTCTGATTGCGACTACTCCAGGGATGCTCCTGAAGTTGACATTCAACCAAATCCTTCAGTGGTTGCTTCTTCTACCACTATTGTCAGCGAAAGGTCTCCTTCTGCTGATCGTATAGATAGTGGAGAATCAACCGATCTCTCTGAGGAGAACATTGCTGACTTCATAGCTGCTCAGCGAATCTTCTTGCCTCAATCTCAAGAGATCATTACCACTGGCAGAGGTACCATTCTGGTTGAGTATGGGAACAACAATCAAGTCAGCAACTTGACTGTTCTCGATACTGGAGCCACTGTCACCTCTAGTGATCAATATGTAATTGATCGTGACTTACCTACTGCTCATCATCTTGCTGATAACTCTCCAAGTGATGAGAGTACTAACCTCATTGCTCCTCTTCCTCCTTCTACTGATGAAGTTGTCAGTAGAGAAGAGTCTTCAGAGTCTTCCATCTAAATCCTTCTGTTAAATCTATGCAGGGCTCGCTGGGAAAAGGTGTGTGGTACTTGGACAGTGGCTGTTCAAAACACATGACTGGCTCAAAGACCCTGCTGGATAACTACGTAGAGGCTGCTGGCCCTACTGTAGTGTTTGGTGACAACTCCACTGGACAAACGGAAGGTTATGGTCTTCTCTCTAATGGACTCATAAAGTTCAACAAAGTCGCTTATGTTAATGGATTAAAACATAATCTCATCAGCATAAGTCAACTTTGTGATGCTGACTATAAGGTGATTCTTGATAAACATCAAGGCACTGTGGTAAATGTAAACAAGGAAGTAGTCTTGGTTGCACCAAGAAAACGAGATGTATATCTAGTTGACTTCACTCCTATCAAGACTGATAGTGAGACTTGTTTCTTTGCCAAGTCGGCTGCTGAACTAAACTGGTTATGGCACAAGCGTATGTCGCATGTGAACTTCAAAACCATTAACTCTCTGGCCAAAAAGAACCTTGTTCGTGGCCTCCCTCATCTTTCCTTTGAGAAGGATAGACTCTGTGGTGCTTGTGAAAAGGGTAAAAGCCATAGAGCAACCTTCAAAACTAAGCAGGCCAATTCTATCTCTGGCTGCTTTCATCTTCTTCACATGGACCTTTTGGTCCAGTGAATGTCCAAAGTCTAAAGGGTAGCAAATACACTTTAGTAATCGTGGATGAATATTCACGATACACTTGGACCATATTTCTTCATTCTAAGAGTGATGCTGCTGATGAAATTATCAATTTCATCAAGAAAATGGAGAATCTCAACAGCATTAGGGTAAAAGAACTCAGAAGCGATCATGGTACTGAGTTCAGAAACCACACTCTTGAATCATTTTGTGCTGATCAAGGGATCTCACAAAATTTCTCCTCTACTAGAACCCCTGAGCAGAATGGTGTAGCTGAAAGGAGAAATAGAACTCTCATTGAAGCTGCTCGCACAATGCTCAGTGAGTCCTCTCTACCCAGCAAGTTCTGGGCAGAAGCTGTCAATACAGCGTGTCACACTCAAAATCGCTGTCTCATTGTCAAAAGACATGACAAGACAGCGTATGAGGTACTGAAAGGAAAGGTACCTCAAATCAAATACTTTCATGTTTTTGGATGTCCTGTCTTCATCTTAAACAACAAGGATCATCTAGGAAAATTTGATCCTAAAGCTGATGATGGATACTTTCTTGGGTATTCATCCATCAGCAAGGCATTTAGAGTTTTCAATACTCGCCTTCAGAAGGTTGATGAATCCATTCATGTTACCTTCGATGAAAGCTCATCAGCCCTAAAAGACATCCAATCTAACTCATCAGAGGTCATTTTCAATGAGTTAACTGAACCTCTCACTGAGGAAGCTGACTTATTTGTTGATGCTTCTTGCTCGCTGCCTGACGCTACTCAGCATAGCACAAAGGATAGTTCAGCTGATGTTGAACTAGAGCAAGTTGCTGCTCATATCTACTCGATTGAGCCAGTTGAGCCTATCATAAGATCAGTCCATGTAGCTTCAGCCAAACCTAGATCACTGGCTGATGACATACATGCTGATGACCCTACTGACGAAGAGTTTCATGATGCTTCAGCAAATGCTGAAGAAATGGAGTCTGCTGAAGACTCCGCCATCAATGATAACTCAAATCAGTCGAATGGCTCTGCTGATCATTCTCCTGAACCCATTCTTACCATTGACCTCTCTTCCTATAATGCTCCTGCTGATCCTATAGCTCCAATTTCCGCTGCCACTCAACTTGGCGCTGCCACTCAACTTGGTGTCTCAAGTGCTCCAGCACTCAAATGGACATCTAGTCATCCAGCTCACCAAGTCATTGGAGATCCTCAGCAGGGAATCATTACTCGATCAGCGACTAGAAACACATGTCTTTATGTGAATTTCTTGTCAATGATCACTCCGAAAAACATAGGAGAAGCAATGGTTGATCCTTCATGGGTCGCTGCCATGCAAGAGGAACTTACCCAGTTTCAAAGACAGCATGTCTGGTTCTTGGTTCCTTACCTCCTGGAAAGGAACCCATTGGAACTAAATGGGTGTATAGGAATAAAATGGACGAAGATGGCGTTGTTACTCGTAACAAGGCTAGGTTGGTTGCACAAGGTTACCTTCAAGAAGAAGGAGTTGACTATGACGAAACCTTTGCACCAGTGGCCAGACTGGAAGCTATACGCTTATTCTTGGCACATGCTGCTTACAAAAACTTCACTGTATATCAATGGATGTAAAGAGTGCCTTCCTAAATGGAAAACTCGATGAGGAAGTTTATGTTGAGCAGCCACCTGGCTTTGAAGATCCAGCCAAGCCACATCACGTCTATCGTCTCTATAAAGCTCTTTATGGTCTTAAACAAGCTCCCAGAGCTTGGTACGACACTCTCTCTGAATTTCTTCTCTCCAATAAGTTTCAGCGAGGATCCATTGACAGCACCCTCTTCATCTATAGAAAGGGTGCTGATGTTCTATATGTTCAGATATATGTAGATGACATCATCTTTGGTTCTTCCAGCAAGAAACTTTGCTCTAAGTTCAGCTCCCTGATGTCCTCTCATTTCGAGATGAGCATGATGGGTGAGCTGACCTTCTTTCTTGGTCTACAAATTCGCCAACTCCCAAATGGGATTTTCATCAACCAAGAGAAGTACATTCGGGACATGCTGGCCAAATTCGACTTATCGAATGTGACCACTAAAGCCACCCCCATGTCTCCTCCAAATAATCTCCACTGACCTTGATGGTAAGCATGTGAATCCTACTCTCTATAGAGGAATGATCGGTTCGCTGATGTATCTCACAGCGAGTCGTCCTGATATCATGTTTGCTACTTGCTTGTGTGCAAGATATCAAGCCTCTCCAAGGGAGTCTCATCTTCTCGCTGTCAAGCGAATCTTCAAATACCTAAAAGGTACCCCTACACTGGGTCTCTGGTATCCCAAAGACTCCAGTTTTGACCTTGTTGCATATTCTGATTCTGACTATGCTGGATGCATGTTAGACAGAAAAAGCACCAGTGGTGGATGTCAACTGTTGGGGGGGAAGCTGACTAGTTGGTCTAGTAAGAAACAGCATACAGTTTCCATATCCACTGCTGAAGCAGAATATGTATCAGCAGCGAGTTGTTGCGCACAAGTCCTCTGGATGAAAAACCAACTCGCTGACTATGACTTAGAATTCTCTAAGATCCCCATTATGTGTGATAATACAAGTGCAATTGCTATCACACATAATCCCGTTCAGCATTCTAAGACCAAACACATTGACATTAGGTACCACTTCATTCGTGACCATGTCATGAAAGGGGATGTGGAAATCTATTTCATACCCACTGATGACCAACTTGCTGATATCTTTACCAAACCTTTAGATCAAACAAGATTTAAATACTTGGTCAGCAAGTTGGGAATGCTGAATGGTGAATCAGCAACATGACTTGTCATGTCTACTGATGCTTCAACTTATGTCTCATAAGTTGAAAAGTGACCTTAAGGTCAGTAACCTTAAAATCAAATTATTTTTATATTTAAAGGTTTTATTACTTGCTGAACATAAAGTAATGGAGAGCTAAAAGTCTCCATCTAGTCCAGCAGCAAACGGCTGCTGGTAAAGACTTCTCAAATCCGTTACTCCCTGTTGCTTTGGGAAAAAGCAAGATAAAAGTAATGGAGAGCTAAAAGTCTCCATCTAGTCCAGCAGCAAACGGCTGCTGGTAAAGACTTCTCAAATCCGTTACTCCCTGTTGCTTTGGGAAAAAGCAAGATAAAAGTAATGGAGAGCTAAAAGTCTCCATCTAGTCCAGCAGCAAACGGCTGCTGGTAAAGACTTCTCAAATCCGTTACTCCCTGTTGCTTTGGGAAAAAGCAAGATAAAAGTAATGGAGAGCTAAAAGTCTCCATCTAGTCCAGCAGCAAACGGCTGCTGGTAAAGACTTCTCAAATCCGTTACTCCCTGTTGCTTTGGGAAAAAGCAAGATAAAAGTAATGGAGAGCTAAAAGTCTCCATCTAGTCCAGCAGCAAACGGCTGCTGGTAAAGACTTCTCAAATCCGTTACTCCCTGTTGCTTTGGGAAAAAGCAAGATAAAAGTAATGGAGAGCTAAAAGTCTCCATCTAGTCCAGCAGCAAACGGCTGCTGGTAAAGACTTCTCAAATCCGTTACTCCCTGTTGCTTTGGGAAAAAGCAAGATAAAAGTAATGGAGAGCTAAAAGTCTCCATCTAGTCCAGCAGCAAACGGCTGCTGGTAAAGACTTCTCAAATCCGTTACTCCCTGTTGCTTTGGGAAAAAGCAAGATAAAAGTAATGGAGAGCTAAAAGTCTCCATCTAGTCCAGCAGCAAACGGCTGCTGGTAAAGACTTCTCAAATCCGTTACTCCCTGTTGCTTTGGGAAAAAGCAAGATAAAAGTAATGGAGAGCTAAAAGTCTCCATCTAGTCCAGCAGCAAACGGCTGCTGGTAAAGACATATCAAATCCGTTTATAGCTGACAATTTGCTAAAAATTGTTCCTAGTTCATCAGCGACCATCAATTGTCGAAAAGTCGCTGATCAAAAATTTGCTTTCTTAAAAAGGTAACCAGATTGTCTAAACTCTGTCAGCGGATGTACTTAGATCTCAACCTCTCTTTCATTTGAGCATATCCACTAACAATATTTTATTTAGTATATCAAACGGTTACCTCGATTTTCCCCCAAATGGACAACTTGTGCACTGTACGCGCCGTAACTACTTGAGTACAGTTGAATTTGTGGTACAAGTTGTCTCATCAAAACCTTTTTATACGTTACTCACATACGTATTATTAAACGTATTTTTCTTTATACAAAATAATTTTCTTTATATATATTACGTATGAAAGAGACTCCATGACGATTCGTATGAACAGTCATGGGTCCCATATCCATACCATATATATGTAAGCCTTCTCTCATATCATCTTTCACGTTCATTTCTTTTCTCTCTCACTTCCATAAAAATCTCAAAATACTCTCAAACTTTCCATATTCCTTCAATCTTTTCATTTTCTCTAAATCTTTTCATCTTCACTATTATCTTGATATACAATGGCCTCTCATTCTGATCAAACTCCAGAAAACATTCCCTCTTATCTCACTTCCGAAGTCTTCGATAATGAAGGCATTCCTCCCTCAAACCAAGTCTCTTTTCAAGCTTCAAAACTTGTGGTCAAGGCAAACAATTATTTGGGATGTGAAGAAATCCCTCCCAAAGTTAAGGGATATTTCTCTATGCTGGACTTCATCAAAGGATGTCCAGTTAGAAGAGCTATATATAAAAATTCCCATGAGATGTGTCTTCATCTTTTGAGGGAATTCTGGTGGACATGTAATTATGATGTGTCAAGCAGTACCATCAAAGGCACAGTCATGAAAGGCAAACACACCATTACCATCTCTGCTGATCTTCTAAGAGATGTGCTCAGGCTTCCTAAACAATCCGATGACAAGCCCTTTGTTGATTTGGTCCCTACCTCTGTATGGAAAGAATGGTTGTTAACCATTGGGTATGGGACAAACAGTGTACCAGCCCTTCCTGTTCACAGCAATCCTCAGAAGAAGTATATTCCAGGTGTGTGGAGGCTGCTGTTCACACATGTCATTCAGTGCCTTGGTGGGAACAGTGGATCCTTTGATCAAGCCACTGCTGCCCAGATGCAAATGATATATGCACTGGCTAATGGTCGAAACATTGACTTTGCCAATGTTATATTTGAAGACTTGAAGTCCAAGGTCACGATCAGGAATCGCTCGAGCTCAGTGCCCTTTTCACGCTTTCTTTCTCTGATCTTCAGGCATGTGCTGAAAGAAGAATACATGCCAGAGGGGGCTCAATTCATTCTTTCTCCAAGGGTTGCAAGCTCTGTCTATAAAGTTCCAGCTTGTGACCCTGAGCATTTTGATTCAAAGTATGCTGCGCTTACTCCAGCAATGCAGCAGGTACTTTTCACCATGTACCCTGATGTATATAAGCAAAATCCTGCTGGAGCTGGTATGCTGATAATCCCTCCAGCATCCTCCAAAGCTTCCAAATTGGTCAAGAAAAGTTTGGTTCCTAAAAAGAAAAAAATATTAAGGAAGGTGGGTCTCTCTCAACGCTCTCTTATCGATGAAGAAGAAACCCCTGCTGCTGTTGAAAATGTAGAGCAGCAACAAATTGAAGCAGCGACACCAACTTCTCCAAACCCTTTAAATTTCTCTTTGGAAAGTCAGGTGCAAGTTGGTGAAGTTGAAAGAGTTGGCTTAAGTAAGGATGCTGAGGTGGATGCCAGCATCGAGGTTAGAGAAATGGTAGAACCAAGTCTTGAGTTGGGAGAGGCTGAAGGTGCTGGTGTTGGTGTTGAGAAAGTTGATGATGTTATTGCTGAAGAGGAGGTTGTTGGTGTTGAGATGGTTACTGAAGATGATAGTGATTATGAGTTAGGGGATTTTGTCACTGAGGATTTTGTACTTGATAGTCATGCTGAAGAAGTTGATGCCAGCGATATGGAGATGGATGAAGATGATGCTGCAGTACCTGGTGAAGATACTGTCAGACCCAAGACTCCTCCAATGCAACCAGTGAACACTATGCTCCCTCTTGGCATGCCTTCTTCATTCTCAAGTGTTCCTGGCTGCTCATCTTCGATTCCCTCTGTAATCGAACCCCAAACTGCTAAGGATTTGGGCATCTCATACTCCACCTACACTGCTGATAGGTTGGAAAGGGTGGAGCATCAACTGAATGATCTCACCAAATATGCTGAAGTTGCTGTAAACGTAAAAGAAAATGAGTCTGAAAGACTGATCTCTACTCTGACCAGCTGGTACAATAAACAAGTTGAAAATGGCTCAGAAGTAGAGATGATTAAAGAGAAATTCACCTCCTTGGCTGCTGATCAACACAAAATCAAAAAGGCCACAAAATCCATCATCCATGATCAGCAGGCCATTCGATCTAAGACTTTGTCAATACTGAAATGTGCAAATTCCACCAGCTACTCGGCAATGAAGGCAGCCTCTACCAGTAAAGCTGCTGCTGCAAATATCAAGAAGTTATCCGATCAAGTCAACCACAACACTAAGGCCATTCATGCCTTGGAAAAACAAATGGCTGATCTTCCTATTCCTTCATCTTTTACTGAGGAAGATCGCCAGAGGCAAATTAAGTTGGAGAAAGAAGTGGATGACATCAAGCACTTGCTGACACAACTTGTTAAACAGCAATCAGCAAAACCGGCCACTGTGGAAGTTGTAATTAACAATACAACTTCCAAGGGGGAGAAGGTTGATAATGCTGTATTAGATCTGGTCACTGAAGCAGTAAACAAGGCGGTCGCCCAAATCTATGAAGATACTGCTGAAGAAACCTGAATGTTGATGAAGTGGTGGCTGTGAGTGAAGTTCCCCCTGCTGGTGCTGAGGGGGAGACTGAAAAGGATACAAGTATGGAAGTTCCCCCTGCTGGTGCTGAGGGGGAGACTGAAAAGGATGCTGGTATGGAAGATCTCCCCGCTGGTATTGAGGGGGAGATTGAAGAAACTAATGCTGAAGCTTCCCCAGCTGATGTTGAGGGGGAGCAACAAATTGTAGTTGCTGAAGAGCGTAGTGACCAAGAGATGGTCAGAATCGTTCTTAACAGGTCTTAACAGGTTCGGTGCGCACAAAATTTTCACATTTCAAACATGAAAATGCCTAAAGACGAATCTGAAGATCTTAAGAGAAGGCGCTGCTAAACCAACCAAGTTGGAAGGGGTCAAAGTAACCAACTTGGGTGCTTCTGAATGGGTGGAAGTGTACTTGCTGGTAAAAGATAAAAAGGCTGCTAGCTACCAGCAGCTCCAAAGCATGCTGAAAGAATACTTTAAAAAGGCTTTGGAGTTTGAAACAAGATTCAAGGTGGACTTGCCCATGCTGAGGCAAGTGTTCGGTACTCCAGCAACCATATCTACCTCAGCTGGAGGACAACAAAGAAAGAGGAAGATGGAGTATCGAACATTGACTGCTGACCTTCCACCTATCTCTGGTGATGCTTTGAACACCAGACTTCCTCCAAGAAGTGTCTTTGAGGAAGGAAGAGTGATAGAGAATCCAGCTGGTATTTTCTTCACAAATTTTCAAAATACCCAGCTGTTCTTTTTCGTCTATCTGAACTTGAAAAGGCGTCCACTGGGTTCATACTGGCCTTGAGAAGAAGGTGTGCTGAAACGACAAACAACCGAGAGTTTATCAGCAAGCTGGATGAGGAGCTGGTTAAGCCTCATAGATATAATGACCCAGCTGTTCAGATTGCCAAGCAAGAACATGCTTGGGAGTTTGAAGCTGAAAGTTTGTAAATGTCAATTGTAAATGTTGATTGAATCAACTTGTAATTTCTTTTGAAAGATGATATAAAAAGACATCTTTCCTTCATATCTTCTATTCTTTACAAATATGATCTACTCAGCAAGTCTTCTCAGCGAATAGGGGGAGATTGTTGAGTCAAGGATTCGCTGACCAGACTTGGTCGCTGACGTGGGTCGTCAGCGAGTCATCAGCGAGTAACCAGCGAGTCATTGACTCCCGTCAGCGGGTGGTTTAATTTCCCAAGTTGTATGTCAAGGCGGGAAGATTTCAAACCAACAAGAAGACAAGAAGTCACATGGTGGTTCAGCCAACTGAATGTTACCTTATATGGCAAAGGTACAGTTGGGACCAAAACAAGGGTTTCCTCTTTCATACCCGTTTTGGTATAGAAGACAAAGGCTCCTGGATCAAGTACTTAGAGCCAATGGAAGGTCGACAACCACCATCACATCACTATCATTGTAAGGCTGTGTTGCCCTAATTCCTCTTCTATATAAAGGAACACAGCCGCATCTTTTAAGTGTGTTTGTCACCACAAAGTATTTCATTCTATTTGTAATTGTTTAAGTTTTCCTTCTTTCTAGACTTAGCAATTACATAGTTCATTTGTATTCTTGTAAGACAAGTTGTATTATCGACCATGTATTCATCGTTTAAGTCAATGATACATATGATTAGACTTGCATAGTTTTATTACAATTGAACTTGTTCTTGTTTGTGTTCTTTACTTCAGTTCTTTACTTTCTTGTTTAGTTTAAACTAATTTAAGTGTGCAAATCACTGGACTGTCAATTGGTATCAGAGCCAATCGTTTCTAAATCATTGAAACAAAGATCCGTTTGCATATATTCATTCCTTGTTTTCATGTTGCTTTCTTAATATAACCATCACCTTCCCTTACCTTTCTTGTTGAACAAGCACCCCTTAAGCTTATCCACAAACCAATCACATAATTAAAAAACCAAAACTAACAACTCAGAAAATAAGGATACTATAAAGGGTCTAAGATATAAAAAACTAAACATGCTTAGGGTCCTGCGAAGCCGGCTAATTCCTCCCAAGAACCTATATGCCTCTGCATCTACACTCATGAATATTTGCTAACTCCAGCTTCAGAAGTGCAAGCTCTTCTGCAGTCAGAAAAGTATAAGGGACCATTCAAGTGGATCCCAATATATAAGAATTTTCCATATGTTGCACAGCACCCAAAGCAAAAACCTTCTCATTTTTTACCATTAAATATCGTGAATATAACAGAATAATCTTCAAACTGTCTATATTCTATCTAAGGGTATCTACCGAAGATGTTTCTGGTAAAAGATAGAAGAAACACATCATTTTATACTTACCGATTGACAGACTAGACTCCGAAAGAGATTTTGCGGCTTTATAATTTGACAGATTTTGACCGACCTACTCCTAATGAAATTGCCTTGCTTTATAAAGTTGACACTACATTTGATGCATTGGTGATATGGATCTTGTTTACCCATATGGAGGAAATTCTCAAAGAAAAGGATCATGATATGAAAGATAAGACGAGCATGATCAAAAATTGGGTTTCATGAAATCCTCATTAAAACTGACACAGAGTCATATCAAAGATGTTGTGTCTTGCTTGGCCATGTTGTCTCATGACAAAAAAGATTGAAACAAATGATTAACCACCAAATACTCTTCTAAATTAATAGATAGTTATATTCATGTCCACAAATTTGCCATCCTTAAATGTGATGCACAATTCAGATGTATTTAGTAAAAAAACTAAAATAACAATGCACTTTTATGTTACTCGTTTATTGTATAAACATGTATCCAAACAAACAGAATTATTAACCCTGGGGTAGCCAAAATCAATCAAACATGAAAAAAAAAATACGAAAAAAATAATTTTAATAAGAGACGATATGATGGACGATAAGTCGCGACAGAAGTACTCATTTTCCGCAGTTTGCTGCGCGTAAGGTTCCCCGGCCTGTTTTCGTAGACGAAGAACGGGAAAATGAATATGTTACTTAATTTACTTTAACAGGAAAACTTTAATACTGAAGGACAATTACTGTGGTTATGTAAAGTAGAGGTACCTGCACCATGAACAGAACATCAGGTATGATTCATTCTGTTAGCTTTGAAGTGCACGCCACCTCTTCTCACTATATACGGCACAATCACAGAAGTCAATCGCATCCAATCCTATCTCCGGTGGTAGCCATCGCCGCCAAAACCCAATGATCGTGGAGAGTTCTTAATAGTAAATACCGTTCAGGCAACTCCGTTGACTTGTTATTGTAAACCCACAATTACAAAACAGCATGATCATTGAACATGTGATCTCGGGACTCTCACAGTCACCCCACTCCTTAATTGCTGCTTCTTTTATCCTTTTTGTGATGATACGGGTTTCTTACGCCTCTTTACAATGCTTCAGCCACTTTACGATTCTTTAGAGCCGGAAAAATCCAGTGAACCACACAAGTGGATATTGTTTCCCTCCTTTCCGCAAAATTGGGTTGGGACTTCCAATTCATCAAGGAGCGGTCAATCCTATTGTGGTTTCACATAGGATTCCGTAGACTTTTAAACGTCTCCTCAACTGGGCAAAAAATGTTATACCTTTATGCCTGCTTCGGCAGTGATTTTCCAAAGACCCAGGCTTGAAAGGGCCTCTCGCCATTCCCAAGAATCCATAGGTTTTGACGCGCGGAAACCAAAGTTCGAGTCCACCAACAAATATGTCGATCGTCTTCGAGAATCCTGTCGCTTATTAATCCCGGAATCCAAATTAAGGCTGGGGGGATAGATTAGACAGTCTTTTCATCCAGGACACCTTCCGTGCGGAAACACGCCAGTTGTCACACGGCTGTAGTTCTCACTCTAGTGCCTGCTGCGCTCGAACTCGGGCCTGCCCAACCGGGCTGCTGCTGCTGATCAGGATGTGGACAGAAAAATCCATAAGTGGTGCTGGCCGGCATGAAAATTGGAGGAGGACTAAATGCCTGAGTAGGCGGTGGTGGAGGTGGAGACTCTGGTCTGATCCAATGGTTGATGTAGGGAGACCAGTACTCGTTTTGGAAGCCCAGGCGGTTCACTTGGCTCCACATCGTCCTCTGCCCATCCATCATCATATCCTGAGTGTCCCTGAGCTCCCGCTGATTACCCAGGATCTCATCAAGCTTGGTTCCCCAATCTGGAAAATCATAAGATGGATAAGGGTTAGGCTGCTGTATTTGGGGTGGCGGCTCCACCCTCTGTCTCTGAGCCGGTGGCTCCTGCTCATCCTCCGTTTCAGTCCCCAAATCACTCTCCGAAGTCATCAACCGTGCCTTCTTTAACTCTGTGACATCAATGATAGTGGTAGGCTCAATATCCGAAACTCTCCTCCCCTCACTAGTTTTGTTTGCCAT
>CM067170.1:25676003-25717894 GCA_034093135.1 Erigeron breviscapus | reverse complement strand
TTTATCACCTGAAAATTCCAATTTACCATACATACATTCCATCTGTGTATATATATATATATATTCAGTTGGAGGCAGATGGCGATGAAGAAAACATATTCGATTGCAAATTTTATAGTTTCAACAAACAATTTTTATTTATTTTTTTTAGAAGAAATTGAAGTGTGCGATGAAATTATCGATTACAATTCAACTTTCAGCTATCGATCCTGTAGTTGGACTGATCTTTCTCGCTACAAGTTTCAGGTTTCCATTTAATTTCACCTATATATCTGTGTATATATGTATATCTATATCTGTGTATATGTATATCTATTTCACTATATATATTGCCTCCAATGTATATATATATATATACACAGATGGAATGTATGTATGGTAAATTGGAATTTTCAGGTGATAAATATGGTAAATTGAACCTATTTTAAGAAGAAGATAACAGCGCGGAGGGAAAAGATCTCTTTATATTGTGAAAGTATCTAGATATATTGTGAAAGTATATAGATATATTGTGACGCGGAGGGAAAGATAGGTTGTGAAAGTATCTAGATATATTGTGAAAGTATATAGATATATTGTGACGCGGAGGGAAAGATATATTGTGAAAGTATCTAGATAACAGCGCGGAGGGAAAAGATCTCTTTATATTGTGAAAGTATCTAGATATATTGTGAAAGTATATAGATATATTGTGACGCGGAGGGAAAGATAGGTTGGAAAGTATCTAGATATATTGTGAAAGTATCTAGATATATTGTGAAAGTATCTAGATATATTGTGAAAGTATCTAGATATATGGTAAATTGAACCTATTTTAAGAAGAAGATAACAGCGCGGAGGGAAAAGATCTCTTTATATTGTGAAAGTATCTAGATATATTGTGAAAGTATATAGATATATTGTGAAAGTATCTAGATATATTGTGAAAGTATATAGATATATTGTGAAATATAGATATATAAAAGTCATCTAGGAACAAATGCATACATATACATATAGATATAGGTGAAATCACATATACATATACACAAATATAGATATACATATATACACAGATATATAGGTGAAATTAAATGGAAACCTGAAACTTGTAGCGAGAAAGATCAGTCCAACTACAGGATCGATAGCTGAAAGTTGAATTGAATAAAATCATCGTAAACTTGACTTCAATTTCTTCTAAAAAAAATAAATAAAAATTGTTTGTTGAAACTATAAAATTTGCAATCGAATATGTTTTCTTCATCGCCATCTGCCTCCAACTGATATATATATATATATACACAGATGGAATGTATGTATGGCAAATTGGAATTTTCAGGTGATAAATATGGTAAATTGAACCTATTTTAAGAAGAAGATAACAGCGCGGAGGGAAAAGATCTCTTTATATTGTGAAAGTATCTAGATATATTGTGAAAGTATATAGATATATTGTGATGCGGAGGGAAAGATAGGTTATTGATATATTGTTTTTTACGGAATATATATATATATACATTACGTATATATATACACACGCACACTGATACACACACAATAGACTGTAATTCAGATAGAGGAATGGATCACCTGAGAGGGCGAAAGCGAACAGTAACAGTAATATTCTCGATGGATCTCTGAAAACCTAAGGGTAACAAATTCTGAGAATGCGGCGGTTGTGGTGGTGGTGGTTTACTTTTAACAGATGATGAAGCCGGAGAAGGTAAAGAAGCTTCTGGAAATTGTATAGAAGACGACGTCGTTGAAGATGAAGAACAACATGAAGCTGAATTCGCATTTTTCGAGGTGTACTCCATTGGAGATGAATCTCGCATTTATAGAAATTTATTATTTATTAGATCTGAGAAATATGTTATCAGACTGTGAAATGTGAATGTTTTGTAATGAATGAATGAATTTGTGAGAAAAAAAGAAATATTTATGAATGAAAGTGATGATGAGCTTCTTGTTTATATGGATGGCAGGGAAAATGAATCCGTACTTTTTTGCGTTTTTTTTTTTTTTTTTTTTTACTTTTGAGAGTCAGTACGTTAATGAAACCGAACTTTTGTGGGTTTTTTAGTTTTAAAGTGTTGATGAAACCGTACTTTTTTGGGGGTTTTTTAGTGTTAAAAGTGTTGATGAAACTTTACTTTTTTTGGTATAGCTTTTTTTTTAATGACAATTATTTTAATTTATTTTGTAGTTAGTGTTAAAGTGTTGATGAACAATTTACATGTTATAAGTGTAAAACATATAAGAAAATATCTATACTACCTTATAATAATTATTGGGTGGTGTTGAAAGTTTAAAATTGGGACATGTGAATTTACTTATTTGCCCCTACACACTCATTATTCCCTACCTCTGCTCTTCCATATTCTATAGCTATGACAAACACCCTCCATTTCTCTCTCTAATTCTTCCATCTCTAAGGGGCAAGGGTGTAGTGCCAAATGCTTGGCAAATTGGCAAGTTCTGGCAAGTTTTAAGCCAATGGTAGCTTGACATGTGTATTTGCCAAAATGAAGCCAATTCTTGCCAAAAGTCATGGTGTAGTGCCAAAACTTGCCAATTCTTTGGCAAAAAAAACTTACCAAATAAACCCTAAACTTTCATTAATTTTAAAAACACAATACAAATAAATAAAACATTTCATTTAAATCTTATACAACCAAACAACTAACGGCTATATGCCTTTTTTTATTATTTTTTTCCTTTTACACTCTATTTATACCCAACAAACACAGCCATTTCAAACCACAACAATATTATCTCAAATCCTTTCTATCTTATCAAATCATTTCATTCAAACATCACAACCAAATGGCGCATCATCCGTGGACTGAAGCAGAAGATCTTTGTTGTCGAGGTGTTGGATGTTGAGGCATCCTGACCCAATGACCGGTAGATGTGAAATGGCTAACCCAAGCGAAAACTTGTGGAACGACATTACTGAAATGTTTAACAGGGACACGACTGAAGGTCCACGGAGCGAACATCAACTAGCAAGTCACATGAGAAGAATTCGGCAGGCATGTAAGCAGTTTGAGGCAATTTGTATGAGGTTGAATGCACAGGGGAGGATCGTTGATGATGAGATGCTTTATGCAATGGCGCATCAGGAGTACCATGAGAAGTATGGGAGGCGTTTCAGTTACGAGCACTGTTTCAGGGAGCTTATCATGGTTGCTTATTAATTGTTTTGAATTATGAAGTGTGTTTTAGCGTTTTAGTACGCAATGTATTTCGTGTTTTTATCATGTACTGTTTTTTTAATTATGTGTTGTCTTTTTATTGTAAAATGTGTTTTTTAATAAGAATAAAATGTGTTTTGTTTAATTATATTTGAAAAAATGTATGTGTATGTTGTATATGTAGAAGTTGAGGGGAGGAAAGTATAAAAAAAAAGACACGCTCCCACATGTACTTTTTCTGCCAAAACTGGCCATGTGGACTTGCCCAACGTTCATTAGCATCGGCCAAAACTAGCCGATGTACCTTGCCAAAACTTGCCGATTAAACTTGTCGATGCATGTGCTATAGGATTGCCAATGAGCCAATGCTTTTTGCCGATGCTTTTTGCCGACTACACCCTTGCCCCTAAGAACCATCTCCCTCTTCTCCCTCTCTATCTCCGGTCGCCATCACCACCACTTCGACCTCTGTGCCACCATCAGCCCCTCCGCAACATCGACGCCACTACCAACAACAATCGTACTTTGTGGGTTTCCTCTTTCCAGATTTGAGATCGAGTTGTCCATGGTGTCCGCCGCAACGCGCGGGTACTATGCTTGTAATTCACAAATAACTTCACATTAAGTTTTTCATACAAAAAGTTTAAACTGCACAATACCCTTTTTATATCACAAAATCAACTAAAATTGAAATCAATTTGAGATGGGGTTTTATAATATTTTAAATTTATATTTTGCTAGGTGGTCAATTAACTTTAAACTAAACTAATACATAAAATTAGTACTCTTTATTTGACTTTTTAGTTTTTTCTTTCAACTTTGACCGTAGCAAACTTTTTTGTTTGTGTTATATAACACTTGATATAACATATATGAATTGATTGAGTTTAAATGTATTTTTCATTAATATAACTTTCATCAACTAATGTATAATACAAACAAAAATATTTACGGTCAAATTCGGAAAAAAAAAAGACTTGACCAATCAAAATAGGACAATTAAAATGGGACGGATCGAGTATCAAAATTTAATTTTATGGACATCATGGGATACTAGCAACCATTTTTGACCTCCGTGTAGCTATGCCACTAGATGTAACATATGTTATAAATCTATTCAAATAACATATGTTATATATATATATATATAATATATATATATATATTATATATATATATATAATATATATATATATATATTCAAATAGGGTTTTCCATATACCATCATTTATTATAACATACACCATTGAAGCTTACTTTTTACTATATTATCTTTAGATTGTTACGCTCTTGATCAATCAAATGTATAATGAAATTATTATGTTTGTCAATATCACATATACGGATATACCTATGAAGGCTCACAAATACTTTTAAATATCATATTGAGTAGCAAAAATTGTAAGTATACGAAATGACTTTTTTAACTATCGCTCAATGAGCGTTCTTAATGTACAAAAATTCATAAAACGATCAGCCGCATATTACAAACTACAATTTTTTTTTTGTGATTATCAATTTTCTTGAGTGTTTAGATGTTTAATGAACAAGAAAAAAAGATAAAATACCAAGAAAAAACACAGGGACGAAAAAAGTACTTTGGCCTATATATATATACTCCCTCCGTCCCAATTTAAATGTCTAAATTTGACTTGCTGAGTCTTTCTTTTCTCCAACTTTGACCATAGGTATTTTTGTTTGTATAATATAATACCTAATGAAAGTTATATCAATGAAAAGTACATCTAAAGCTCAATCTATTCATATATTTTACATCAATTTTTGTATAACACACATGAAACAATTTACGGTCAAAGTTGTGAAAGAAAGACTTCAAAAGTCAAAATAGGACATTTAAATTGGGACGGAGGGAGTAATTAACATCGAAGCTTTTACTACTATTAGAATCGATGTTTTTCTATATTATTGGGGGGATTTCTTATTAAAGATTTCTCACCAATCTCTCTATATAACTAAGAGAGGATATGAAAAAGCTTATGTGGCATATCTTTTGTTTGTCACATTAGCATTTTTCCTATGTGTCATTTATAAGTTGTTTGTTCCGAAAGAAAAGATATAATATGTATATAAATAAAAATAAATAAATGAAGATAAATATAATTTTATTATGATATATTGTCTTTAAGATTTTTATGCAGAATGTTTTATTTATTATATTGGGTTCTTAATTATTTTTCTAGAATTAGTTTTCTATTAATCTCCTCATATTAATGGTTTATTTTATTTTATTTTACAACATATGTCTTTTTTGATTATTCATGTAGAGATTTTTACAGATGTATTTACATCAAGAAGAATATCGATTGTCAAGCTTACATCAGGTGTGAAAACCGAATATTATCTCCATTTTTGTGCTCCTTTTGATTTAAGTGATTTATTTTTATATAATTTAGTGAGGGTAATTTAAGGCTAATGTTGTTTAAGTTTTTGAGTGCTAACTAAACTTTTTGCTTATTTGTCATATCTTTTTTTCTTTTTTAGTATTTTATGATATTATTTAAGCAAAATATTTGGTCAAATCTATTATTTAAGGATTATATAACAAATAAAAACTTAGTCAAATTTTAAACTTAGTTATTTATAAGTTAATTATAACAATGTTTGGATATAAATTTAAGTATCTAACTGGTATTGTCAATATGTGATCATATGGGCCGACAAGATGAATACTGCAAGGTC
Organism: Erigeron breviscapus; assembly: GCA_034093135.1. Lineage (NCBI taxonomy): Eukaryota > Viridiplantae > Streptophyta > Magnoliopsida > Asterales > Asteraceae > Erigeron > Erigeron breviscapus. Next base: position 25,712,018 of record CM067170.1, on the reverse strand, counting down.
ATAGGTTCAAATTTTACCAAAGACATACGAAAAATATATCATGTATGAGAATTGTGTTTCACCAAACATAGGTTTTATGCAGTGTGTGGCTGTGTGCTTATAGCCTATGAATATCAAGATAATACATGGGACTAGGGGTTCCTACTCATTTATTTTATATATATATATAATTCTGGTAAACATTGGTTGAAGTCAATTGATTAAACGTGAAGAGTAACTAGAGAAAGAGGAAATTCACGAGTATCGTGTGGCCTTGTTTAAAAAACGGTCAAAAAGTACGATATAGACATCCACGTATCACAATTGTTTCTATTAATAGAACAAAGAGCTTAAGTGGTAATCTCCTCGTTTTAAATAGGACCAAACGTAAAACACAAAATCAAATAGGAAGATTATTTAGATATGGAAAATGCTAAATGAAACCCTTAAGAATTCACTTAACGTGCATAAAAAAGTTATATCTTTCCATATCAAAGGCTACCCTTAATTTTATGGTAAGTGTACAACTATTTAATGCACCTTAACGAAAGCCCTTAGGGATTCGTTAAGCAAAACCCTAAAATTCATACATTTTTATGTATGGCTAATATACTTCTCTCTTTGCAAAAAATATAAAAATAAATAATAATAATAAAAAATACTTGTGTAACGATCATTATTTATATATATTTTTTTGAAAACGAAACAACAAACAGCCCCTAAGAACATACATGTCAAAGTGTGGACATGTAGCCTTCCAAAAAAAAGTTCGTGTAGCTAGACCAACAATAAAGATCTCATTACCAAAAAGGTATGATCTAATGCTAGTAAATCGATCATGGCTAGAGTTTTGGTCCTTCCAAATTTTGCATGCGGATATGGAGTGGTATGGTATCATTAATCATTGTACTTGTAGGTGCTTATCAAAAACAAAGTGTTTATTGTCCCCTTCCTATATTATCTTTTGTTCATACGAAAATTCGAAAACCTTATTTATAATACAGCAATAATACTCAATCAAACGTGTTGGATGCATTTGTTTAACACCAAATCTCTTATCTGCTAACTTGCCAAGTCAACGTTGCCATTTTTTCTCTTTTCTTTTGACACATTAACTGCATGTTTTTGTCTTTATTGCTTATTGCATTATCTTATTATTCCCTTGCACAGGATAATGAAATAATACATCTTACAAAACAATACCAAGTCAGAATGGGTACACCACCATTGAGAATATAGGGACAGATGATTACCCCATAATGGGTGGCAAATTAGTCTGTCTACCAAACTAGTGGGTAGACTTGTTCTTTTTTCTTTATAAAGTGGATAGTGGTTGAAGATTTTATATGTATGGTTTTGTTGAACAATGTTTCATTTCTTGATAGCTTCTTATATGTTTAGCTCTTAATTTTTAAATACAAATCCTTATTTTGAATACTTAACTAAAGAATCGTCTAAAAACTAACCTATCAAATTCGTCTAACTTGAGTATTAAAGGTTCGTTTAACGTGAGTACTAAATAATTCACACTATAAGTGTTAAAATCTCTTCCGGTGGAAAGCGAGTCAACCATGTTATCTTTTAGTTGTTTTAATATATACATATATAAAAATATAAATATGATTACAACAAATATTACATGTATATATATGTCCCTAAATTTATTTATATGTTTAATTATTAATAAAAAAATTCAGTTTTTCCGGTCCGGTTTGACATTCGGTCTGGTTTCGAAAATATTTAGTAAAAGTCTCTAAAGTCTAAACGGTAAGGCCATATATGGGCCTGTGCATGATGGATAATCGTAGTCAATCTATTTATAATACAGCATTACAGCCCAACCCACTTCTCAGAAAAAAACATTTTTTTTCCCGAACATTCAGTCGGTATGTGACATCAGGGAAACCTCACCGTATAATGGTGAAGTCTTGCACGTACCCTAGACAACGAGATGTTGACCATGGGCCGTTACAAGTATTCGGAGGAAAAAACTCCAAGACTTGTCATCCCTAAGGATCGACTCAAGACCTTGGGTAAAACCTGAGATGCCTCTGACCAGTTGGACTAGTCATCATTGGCTAGAAAAAAAACATATAACGAAGCCTGATTGTTGCACTAATTAATAATTATATGTAATGCAGATACGCAATAGCATATTAGCATGAATCATCGGATCACAAGAATTTTGTATTAAAGTTACATTCTATATGCTGAAGTGCATTTTGTAACTATTGTGCTAAAAGGTAAAAAGAAGGATGTGACAGCGATAATCACTAATTTTAGAATCTCAGTTTTTGTAATATCCGATGTTTGTAATGGTTTTCGTTTATATTGGATGTAGTTTTTAAAATTTATTTTCATCAAGTCCTTTTAAAAAATTTCAAACCAACCAATTCCAAGTTTTATTTATATATGAAAAAAGGAAAAAATATAATGGGATATAAACTATGAGGGTAGAAAATGCATTATTTTATTACTAATTTTTAACCTTGCGAAATGCGAATTGCGATACATAATTTCTGTGCAGCATGTTGCCATGTTATATACATCGATGCTTTCCCTCGTACAAATGATATCAAGCTAGTTTCTTTTTTTCTTTTTACCTTCGATTCCCGACGAGGATGTAAAAGAATTAAATAAGATATATATTACTTTTTTTTTAATGGAAAATAAACTACTACGAGTACTATATTACTAAATTACACGAATTAATACTAAACTACTTTGTTATCAAGGATTGAACCTTAGAGACAATAGTCTATTACCAACCCATCTTTCTTTATCATATATCTCATTGCAGTGTAACTACTCTTCTATTCTACCCTAGTAACTTGTAAGTCGATTATAACTAATGTCAATTGACGTCAAAGAAAAGTCATATCTTGAACACCTTTATTGAAGATGATCAATCGACGTGAAATTAACGTGTTTACAAACTTACAATTGTTGGTTATTGTAAAACATGTATTAAAATAAAACAAATAAAATGATATATATTGACAATAGGATAATATGATGAAACTGATTCACGAAGATATATAGAGCACATTGTATATATACTGATTCATGAATAACATAATGATGCAGATTTATAGTTAAAAGAAAAAGACTTGTTTATTTATTTTAATATTTGCTTAATTCGAATCATAACCTGCGTTAGGGATGAGCAAAAGACCCGGAAACCCGCGCCCGACCCGGAACCGGCCCGAACCGACCCGCCCGAAGCCCTAACGGGCCGGGTCACGGGTCACGTTTTTAGTGCATTCGCGGGTCACGGGTTGGACGGGTCGGGTGAAGCCAAAAACCGAAAAATTGTGAAGGAAACCCGTGACCCGCCCGTGACCCGTCCGAACCCGAACCGAACCGACCCAGACCTTCACGGACGGGGTCACGGTTCCATTTTTCATGCTTTCGCGGGTCGCGGGTCATCGCGGTTCGGGCCGGGTTTCGACCCGTGCACATCCCTAACCTGCGTTACTGCGATACATATACAGAAAAGAAAAGATATTGATTGTTTCGTCCAGAGCATCAAAAAGCATAAGACCGGTCCCATTAACATGGATCCATGTTTACAACTGATTCCTGACAGTCTGGTTTTAGATGGTGTTAAGTCCTTTGTTGGGGCTGATTCGGTTTGTTATAAGCTGGTTAATAGCTTTATAAATCTCGAGACCATTGATGAGGAAGGTAAAAAGATATGCTTCGGTTGTATGCCAATTGTTGGTGAAATCACTAGGGTCAGGATGTGAGGATAAAACAAGTTACGAGAATTTGGGTTTCTAGAGGAATTATTTTGTCTAGAGCCGGCAAAATCAACCCGGTTGAATGAATTTGGATCATCCTGGGCTGAATTAAAAACTAGTTGGGTTGTATTGGGCTTTGTAAAAAGTTCACGCGGGTCATTACGGACCAAAGAAAAAGTTCATGTTTTTATAACGGGTCAGAATGGGTGGCGAGGCAAAGAGAGAATGGGTGATTGGGTGGTCAGGGCGGACTGGCAGGAGACTAAGAGAGGGTACTTGCTTACACATCTTTTCCACTAAAAAACAAGAGACAAAATTTAGAAAACAGTTGTGACATGTGATTCCTCCTGAACAAATGGGAACATAACTTTAGCGATTGAATTCTTTTTTTTTTCATTATAATTAAATTAGATATATATGTGTGAACTCAACACACTGTTAAAATATTACATGTGAAATATAAAAACTTAAATTTCATTATTTGTTGTAATGATAAATTTATCCATTAAAATTTTTTTGTTTGTTTATTACGAGTAATTTTAAACTGATCAAACTTCTCAAATTTCCTCACTAGTTTATTTTTTTGTTTTACTGGCACTTCATGTTCATAGCGGCAATATCATTTTTTTGGGTCTTTTGCTTACTCAAGAAGCTTCCATGATATCTACTATTTTTATTTTAATATTTATAAAATATATAATAGTAATAAAGTTTAAAAAAATTAAATATAATAAGAAGACATAATCTATATGGCTTGTTTTCCGTCACTGACAAAATCAATATCATTACATCTTTTTCATTGTATTTATTAATGAACTTTTTTAAATTATTAAATATAGTGTTTTATTTATTTAATCCGTTAAAAAAAAGCAAGTACCTTTAGTTTAATTTAGTTATATATGTAGATGAAACTAGCTGCTAGTCTCCTACTATCAGTGGCTTGTTTTGTCCTTTCAAAAACAAGTATTTTTTCATTTTGTATGGCATTTATAGTTCATGGAATTGATATATAGACTCGACAACGATGTTGTACAATGTTTAGCATGGAATTGAGATGATTGTAATGTATTTTCGTCACAAAAAAAAACAGCCCAAATTGACCCGGACCCATTATGACCCGAACCCGGTATGACCCGGACCGTATTGACCCGTTTTTAAAAAGACCCATTTCGACCCGGACCCATTTTGACCCAAACCCATATTGACCCGTTGCCCAAACCCACCCGACCCGCCCATTTTGCGGGCTATATTTTTGTCTATGTTGATTCTTAGTGGAGAATGCTATTCATGATTCCGTGGGGTGTGTATATATGCTTTGAAAAGGAAAAAGGAAACAAACAAACAACTTAATCAAACAAACAAACAAATCCACTTAAAAGCAAAAGTAAAATCCTCTACATTATTGGGTAACCAAGTTAATCAATGTGACATATAGGTGACGTAGACGTGTTTGTACATGGGTCGTGGTCGAAGAATGTTGGATCAAGTGGTTCTCAATAGAGGTTAAGGGTTTGATCATCATTTTTTATAAGACGGAAGGTCATTTATTTTAGATAGATGCCTGAAAGCGACCTCTAGTGGTAAGTACATAAGTCTAATTCACTCACTGATATATTTTTTCCGATTTTATATGTCGATTTCATTTTCCGAATTTGTGAGTGATTAAATTTAATAAAATTATTACTTGCCAAAGTAAGGTTAGCTCGCATGACATAAACTTTTTCTTCGGGTGTAAGTACATTAATCAATTCATGACACATACATATTCAGGAGTAATCTAAATGTTGTAATAAATTTATTTAAATAAAAATAAAATTCCTGCTTGTTTGTCCATAATAAAGAAGATTATGTAACAGATTCGTTAAGCTTCATTTCTGATGTGGGTCAGCTTAATTAAATTAACCTTTTGTCCTCAGCTCATTAATCCAACATGCATTCTTTCGTCCCTTTTATCAAGATGGAAAAAAACACTTTAATTTATAAGTACTTCTTAAGGTTGTGGTTAATCACTAATCAACTTTAAATGTTTGTTACCATTCTGCCGATGAACTAATGAAGAAGATGGGAGTTGATGTAATAAAATGAGAATCACACACACACAAACTAATAATGAAGTATAAAAACATCATACTTAACAACGGCCATCCCGGTTTTGAAATCGAGACTATGAGTCTTGGCCTGTGCATAGCCTCTAGCAAAACGAAAAAGCCCAGTTCCACCGACTATAGGCATTTCTCTCATTGGCGTTAACGCAGCATTTCGACCCAGTATGCTCAAAGTGCTCCCATTGTGCTTACCTTCAGTAAAACAGTAATTCAAGACCATTAAAAACCCCAATTGCTTCATATCAGATGCAGCGTATCACTACTACAAAAAAATGCCATTAGGAACGGTTTTTTTGGTTATTTGTAACACTTTTTCATCCGTTCCAAAAAATGGTGTTCCAAATAATAAGTTGCCTTTTGAAACGGTTTTAAAACCGTTCCGAATAATCCCAGTTTTGTTACGCCTTTTCTATAAACCGTTCCAATTGTCCTTCAGAAATCCAGTATGCAAACTACATTTGGAACGGTTGTATATGAACCGTTACAATTATGTGTCAGTCTTTTACATTTAATTATTAATTAATTTAATTCCACCATATATTTATAATTTACAATTTACTATTTTATTATATATATTCATATCATATTCATAATACATCATCAAGATTCAACAAAACCAAATGAAACTCAATCTACAAGATATCGTTTTCCAGGAAAATAAACTTATATATATGCTTCATAATCTCTTACACTTGATCAAGGTTTACACCAAAACACATAATAAAATTACAATAAAGATCCATACACTTTCATATAACAATGTATTACTAATATATAAGTTACCCATCATGACCATATATAATGGCCATAATAGGCCTTCCAACATCTTCCTCAAAATTCCAAGATGTAGTAGCTTCAAAATCCGTTTGACCTATTGCTTCAACCACTTGATTGCTAAAATATCAAAATTGGTGCAGATAGTATAATTAGTGATAGGCAGATCAATATCAAGATAGAAATCTTTATCATGGTGTCAAACTATCTAACAACCTTCTATAGATAATGATAGGTGATTTGATCAGCTTAAAAATAAAAAATAAAAAGTTACCATGATACGGTTGTCAATATCCATTTCTTGAATACAGTGGAACTATGTCAACAATTCCATCCCCTACAATACCTATGAGAGAACCTGCAAGAAGTAGCTTACATTAACATTCATGTCATTACGTCTTTAAACCTACTACCATTAAGTAACGAATGGTGGTGCTAGAAGTGAACATTGTAGTTAAATACCTCAACTATTCAGTGACATCATCTGCATCGTCAGGATCGCAATAGGTAGAGGAATAACCACGAAATGCTAAAACTCTGAGGATGTCACAAATGCAATATCATAGATACAACTTTAACACAAAAAACTGCCAATTACACTACCAAGTCAACAACTAGATGGATGCTATTCAACAAACAACCGAACTAACAAGTAATGAACAAACTACCCAAATAAGCAAACTGTATATACCATGGAACTGACTATCAACTAGCGACCTTAGTTATGTTTTCTATACGAGAACTATAGAACACATCAAACATGAAAATACATCAAATTATAACTAATGAATGCCGAGCTAAGATGATAGCGAACAAATAAAATTTTGTAATGAATTAACAAATTTATATCTTTTTAGCTAGCTTTTTTGCAGAGTACACACAAGTTTGATCATGAAAACAGAACTAGTGAATTCACATTCATATTTTCATTTAGACATTTCATCAAATGAATTGTGTGCGATTTAAACTTCAAACCAAAACTAAGCAAAAGCACTTGCCAAACAGTAAACTATTGAAACATCGAGCTCATGTTATTAACAGAACCAAATAAATCAATGAATGTTTAACAAGCTATCACAATCTCAATTCACATAGGCTTGTAAAAACAATGTCACAATCAAATCAATAACAATTCACACCTGAAAAATTGGATCACATAAGCATTTAGAATCGGTTAAATAATTTGATTAATACAAATTCATAGCTTAGGATTGAAGAAGATCGTACCGAATTGGATCACATGGTTCATTAAACTCGATATAATATAAAACTTCCGAGAGCTCTTTGATGCACCTTTCTTTCCCCAATTCACATTGCTTCAAACCCTAAACTCTTTTCCCTTAGAAAATCTGCGTGAATGAACAATACTCTCAACAATAACTGCTACTAAGCTATCTATTCGAATAGAAAAAAGAAAACAAACGAATTCTTCCGGCAGATTAAAACGAAGGGGGAAGAAACCATTCACAACTTTCGAAAATTCTAAAAGAAGAGAAGGAACACTACCTTTCTGAAATTTGACCATAAACCTCTTCTTTGATGGCTACGGATCAAATAACAAGTGATGATATTTGGAAGATTTAGTTAATTAATTGCAAGTATTGGTGGGTTGTTTTTGGGAATTTTTGACGGCAGAAAGAAATTATCTTCTATATACTAAAAACCAATGTACTTTTTACAAGAACTTTTGCTTAATGTACAACTTACAAGAATTTTTGCGTAATGTACAACATGATCAACTTTTTCACATCTTGATACAATATTAACTAATAGTCGATGAAGTATCTAGAAAATGATGTCCCTCTTGGCTTATTTGCTTCCTTCCATATGTTTCTAACAGTAATAGTAAAAAACTAATGAAATTTGACGAAACTTGAAGTTAATTTCTTTTTCATTATTAATTTATTAGATACACATAAATTTCTTTGTTCTTAAACTTACACTGACTTCATGTATTTGACTTTCTTGAAGTTCTACTTTTTAATACTATTGATGTCACTCTTCTACCTCAAAAGTTATTCTTAGGTAATCTTCTAATTTTTCTCTCATTCCATACTTTCGATCTTTTCAAATCAAAATTTATTGTTATGTACATAGTACATAATCCGTAAGTACATAAATATGATTAAGTTTTGTTCGTCGTTAAACAATAATTTTGGTTGATGATATTGTAAGCTCGATTAGCACACCATATGCTTGATGAGATGTTTAAATGAAAGGAAAATCAAAACATGTTAAAAATGTCTGTCCTTTTTCTCCAGTTTTTGGGTTATATAGTTTATGTGTTTACAGAAATTGTTACTTCGGTTCACGTTGCCTATGGTATTTCATATTTGTTGCCTTTATATCGCATTTCCATTTTTTACTTGGTAAGCGCCTAACACAAAAAGGATTTTTTATGAACCTTTATTATTTGTTGAGTGTTGCTTTAATCTTTTTTGGAGAAAAATGTTTTTTTACTAAAGAATGAACATTAGATATAGAGATTAGATATAGAGGTGGCAAAATGTACGGGTCGGTTTGGGTTGGGTGACGGGTCAAAATGGGTCAGGGTCAATACGGGCTATTTTAAAAACGGGTTAAAATGGGGCAGGTCAAAATGAGTCCGAGTCAAAACGGGCCCGGGTCAAACTGAACACGGGTCAAACTGGACCCGGGTCAAACTGGGCAGTTTAAAAGCTTAAACCCAAATGATATGACTCATGAGCAGAGTTGCATGAGACTCAAGATTTAAAAAATAAACTTTATTTAGTAAATCTACCAATATACTAAAACAAGATTAAAGATTTTTCTGATGGACACTTGGCTTATTCTTTAGATGACATGTGTCCCTTTTAAAATTCTAATTTTTAATTACCTTATTCTTCTCAAATATTGATGTTAAATAATTCATATTATTATTATTATTATTTTATTATTATTATTATTATTATTATTATTATTATTATTATTATTATTATTATTATTATTATTATTATTATTATTATTATTATTATTATTATTATTATTATTATTATTATTATTATTATTATTATTATTATTATTATTATTATTATTATTATTATTATTATTATTATTATTATTATTATTATTATTATTATTATTATTATTATTATTATTATTATTATTATTATTATTATTATTATTATTATTATTATTATTATTATTATTATTATTATTATTATTATTATTATTATTATTATTATTATTATTATTATTATTATTATTATTATTATTATTATTATTATTATTATTATTATTATTATTATTATTATTATTATTATTATTATTATTATTATTATTATTATTATTATTAGTTATTATTATTATTATTATTATTATTATTATTATTATTATTATTATTATTATTATTATTATTATTATTATTATTATTATTATTATTATTTGTGTTCATATATAATTGGATAGACCAGATTTTTCTATTATTATTATTATTACTTATAGTTATAGTCGTAATTACGTGGTATATATATATTTATTTTCTTCATTGTTATTAGTTATAGTCGTAATTGAGAATGGTTTGTATATATATTTATTTTCTTTGCTGATTATTAGTTATTATTACTTATAGTTATAGTCGTAATTACGTGGTATATATATATATATATATATATATATATATTTATTTTTATTATGTATATCTTCTATATTGAGATATATATATATATATATATTTCTTCATTGTTATTAGTAGTGTATCCTTCTATATTGAGAATGGTTTGTTTATATTTATTTTCGTTTGCTGATTATTAGTTATTATTACTTATAGTTATAGTCGTAATTACGTGGCATATATATATATATATATATTTATTTTCTTCATTGTTATTAGTTATTATTATTATAGTTATGTCGTAATTATAAAAAAATAGTTTTATTTTCGTTAGCTATGGTTATTAAGAATAGTAAAAGTAGTAGCTGGTTCGTGGGGTTTTCAATGATTTCGTGTGATTTTATTTGTAGGATTCAGTTTATATAAGAAGAATCTGTATCCTAAATATAGTTTGATTCCAATTAATAATAACAACAATGATTATCCTAATTATAGTCTGATTACAATTACTAATAACAACAATATTACAATTAGTTTGACTACAATTAATAATATAAAATAAAATATTGATATAAATATTAATTCGTATTGATCCAAATGTTGTAACCTCTCTATCTTTTAGCTATATTTGTTATTAGATAGACATTATACAATAAAGTATTAATTATTTTTAAATTGGGTTAAAAGTGTAAATTGGTGATGGAAAATCAAAAAGTGTAAATTAATTTAGACATGTGTTGATTTAATTAATTTTGAGAAATTGAGAGCTGTGATTGGTCAATTGAGGTTAGGTCAGTTGCCTTTTAGTATATATTATTAAGACTATTATTTGTTATATGGATTTGACTAACCTCTATTTGCTACATCAATGTTATTAGGTAATACTACGTAGAATATATAGTTTTAATTTTAATATAAGAGTCAAGATTTATCAAACTTTACCCCACAAGTTGATCAATTTAGATCTTTCATCCTATACACCGAAAACAAATGAAGTATAGCTTTTCACAGCTATATAAAAAATTTAATCGACCCGTACATCGCGCACGGGTATTAAGACTAGTAAATATATATAATCATCATTAAGAAATATTAAAAGCCATCGTGAAATTTTAAGGACCGAACTTATAGTTTTATAAATGATTGACTTTGACTTTTATTACTCCACTGTATCATTTAATCATTAGAAAAATATTACTCAGTATATCTATTTCAAACTTTTTATTTATTAACTTTAAGTTGCACCACAATAAAATGTTTTATATCACCAGATGAAAGTACACATTTCATTCCACAGCATACAACTGATTATGGTATAGTTTCTCTAAACTTAGTAATTTCAGATCTAGAAATAGCAAATGTCCTTTCTTCTCCAACTCCCTTTTTCTAAAACTTTGACTCTGTGCTATGTAGTCCAACTTCAACAAAAAAATTCTCTTATCCACTCCCCACCAACGATTCTTTTTCTTTTTTTCTTCCAAACCATACCACCCATTCTAACCCGTCGAATCTTTAATCACTGCCCAATTAAATCCAGAGCTCTGATAGATATTTTCAAATCTACCCAATTGGACCCGTTAAGATAAATATCACCACCCAATCACACCCAAAGTGCATGAAAGTTGATCCAAAATCGCCCAGTTAGTTTCTTTTGGGCAAGTATTGCCGGCTCTAATTAGATGAAATAAAAAAACGGATTTTTCATATTGTGTCTCTTGACTCTCTTCCATGAATTCATGAATGTGGGAACGTAGTTATTGTGGTATCCCACGTATAATGATGAGTTTTTTTAGTATATATCTCCTGACCCAAAGATTAGCCACCCGCAAAAGACAAGTGGACGAATTAGTATTCGCAGGTAAAAATCACACCTTGGATAATTTACTTCATACGTATATAATACGGAGTAAATGATACGCTTCAAATTTACAACATGTAAGGAAGGACAATCAAGAAACTAAAACAATAGGACCTCACGAGCCACAAAGCTTTTGGACGACAACTTATTGTAATATAACTTTATCAATATTCTGATCAATGTCATGCATTACCAATGTCATGCATTGTAAATATATACTAACATATATGTGGTATCCAACATATAACAAATAAATTTTCTAACGTAAAACTTACCATCAACTAATGAAATATCTTTTTAATTCGATCATGCACATAAAGAGCATATACTCTTTTTTTTTATATAATCTGCAACTTTAAGTTTGTGTGAAATAGACCTACTCCTGTAACTGACTTTAAGTCATCTGATTCTTACATTTTGTCAATGAATTTCAAACCCTGACGCAACGCGCGGGTAATTTTTCTAGTAAATATCTAAAATTGAAATAGTAAAAGGGTGAATAACTGAATAACATTTAAAAACACTAAAATGGCTCCACACTTTGTAAATGAGAGGGAGATTCAAATATTTCGTTAAAAACTTAAAATGAAAAAAATTATAAGTGGAATAGATTAAATATTCGTAAAGCTTGTTATTTTTTTAAATAATTTTAGTTAAATCTATCTATACTATATTAATATAGATTAAATTTTGAGTTTCAACAATCATCAAAACCACATTATATCAATAATTTACACTACTCTCTGTGTTTACCACCGCATCACGTGAGTACGCTTCTAGTACATCATTAATAGATGTAGTTAAGGTGCATAAAATAATTGACCCTTTCTCCTCTCGACGAGTGTCAGCTCCTTTCCATGTACGCTGGTTGGCTAGCAAAGAGTTATGCTTTCATTTTTTTGTTGAGATTGAAAGGCAATCGTTGAGTGAACTGTATCTTCTTTGTGTTAGTTAACCTAAGCCGCACCCTTACTGCTAGGGTGGGGCTCGGCCCCTGAACCGTACGTGGGACGAGTTTCTGCCTCATACAGCTCGGGCCGAAACCCGGGGGAAGTTTAGGAGAGATGGAGAGAGCCAGCAGCTGACAGTCTTACTATAAAAATCAGAGAGTGAATTTTTGATATGAAATATATAATTTTTTATGAACGTCAACTACATCTATTAAGCTGTATTTAGCATATCTATATTATATACTATATTATATATTTATGTATCATTATTATCATTATGTATTTAACACTAATCTTAATACTTGTATAATGTGCCAATTGATTTTAGGATAAAGATCATCTAAAGTTGTACCAACTTCATAGGTGAAGTTGGAGGAATCTCAACCCTTGGATTAAAATCAAAGGTCAAGATTCAAATTTGAGTTTTGAATCTTGACCTTTGATTTCAATCAAAGGGTCAAGGGTTGTCCAACTTCACCTATGAAGTTGGTACAACTTTAGAGAATCCCTATCCTACTTTATACAATTTCTTTTTTACATGATTTTTTATTTTTATATTTATTTACTCTTCCTTTTTGTATTTATAAAAATAAATGGGGGAATAAGTTAGCATATTATTTATTAACTATAGTATGATTAAATTAAAATGTAGAATAATATGTAAATTGAAACTATTGTTTTAAAATATGATATTTTAATTGTAGATATCTTTTAAGTGTATATAATAATAATGTATATTTATAGTTAAAAGTTAAAACATTCGGGCCCTTAAGAAAATCAGACCTTGAACGACCACCTACTTTGACCTATGCCAAAGACGGTCATGCACTGTACTCTTTTCATCTTGTTGTTTGGTGTAAAATGTATAGCCGTTAATGTCGTATCCTTGACGTGTCATGACACCATGTCTTTTCGAGCATTAACCTCATCTGTAGTTTTTTTAAGAATGTTCAACAATAATCCTATCGAGCTATTGGGTACATTTTTTCCAATAAGGTAAATAAATATATTTATTTTTTTACCTTTTTCTTCACATTCCTTGGATAACGGGATTTGTTTTTTCACACATTGTTTAGATGGCGATAAATAATAAAAGGTTTTGTAAAAGTTATGGATAAAGTTCTTCTAAAGTCATCCAATTTTATAGGTAAAGTTGGAGCAACTATGACCATTGGACTAACATCAACGGTTAAGATTTAAAAATCAAATTTGAATTTTGATCTTTAATTTTAATCCAAAAGTTGAGAATTGTACAACTTTACCTCTAACTTGATCTAATTATAGAGGATCCTTATTGAAAAGTTATTAAGGAGATGGCAACCTAACCCACACCATAAATTTCAACCCACACTTTCAACCAGTCTCATTATGCCACATCAAATTTATTTTATCAACCATATTTTTTAAATTTGTTGGCATCACCATTCACCAACTCACACTACATATCAACCCATATTATAATATTCACATTTATTTTATTATTAAACTAATAACATTATACTAAATATATTAATCATAAAAATAATATTAAAAATAAACTAAAAACATAATACCACTACCTTTGTAAATGGTATATACCAATATAGGATTATTATTATGAGGAATGAGAATATATGGCTGTTATATTAACATCCCGAAATTTTAAGGCAAATAAAATAAACCTTTATTATAGTTTTAACATTAAAATAGTTTCCTAGTATTTCATTTTTAGATTCGGGGTTAAATTAGTTGGAACTTTAGTGGATAGCGGGTATTTACCCACCTATTTTCCATTTGATGCGTGGCATCATGAAGAGAAGCCAGACAAACATATTTTTCTTACTCATGTCTCCACCTATCTTCTTCTTAATCTTCTTTTCTATTAAACTTTCATTCAAGCAATTCCATCCCTAATTCAATCAAAGAAAATCTCCTAAATCATGATAATAATAACACTTAAGGTTTAAGCATCTAATTTTGGGAGAAATTGAGAGTGTGTGTGTGTGGTGGAGGTTTGTGGGCTGATTTTCAAGAAGAAAAAGAGGAGAATAAAAGTGTAATTTCAATCTCAATTTTAGTTATCTCCTTGAAGGTAAGATTACTTTAACCTAATTTTGATTCTTGTTAAATTATTTAAATTAGGGTTCATGCAATCAATTGTATTTGGGAAATTGGGGGTTTTATTGAATTAAGTTAAATTGCTTCTATACAAGTTAGGGTTCTTGTAATTTAATCAAATTTAGGGTTTTAATTGGGTTGCATGATAGATTTTGTTGAATGATAGTGAGAATTAGTTGGACAGATTCTGACCCTGATCTTAAAACGAGTTAAACACCCCCATGTCAGAGTTTTCACTTGTTGAGTCCTAAAAAGAAAATGTAGGTTATTGTGTTAAGCAAATTTTGCCACTGGAATGGGTTGAAAATACGAAGTAGAACTCCAGTTATGAATTTTTGAATTCAGTAGCGTCATGCTGATCTTTCAGCAAAAATGATTCTGTGTCAGTTTTTAAAACGAGTAAACTCACGTATATGAGTCAAATCTTGTGTTGGTCACTGAAGATAAAATGTGCTAAAATGTGTTAGAAGAAGTGGCCACTGGAATGAGGTCGAAATATTGTGTAGAACTCAAGTTATGGTCATTTGAAGTCAGTAAGGTCAAAGCTGTTTAACAGCAGCAGTTTTGGTTTTTAAAACGACCAGAAGTCATCTTTGAAAGACAATTCACATGTTGGTCACTAAAGATGAAATGTAGGTGTATGTGTCATCTAAATTTGGCCACTGGAATCAAGTAAAAAGAATAAGTAGAACTTGAGTTATGCTAGTTTGAAGGCAGCTTGGTCATATACGAAAATATGATAATCTTGAATAATGAGATGGCATGGCCACTTTATTGTGAAAGTAAAATGAGATTTTGAAAGAAGCCAACCTTTGAAATTGATGAGAATGCGAATTATGTAAAATAGGGTTGGGCTTTGAGATGATAGTAAAGATTGTAAAGTATGGCTTGATAGCCTTATGTATGAAGTAATTGAGCTTGATGACCTTATATGTGTAAATTGTGAATCGTTGCTAGGTGAAAAGCAATATGATTGTTAGATGGTCATCATGGATTTGGTTGTCGCGAAAGAGGTGAGTACTCTTGCATACGATTATATATACGTTGGGTCAATTGACCACATCATGTTGAAGTTGTTTATCCATGTGTGGAAAGACCACCATGTTGAAGTTGTTTATCCATGTGTGGTAATTGATTCGGTGTCAGGCCCATTTGGGGCATAGTATTGTTGAGGCCTAAGAACCTCCGGGGCCTAAGAATCCCGATAGTGTTTATCCATGTGTGGAAAGACCACCATGTTGAAGTTGTTTATCCATGTGTGGAAGACCACCATGTTGAAGTTGTTTATCCATGTGTGGAAAGACCACCATGTTGAAGTTGTTTATCCATGTGTGGAAAGACCACCATGTTGAAGTTGTTATCCATGTGTGGAAAGACCACCATGTTGAAGTTGTTTATCCATGTGTGGAAGGACCACCATGTTGAAGTGGATTATCCATGTGTGGAAAGACCACCATGTCGAAGTTGTTAATCCATATATGTTGTTTAGTGTGCAAGGGGAGCATGTAAATGTGGCATGACGGTGTCATAGGTTACATGTAAAAGTCCTTGTACTTTGCCCTCCTTCGTGTGTATAAGCGTATGCAATGGTATTCACTAAGCTTTGGCTTATCCTTTTAGTTGTTTACCTTTTTATAGGTGGTCCCGGATGCGGAAGAAAGTTATGTAAAGATTGAAGTTAAAGATGCTTTTTGGATATTGATTGCTTTAGCTAAATGCGGATAATGGAATTGGTAATAGGACCCATAGCGACCCCTTTGAACTATCGGCTCTTTGTACTCTTGTTATGTCTTTTGGAAAATTATTATGATGTCTAGTGTTAGACTCAAGTTTTGGGTATTTTAAATGGGTCGTTTTGTAGTTGTAATGTATTGATTTTGTTTAAATATGTTTTGGAGGAACTCATAATCCGTAACAGGTTTGGATGATGATTTTACGAATGGGTTATGCCGAAATTTCCAATTTTGAATGTTGTCTTTTGTAATGTGTCAACTTGGGTAAAATGACCCGTTTGGTTGTAAAATGAATGTTTGGTCAAAGGATACTTTTGTCATGCTTATTTCCGAGTCTAAAACTTATTTGAACTTAGAAATGTAGTATTATGGAGTTTGGTTTTGAGCTAGGAAGTTACAAGTTGATTTTAAGTGTCAAGATGGAGTTTTGAAGAAAAATACATACCCACTGCGCCGCAGTGGGCAGGTTTAGCCCCACTGCGCCGCAGTGGGGATAATCTGGAAAAAAAAAAAAATTTTTTTTTCTCTTATTTCCTAAAATGAGTTTGGGTTCTTTCATATACCTAAGCTTGGGTATAGAACATACATATATTAATATTATAACCCATAAAAAATATGAGGGTCCAATCATTTATTCATTATATAATATGTATTAAGATATTAATATGTGAGAGGTTCTATACCTAAACTTAAGCATCTAACAGCCACATATTCACTTTTCTTTGTTATTATTAGTATTGTTTTTTTTCCACCTTTAATGAAGTTTTGAAAGGCTTCAATAGCAGATTAGATTTTTTGTGAAATTTTGAGAGGTTTCAATATTTAAGTATGAATTTTGGTTGTTTTTAAAGATAAGAATTAAGTATTTGAGATAAATCCTATCTTGTATATCTTATAATATTTAAAAAATTAAGTGTCATATGTTGAAATTTAATCTTGACTTATCATAAGTTTATTATTTAGTCTACTGGGTCAAGTGATATTAAGTTAGATGTTTGAATAAGAAGAGTGGTAGACCGATTCTTAAGCTTGTGAAAGATAGATCACGGATACATAAAGTGTACGTTAGCAAAAGAATAGGCCATATCTACCAAGTCTTTAGGAAGTTCAGTAGTTTCATTGATATTAGAGTTAAATGCATTTTTGGTCCCTGTGGTTTATCAAATTTTGCATCGGCAGTCCCTCTCATCTTTTTTTTCGCATGGATAGTCCCTGGAGGCATGTTTCACTTGCAACCATGGTCCCTCTTGACGGATCCGTTTGATTTAAGCCGTTAAGCCCATCACGTGAGCAACACGTGATGGGCATTTATGTATTTTACACCTAACCACGTTTAGAGTTAAATGCAAGAATGGTCCCTGTGGTTTTTCATTTTTTGCATCGGCAGTCCCTCCCTAAGATATTTAGCAACCATGATCCCTGGAGTTCTAGTTCAGTTGCAAGCTTAGTCCACTTTAACAGTTCTGTTTATTCCCAACCGTTAAATGGCCCATGATATTATATATATAAAAGGACTACTTCTCGGCTCATGAAAGGACTACTTCTCGGCTCATGAAAGTGTACACCGAAGTTAATGGCCGGAATTATTAACAGATCTTATTTTTCTTATTTATATATATAATATCATTGAAACTAACTTCGGTCGTCCATCATTGTTCAACAGCCGCCACCGAAAACCTTCGGTGTACACTTTCATGAGCTCTTCTTCTTCATTGAGATCTGTTAACAATAATAACATCCTTGATGTTTAACGATACAATACAAGGCTCTCATTATATAGATCTAGATCTATAATTTCATTATATAGATCTAGAAAAAGATATAACTATATATCTATACAATACAGATATTATATATACATGGATTAGATGTTGAGGATTTTCTTTTTCAACATATCTGATTTGAGGATTTAGATGTTTGTGTAATTATGTGTGTTTGCGAGAGATATATAGATACAATTTATTGATATCGATACTAAGATAGTTTAAGTTAAAGAAAGAAACAAGAAATGTGTGGAATGACGTTATTGTCCCTCATGTGAGGAGCACATGGGCCATTTAACGGTTGGGAATAAACAGAACTGTTAAAGTGGACTAAGCTTGCAACTGAACTAGAACTCCAGGGATCATGGTTGCTAAATATCTTAGGGAGGGACTGCCGATGCAAAAAATGAAAAACCACAGGGACCATTCTTGCATTTAACTCTAAACGTGGTTAGGTGTAAAATACATAAATGCCCATCACGTGTTGCTCACGTGATGGGCTTAACGGCTTAAATCAAACGGATCCGTCAAGAGGGACCATGGTTGCAAGTGAAACATGCCTCCAGGGACTATCCATGCGAAAAAAAGATGAGAGGGACTGCCGATGCAAAAATTGATAAACCACAGGGACCAAAAATGCATTTAACTCTTGTTTGATATTATAGTTTTTACCACGTTGTAACTTTGCAGGCTATAAATAGCCATTTGTTGTATTTCTTTTGTACCCCTTTTTATTTTTGAATACAGAAACCTTTCTCATTTTTCTCTCTTTCAAGTCGATTCATACATATACATATATATTGTGTTATTGTGTGTGAGTGTAAGGGCCTGTGATTCCAACATCATATAGATTGTGTAACGTTGATGTATTATGTATATATGTTGGACTATACAAATCGTTAATTGAAAGAATATTTAATTAAATACGTTGGACTCTAATGGTTGTTTTGCTTTGGAACGGTTTATTAAGAGGGAGTTCCAAAATAAATATACTTGGAACGTTTTTGGAACGGTTTTTTAAAAAACCGTTCCTAAACAGAAATGTTAGAGCATTTTTGGAACGGTTTACAGAAAAACCGTTCAACCCGAATCAATTTGTGTCCTAGACTGTGATAAATCACTGTCCGGGACTTGTTGTTGTTGGGCAACACCTCTCACAACACCGGGGTCCAAAACTAAAATTTTGGAACGATTTTGGAACGGTTTATAAAAAGAATGTTCCAAAAAGATTTTTTTTAAAGATTGGAACGGTTTTTTTGATCATAACCGTTTCAAATAGGCGTTCCAAAAAATGGGTTTTGTAGTCCTTGAGCTCTTCCCACGATTTTGGACTTTGGTTCGGGCCCAATAGTTAACGGGTCATCCATCATCATCACGAGCCCAAAAAAGCTTTGAGAGGTGTTTGTAGTTGGAGCTGAGGCAACTTGGACCGCGGTAGGGTGATGACCGCTGGGTATATCATGAAAGTAGAATTGAATGTGGGTTAGCTTTTCTTTTTTAAAACCAAGTGAATTTCTTGACAGTTTTCTTGAATATGGATGTGATTGGATGGTTGTGGTGAGGATATGAAGGATGATAAAAGTTAGTATGAGAAATAATCGGGTTTTAAGGAAATTTCTTGCCATAGTGTTTTGATATGATGAAGCTACGAAGTTTGGGCATATAACTATTAGTATATGCGTATATATATGCATTTCATAAGGTAAAAAAAAAAACAAGTGTCTAAAAAAAGACAAAGTGAATAAAAGATCTCATTCCAATATGGAATGGACCAAGTTAACCAATATGGCACGTGGGTTAGCCAGATTTTTTTATTGATTGTTTCTCGCATGCTAGCTAGCTTTATACAAAATTGGTATACGTGGTTTCTAAGTTAATCAATGCATCTTGAGATAACAAGAATGAAAGATATATATAATAGAAATCTTAATATTATAAAGTATTGGAATAGTTTGTCGTCTTATTTTATTTTTTTTTGTTTTGATTAAACCATGGGTATACGATACGGACCTTTGTTCACATTCATCTCTTTTTGTTTCCACATCATTCTTCTTCTCCCCTGCGACATAATAGCAATCTTATATCTTTCACTTTTTCTTTATTTTGATTGTATTGATTTAGTAAAAAAAAATTAAGGGAAAAAGGAAAGAAGAGAAATAAAGCGAAGCATGCCTGGATAGGGCGGCCGTGGGAGGGAGCTTAATTAGTTAAATTTACAGGATTGACAGTTGACTGAGAAGATTTTTATCCCTATTGGGCCTGAGAGGCCCATTAACCATCCCACTCGTATACATTTGCAAGACGTGGTTTTAACAAAAACCAACATGCGATCTTGATAGGGTGGCGTGGGCAATGGTTTTGTTACGCGGAGACAAAGACGGAGCTAGTATGGGAGCTAGAGGATGCTCAGCCTACTCCAACTAAGACAACTTTTTTAAGTTTTATGGCTGTAGCTAATGGAGCTATGAAATATAATTGTGTAGTGTCGTTTACTCACTTACCATCAATGGTTTGCAACTTGCATACTTTTTATCAGTAGAGTTTATTTCAAAACTTACACTATTGTCTTAAACAATTAATGAAAAGTAGGAATGGTAATAATCGTAATATGTAATAAGGGTTAGTTTCTGTCCTTGGTTTTTTTTCTCTTTTCATTTGAATTCAATCCCTGCAAAATTCTGCTCCATCCTTGGCAACACCCCCGCCAACACCAAATCATGAGGGAGGTATGGATGGTCTAGGCATGACACGCTAAGCCGGCATGGGAGAGAAGTGTGTGTGCGACTGGTGCCCAACGACTATTTCAGGCCCCATTTTAGATCTACAACCAAAGAGGCAAACTCAATTTTCGGTTCAAAGTGGGTTAGCCCGACCATTAACCGACCAAACCCAAACCGAACCGACCGAATCCGTTTCAGTCCGAGCCTCAAGTCCATGTTTTCTGGCAATTTTGTTTTCGGGTTTTGCCAGGTCGGGTTTTGACCCGTGCTGATCTCTAAATTTAACCGTTTGAATGTTATTTTTTATAAAAAAACTTCTTCCTGTAGATGTATATAGATTATAGACATATAGATACACTAGAACGGTACTTGCACGATACACGGGTGTAATGACGGCAGCGGTGGTGGTGGCGTGCGGCAGTAGCGGTGGTGATGGCGATGTAATGGCAGCGGTGGTAGAGACGTCGGTGGCAGTGATGGTGGTGACGGCGGCGATTGGTGGTGGGGATGGAGGCGGCGACGATTGGTGGTGGTGACTATGACGAGTAGTGTAGGTTATTGATGTAATGTGCTTTTGATGAATTGTTGAAACTTAATTGTTAAAAATTGAAACTTAAAACTCAAACAAAAACTCAAACTTTGATTTATAATAATTCTTCCTCTCGCATCGGTTCTGCATTCATAGTGTAGATAAATTGGAAAAGATGACACATATATGATTTTTTTGATTTTAAATTAAACACCCTAAAATTTTATTTAGTATTTTCAATTCAATTATATGTGATATGTTTGGATGGTTTTATTAATGTTTTCTTTATTTAATAACTAGTTATTAACAGACATTAATAAATTTTAATTTGTGTTTATTTTATTTAATTGTTTAATATAATTATGAATGAATTTAATATATAAATATATTTAAGGCATGAGAAGACATGATTATCATGGTTAAACATGGCTAGATATGACTTAGAAAATAATAATGTGACACGATACTATTGATAGATCGTTAGACATGAAGAAACACGAGAGGCATAATTTTTTTTTTTTTAAAGGTAAAAATTTCATTCACACTCACCCCGGCAAAATCGCCGGCGGTGTAGATATACAATATGTACAAAGATCTCTATATAATCTTAAATTTACACCAATCATTCCAAGTAATTCCTTTGTGTTATATAATGAAGAGAGGCATAATTTTTATCACTTAGCTTATAAAAATGATAAAAATAAATAATAAAAAAGCTCTTATATACACAACTAGATTAAACCCCGTCCGTTAGACGGTAATATAATAATAAGTAACAACTAATATACTTCTTAAAAGAAAAAAGTAAGTGAAGAAATCAAATTAAAAGAACAAACCACCAATTCATTTGAAGGTTGTAAAACATCATCCATTTTTTATAATCCAAGAGCAACTCACAAACTAGCTCAAAATTATAAAGAAATTACTATATATAATAGAAAAAGAGATTAAATATCAAACAAATTCATTTAGAAAAATAAATAAAATACGGATGTTTTATTTACTATAGAATGGTATTTATAATAACAATGTTTGAAAGATTATCTTATTAAGTAAATTAAAAATATGATATAATAAAGATAATAGATGATATTTAACTAAAATTATATTTCATTTGAAAAGGATATGATATATTCTTATCTTCTTATTAAGTAAATGTTGTCTTTTTAATGAGCAAAACTAAAAGTCTACTTATATATATTGAACATATTTATTTATTTATATTTAATTAAGTTTGTCAATTAAAAATGTCATGTAAAACTAATTTTAATTTAACTGTCTAATATAACAATAAGTAATAACTAATATACTTCTTAAAAGAAAAAAGTAAGTGAAGAAATCAAATTAAAAGAACAAACCACCAATTCATTTGAAGGTTGTAAAACATCATCCATTTTTTTATAATCCAAGAGCAACTCACAAATTAGCTCAAAATTATAAAGAAATTACTATATAATAGAAAAAGAGATTAAATATCAAACAAATTCATTTAGAAAAATAAATAAAATACGATTTATTTACTATAGAATGGTATATATAATAATGTTGGAAGATTTATCTTATTAAGTAAATTAAAAATATGATATAATAAAGATAATAGATGATATTTAACTAAAATTATATTTCATTTGAAAAGGATATGATATATTCTTATCTTCTTATTAAGTAAATGTTGTCTTTTTAATGAGAAAAACTAAAAGTCTACTTATATATATTGAACATATTTATTTATTTATATTTAATTAAGTTTGTCAATTAAAAATGTCATGTAAAACTAATTTTAATTTAACTGTCTAATATAACAATAAGTAATAACTAATATACTTCTTAAAAGAAAAAAGTAAGTGAAGAAATCAAATTAAAAGAACAAACCACCAATTCATTTGAAGGTTGTAAAACATCATCCATTTTTTTATAATCCAAGAGCAACTCACAAATTAGCTCAAAATTATAAAGAAATTACTATATAATAGAAAAAGAGATTAAATATCAAACAAATTCATTTAGAAAAATAAATAAAATACGATTTATTTACTATAGAATGGTATTTATAATAACAATGTTTGAAAGATATCTTATTAAGTAAATTAAAAATATGATATAATAAAGATAATAGATGATATTTAACTAAAATTATATTTCATTTGGAAAGGATATGATATATTCTTATCTTCTTATCAAGTAAATGTTGTCTTTTTAATGAGAAAAACTAAAAGTCTACTTATACATATTGAACATATTTATTTATTTATATTTAATTAAGTTTGTCAATTAAAAATGTCATGTAAAACTAATTTTAATTTAACGTCCGTTGGACGGTAATATAATAATAAGTAATAACTAATATACTTCTTAAAAGAAAAAAGTAAGTGAAGAAATCAAATTAAAAGAACAAACCACCAATTCATTTGAAGGTTGTAAAACATCATCCATTTTTTTATAATCCAAGAGCAACTCACAAATTAGCTCAAAATTATAAAGAAATTACTATATAATAGAAAAAGAGATTAAATATCAAACAAATTCATTTAGAAAAATAAATAAAATACGGATATTTTATTTACTATAGAATGGTATATATAATAATGTTTGAAAGACTTTTAAGGATATATACCTTTAGAAAAATAAAGAAAATACGGATATTTTATTTACTATATAATGGTATATATAATAACAATGTTTGGAAGATTTATCTTATTAAGTAAATTAAAAATATGATATAATAAAGATAATAGATGATATTTAACTAAAATTATATTTCATTTGAAAAGGATATGATATATTCTTATCTTCTTATTAAGTAAATGTTGTCTTTTTAATGAGAAAAACTAAAAGTCTACTTATATATATTGAACATATTTATTTATTTATATTTAATTAAGTTTGTCAATTAAAAATGTCATGTAAAACTAATTTTAATTTAACTGTCTAATATAACAATAAGTAATAACTAATATACTTCTTAAAAGAAAAAAGTAAGTGAAGAAATCAAATTAAAAGAACAAACCACCAATTCATTTGAAGGTTGTAAAACATCATCCATTTTTTTATAATCCAAGAGCAACTCACAAATTAGCTCAAAATTATAAAGAAATTACTATATAATAGAAAAAGAGATTAAATATCAAACAAATTCATTTAGAAAAATAAATAAAATACGGATGTTTTATTTACTATAGAATGGTATTTATAATAACAATGTTTGAAAGATTTATCTTATTAAGTAAATTAAAAATATGATATAATAAAGATAATAGATGATATTTAACTAAAATTATATTTCATTTGGAAAGGATATGATATATTCTTATCTTCTTATTAAGTAAATGTTGTCTTTTTAATGAGAAAAACTAAAAGTCTACTTATATATATTGAACATATTTATTTATTTATATTTAATTAAGTTTGTCAATTAAAAATGTCATGTAAAACTAATTTTAATTTAAATAAAGACTATTTATCTAACAATTGACAAATAAGCAAAAATCATACTTGTAAGTTGTACGCCTGTACGTGGCTGACTGATAATGTAAATAAAAAGTATATTGATATGACGGTATTATTCTAAGTTTATGACAATATAAAAAACCTAATACTGATAATAATTTTTTTTTTTGAACGACACTGATAATAAGATTATGATTTATGAATATATGATATATGTCAAATATGTTAAAACATGACTAAAAAACCATAATACTTATAAATTATAAAAATCTTCTTTATAATATTTATTTATTAAATATAATATAATAAACAATCTTATATTAGAACATATATTATATCATTGATAAAATTAACTCTTAATTGAAAATTAGTATTTACAAAAACAAATCTGTAAGAATATATGATAATTTAGTATATCGGCACCTTACTAAAGATTAATAGATACAAATGATAAATGATTTCACCCTCAAAAATTTATTATAATGAAAACGTAAAAATAAATTAAAAAAGAAGAAGTGATAAAGCATTAATATAATCTATAATGCAATAAAAACTACAAATCTTCTAATAACTAATTTCTTAGAAGGATTGAATCATAAGATAACAACATTGGCATACTTATCCAATATCAATATCAAAGTTTAAAATATTGTAGCGAAAAACTTTTATCATATTACCTTATATATAAAATTAAAAAAATAAATCATGTTAAAAAATTACCAACTATAAATGTCATGTAAGATCAATGATATTTAAATACAATCTACTTAATTAACAAATTGAAAAATAAGCAAAATACCTAATTTTCACTTAAATAATGTTGTCACATCGGACAAATCATATATTTTAGTCATACAGAGAGATAAATAAGAATCACGTTGCGTAGGAGTTGCAAAAGGAAGTGGTGCCCGGGTCAAAAGTGGAAAGTGACCTACCTCTTCTTCATTAATGCGTGTGACCGTGATTTATGGTACTGTGAGTCGGTGACTACATGGATCTTATTGTCATTCTATTTTGATATTCCTTTGTTTTATAATCGCCGTAATAAATTTGATCATTAACATGTCACTAGTTCATCCAATACGTTGTACGGATTATTGGTGAGAAATTTTAATACAATGTAAAATCTCATTTTTTCTATTGTTATATGTAAAAGTTGAACTCATGACCTTCATATTATTTTGAGTTAGTATATCCAACCTCAACCACTTAAATTAAAGTCATTTTATGTTAGGATTATTACCTGTGAATATAACTAAGTATGACCAAATATTTATGTTATGTAAACATCTTGTAAAATGTCTATGTTATATAATGAATTTTAAAATCCTGGTTATTGTATGTATCTGACCAATCAAAAACTAACACGTGAGTATGTGATCTTATTAGTTGCCACATATACCCGGGTACATCCAATAACCGAGATTTGAAAGTTCATTGTATAACATAGACATTTTACGAGATGTTTGCATAACATAGACATTTGGTAATCGTTAGTTACATCCACATATAATTACGTGAGAAAATAGTTTAAGTACCTAAAAATATCTAAAAGTATACCATTTTATCTTAATCTTTATTGAATTTACACAAAATACCTCAAAATTACAAACCTTTCATTGCGATTTTACATATAGCTTGTGATCTTGATCAGTTTGTAGGGTGGAGGAATGGAGAAGAAAATAAGGTTTAAAAGGGTGGTTTGCATAATAACAAATTAACAAGCTTCGTAAGGCTAGCTTGCAAGGTTCCGCAAGACCTTTTCTTGTGATTCACTGATTTGTGATATTTGATGATAAGTATTTTGTGTAAACTTGAAAAAGTGACTAAAACAGTATATTTTTATATCATGACAAACTTTTACCAGATATAATTACATTACGTTATAATCATCTCATTCTTTATTCCTACTTGATGATTTGTCACATGGCTTCAAATTCTCATAAAATATTTACTAACCTAGTTGAAAAGCTAGATATGATGATTAATATGGGCAACGTGAAAAGCAAAAGTATAATTTCATTTTTAGTAAACACAATATTCACAAAATATGTTATACTGTTATTCCATTTATTAAAGTTCTCGAATCTAATAAATCAATGAAAAAGGTTGTATGTAGCATCACAACTGTTCCTTTCCAACAAGTGTATTACTTTTCATACAAAAACAACAAATAAAAACATATGGTTTCAATAACTCAAAGCAAATTAAACACACCAAAAACCATACATTCCCACTTGTACATTGCCACAAGAATCCAACACAATAATCAATAATGTAGGACATAAACATTGTACTCAACAACAGCATCACCATTGCTAAAATTTAAGAAAATAGTCTTTGCAAGTGCATAACCACGAGCAAATCGGAACAGCCCACTTCCACCAACGATCGGCATCTCCCTAACCGGTGAAAACACATGATTAGTCCCTAATATACTCAAAGTACTACCATTATATTTTCCTTCAACAAATACGTAATTTAGAGCCATTAGTAATCGAGTGTCACTCAAACAAGCGGATGCATATATCCCTTGAGCTCTTCCAACAATCTTGGAGGTTCGCTCTGGACCAACGGTCAATGGGTCGTCTATCATGACTGTAGCACCAAACCCGGTTCGGGAGGTGTTTGTTATTGTAGCTTCAGCTACCCGAACCGCGGTAGGATAGTCACCTCCTACTATGTCATGGAAATAGAAGTGAAGGTGGCTTAGTTTCTCTTTTTTGAAACCAAGTGTATTTAGTGATAATTTTTTTGAAAATTGATGGGATTGTGTTTGAATGAGAATTGTGAATAGACATAATGTAAGAATTGTGTACTTGGGTATTGAGAGAGTTTGTGCCATGGTTTGGTTGAGAGAAAATAAAGAGAGGATTGTTTGAGGTTTTGAGTGATGGTATAGTTACCATCTATTTACCGATATATATAAAAAAGAGATCCCTTCATTTCTCTTTATAAAAATAAGAGTGTTTCGTGTGTTCCAATAATGAATTCTTAGCTTAAGATCTAAGACTGATCGGAGTGGGGGACTTTTGCCCCGTCGCTGCCCCATGCCGCCCAGCACACCGCTCCGAGGGGCGGCAAAGCTAAAAAAAAAAGAAGCCCGGCTAATATTGATCGCCCTTAAGCCACGAGATTTCCCAAAAATTGTACCGTTGCACTAGCCGTTTGGCTTTTTTATTAAATTTATTTAATAAACCCCTTATAAATACTTCATACTACTTATTCCTCATTTTTATACTTTTATCTTCTATTTTTCTCTCTACATTTTACAAAATCTTCTATTTTTTCTCTCTATATTCAAATGGCTTGGTCTCGGTCCGAAGAAATGAGTTTAACGAACGCTTGGGTCGAGGTGTCAGGCGACCCGTTGTGCGGTAACTACGAACGGGAACGTACATTTTGGTCTAGAGTGACCCGTCTATTCCTCACTTATGAAAATCAACTATCAAACTATCAAAATGAAGACGCGGTGGCCTCTAAATGGCGCCGCATGCGCGCAAACATTCACGTATTGGATATGATGTTCAACCGTTTGAATGAAGCTCACGACGGTGAACACGGTGCAATGATCGAAAGAACTATGGCCGAGTACACGAGGGCATGTGGAAACACTTTTCATCACGTGGACGAGTGGGAATTGGTACGAAGCAATCCGAAGTTTAAACAAATTTAATCGTTTAGTTGTAATGTTAAATGTTTGGAATAATTGTTTAGTTGTGTTGTGTGATATATGGAAACATTAATAAAATTGTGTTTTTTTTTTATAATTTAGTAATTTAAAAGTAAAAAAAAATAAAAAATTAAAGGGACTCCCCCAAAGAGTTGCCTCACTCCAAGAAAAAGGAGGGACAACTCTTTGGGGAAGCCTCCGCCACATGGCGGAAGTCGCCCCCATGTGGGGAGCCCCAAAGTTGCCTCATTCCTAAGACTGATCGGAGTGGGGCGGTTTTTGCCCCGATGCCGCCCTTCGCCGCCTCTATCCCGCTAGAAAAGGAACAAGGTCTTGTGGGCGGTTTTTGCCCCTGCTTTATCCCGCCCATCACACCGCTCCGAGGGGCGGCAAAGCTCCAAAAAACTCCTCCCCGGCAAATATTGATCGCCCTTTTATTTTTGATTCCCAACAAAAAAAGATCCGTTGGCTATGCTTTATTTTTGTCTTTTTCCTATCAATAATACATACATAAATGTATATATGTGAATGTGTGTGCAGGTGTGTTTTTGAAGAAGAAGAAGAAGAAGAAGAAGATAGGTGAAAGAAGATGAGGGGTTGGGAGATGTGTGTGGTGGGTGTTTTATTTTATTTTTATATATGAAGTGTGTGGTGGGAGTGAGGGTTGTCTTTCTTTTTATTTTTATATTTTTATATGTAAATAATTAGTTTTAGTTTTATTTTAATATGTATCTTATCTTACTATATATACTCCCTCTGTCCCATATTAAATGTCTAATTTTGACTTGTCAAGTCTTCTACTTTCAACTTTGACCGTAAAAATATTTGTTCATATTATATAATACTTCATATAAAATATATGAGAATTGAGTTTTCAATGTACTTTTTCATTGATATAACTTTCATCAAGTATTATAAAACACAAACACTAATATTTATGGTCAAAGTTGCGATAAAAAGACTTGGACAGTCAAAATTGGACATTTAAATTGGGACGGATGGAGTACATATTATCTACCATTAAGTTTTTATAAAATTGTATAAAAAACAAAAAAAAAAAAACTTAAAGGAGGTTCCCCCAAAGAGTTGACTCACTCCAAAAAAAAGGAGGGACAACTTTTTGGGGAAGCTTCCGCCACATGGCGGAAGTCGCCCACATGTGGGGAGGCGCAAAGATGCCCCATTCCTAATAGTCTAATAGTCTAATAAAGATGATGATTTTAGTTCTTCAACTTTTAACTTGTTAATAAAATTTGGTAAACAAAATTTTGATGGTTCAATTTCTATAATACTTTCTAAGCATTATTGTTTCTAACCATAATAGCTAGGCTAATTAGGATAAACATGCAGATTCATAATGTGCTTATTAAATTTTATATTTTTGTTTTCCAATCGCTATTATTTCCGTATCACTACTGTAAATTTCTTGTCTATGTCACTCTGACGTGTCACTTTGCTATGGAAAAGTAACTAGCTTTCTATATATTTTGCTAGACTTATTATTTCTCTTCATTTTAGACGCTTGGTCTCCTTTAGGCCAGTGCTCATATAATCGTGTTAGACCGTGCATTTTGGTATTTTGTTTTAGTGGTAATACAGTAGTCTGTATTTATAAAAAAAATGTGCTACACGTCATGCCTGACAATAGAGTACTAAAGTTTGAGAATAAATAATATATTAAATTCATATATCAAGGTTGACTGGTTGACTCTCAACTTTTGTAGCTCGATTCAATGTTTTAAATACCGGTATATACCGGTTGGTATTACCGGTATCGGAAGGTACTCCGGTATTTTAAGCCTGGTATTTTCACTATTCAATACCGGCCGGTATTTCTGGTATTCCCGGTATTTTCCGGTATTACCATTCCGGTATTTTTGGTATTTTCATTTAGCTTCTTTTGAATTTTTTTAAAAAAATTATTTTTATGATACTTTATGTTATTTTTTATTATTTGTGAACTTTAAACTTATATTTTGTTATGAAATACTTATTTGGTATTATTTTTTAGTGGATTATAATTGTATTTTGACTATTTTTGTTAAATTGTAACAAGTTTTGTAGGATTTTTATAATATAAATTAAAATAGTCGTACCGGCCGGTATTTCCGGTAATACCGATAATACCGGAAATTTTTTTCACACCGGTATAACTAAAATACCGGTTTTTAAAACATTGGCTGGAATAATTTTATTTGACTTTTAGTATGAACCTATGATCGTCTTTTCGATCTGAGGAACATTGGTATATTTAATGAAGGGTGAAAAAAGTTGAAGAGAATCTTTAACTCATGTATATATACAATCCACGGCAATTCATACCTTATATGTATCGTATGTAGAATCGAATATTCATGTGTATGGACCAAAATCATCGAGAATGGCCAATAAGCTAAAAGGAGGCCTGAATATTGAATAATTGGTCGGCATGCAATGTAATGTATTCTTGGTCCCCATCTTTTGGATCTATATTAAAACTAGACTAATAAGTTTTAGAGAAAATTACATTTTTGGTCCCTCAAGTTGGCAGGATTTTCAGTTATTACCTTTAAGTGAATTAATTACAGAAAAAACCCTGAATTTAGTCAATTTTTTCACTTTTTACTCTGTGACTAACAGCCGTCTATTAGGTCGTTAAGTGAGGGGCATATTCGTCATTTCACCATGACTCCTTTTTCTTCTTCTTCTTCCAAACTCAAACACAAACCTAGATTTGTCAGGTTTTGCAGAAAACGAAATGTAAACTGAAATCACGGCGATCGAAAATTTGAAAATCACGTCGGAAAAATTAAAATCTAGATTTATTTCTTGTTTCTTCGGATCAGAACACGAAACATGTTGCAATCGACTCGGAAATCAATCGCGCACGAACCCTAGTCAAAATAAATACAATATAGACTTCGCCTGAAAAACTTGACTTGCCGGAAAAACTTGTTTGAATCGAGAAGAAAGACAAAACAAAGCAATTGCACTTCGAATACAACCAAATCTAGCCAAAACAGATTCCGATCCAAGTAATTCCGAATCCAAAAACCCTTGTTTCCGATCTCATATGTGTGTGTTTTGAGTGTGTGTTTGTGTGTGTTTCCGAGTGAGTGTGCTCAGTGTGTGTTTTTCAGTTGACATTTCGTTTTCCGGCCGTCGTGATTTTCAAAATTTGGGTTTGTGTTTGAGTTTGGAAGAAGAAGAAGAAAAGATCATGGTGAAATGACGAATCTGCCCCTCACTTAACGGACCTAATAGACGGCTGTTAGTCACAGAGTGGGAAGTGAAAAAATTGACTAACTTCAGGGTTTTTTCTGTAATTAATTCACTTAAGGGCAATAACTGAAAATCCTGCCTACTTGAGGGACCAAAAATGTATTTTTTACTAAGTTTTACTATATATGTTTCGCCAACGATAATAAGTTTTTTCATTTTATGTAGTTCGTTAAACATAGTTTGTTGTTAATTGTGAGTAATTTTATAATTATATACATGTACGAGGTTTTTGCCCCGTGCGTTGCACGAGTTAACATAAATTTACAACAAATAATTCAACAAAAGCTCAATATAAGAAAAACTTTAAGTGAAAAACGGACATATGAAATTCTTGTAACCTTAAACATATAACCCGTAACGATTTCAAAGCAGATTTGTTACATCTATTACCTGAAAATAAATAGTTAAGAAGACACTTACACCTACACATCATATGGTTACAACAATATTCGCATTCGGAAATAAAAAATACCTTATGATGCGTATATAAGAAGATGTTTCATGTATTTATGAATCTTTAATGTTAATGGAATAAGAATTATAGGTTGAGTGACATAATTAGAAACCAAATTAGTATTACAATAATTTACAAAATACATACTTATATTCAAATTAATGTTGAATCCATCTTGAAAAAAATATCAAAATATTTGAAATAGTTGACGCTATTTTAAACTCATGTCTTGAAAAGTAAATATAAAAAAACGATGAACAAAATCAACTTACATGGATCTTTAAAACCCAAAATCACATGCAGAAACACATATTAACTAGATATTATGTAGTTAATTAAGATTTCCATGTAGATACATTAGTTAATTTGTTTTATATAATAAAATTTTAAGGTTATTGTTTTGGAACAATAAATGTAATTCATATGGTATGTATATACCGAAAAAAATAACATAGAAACAAGATCACTTATAAAAATTTTATTATTATTTTTTATCATTTTATTATATAAATAAGGTAAGATAAATAAATATTGTAAGAAAAAATATGGAGATGACACCTATGAAAAATCCTACGTGGCAAAGTCTAAAGATAGTTTTGAGTTGAGATGATGGCTTTAAAAGCTAGGATAACTACTTTTTATTATAGATATAGATAATAGATATAGATAGATAGATATAGATAGATAGATATAGATATTCTTATAACAATTTTTTTTTAAAGGTGTGGATCATTTGCTTGCAACAGGGGATCTAGCTTACGTTGTTTTAACCGGGTCCGCGCTAGCGAGCACTCACCCTCAATACCTAGTAAGAGGAGAAACCTCCAACTAAACCGCCCGAAGACACGACATTTAATTGGGATAAAACTCTGCCCCTTCTGCAGGACTCAAACCTGCTTCACTGGGGGACTTTATTTGCAAAATACCTTGAAATGTCTTTCCCATATCCCGAACTCGAGACCCCCAACATGTAAAGCTGGTGCTCAACCATTGAGTTATAATGGGAAATACTTAAAACCGCGGACTACTTCTTATTACCATAATAAAAACAATAATACAAGACATCATCAGTATGAGAAATGATATTCTTTTCTTGGTGTCTTGTTAAATTCAGTCATAAGGTTTTGATTAAGATATATAAAATAGTTATACAGTTATTATAAAATTTTGGGGGTGAGTTTTTGATATATAAAGTATAATTTTCATATGTACGTTAATTATTGCCCTTAATATTTTTCTTTCTTTTCTAAAGAATTAAAAAAAAAAAATCTTTTAATATCACAGTACAATGATGCATGTCTTCATTTAAAAATCTTAAAATCATCTATATATTGAACAAATTTAATTAGCCTAACAGGTCTTTGAC
Source organism: Erigeron breviscapus (assembly GCA_034093135.1). Lineage (NCBI taxonomy): Eukaryota > Viridiplantae > Streptophyta > Magnoliopsida > Asterales > Asteraceae > Erigeron > Erigeron breviscapus. The sequence goes on along the minus strand of CM067170.1, from coordinate 25,677,992 downwards.
ATATTAGTGGCAGTGACGGTTGACGATAGTCATTGTTAACTTTGAACAGATTATGATACTAATATTAATTATCAAGAACCGTTTTTTTCCTAACATCAAAGATAGCGACTTTAAGATATTTTAGTCATCATACAATTATCATTTATTATTATAAATAAAATCATACAATACAGAAAAACTACAGTGTGTTACATTTTTAAATTTTTCTAGAAAAGAATATTATTAATATTACTCAAAAAAAAAATAACGATTAACGGGTAAAAAAACCAATTTTATGACTAAGGACATTTCAAAGTGAATTATAAATGTTACACTTACTTCTTTGTAGCTTTGTTCAAAAACTAGCTTCACACATTTTAACTTTCGTTTAACTATTTTCTATAGTCAATATTCTAGTTATAATAAATGTTATGTATCTTTAGTTAATAAAGAGAATTTTATTTTGATTGTTTATATTAATAATTACATGAATGGATCACAATATGATAAAAACTTATAAGAAAAAACCGTAACTTAAAATGTTAAAATTGAAGGTATAAAAGAATTAGACGTGAAGTTAAATATTGTACCAAATTTTGATGTTAAATCTTACAATTCTTTGTGGTAAATTTACACCATATTTGGTGTATTCGTTGGAAATGAAAGTTTAAACCAAAATACCAATTTGATGTTTTGGTGTTAATATTGATGAAAAAACAAAAACAATTAATGATAACACCAATACGTTGAAATTATTCAACTCTTTAGGAAAAAAAAAAGAACTATATCTTTAATAATAATGAAAAATTTCGATGGCTTTCCTTTTTGTTTTTTAAAAGAAAATCTTCATCAACTCTTATTGTTAAAGGAAAATGATAAATTAACCTAACTAGTTCATACATCTAAACATCAACCTAAAACTTTAATAATCTGCTACATATATTTCATTAATTCTTTTTTCTATTTTTATCTGTTGATTCCTTTACATGTCATCTTTTTACCTTTTTAGGCATATAAATTAGGGTTTTGTTAATGACAGCCCTAAGGGCTGTCAGTTAAAACTAATTGGCTGCATTAAAATTAGTACCTTGCTGTTAAAAAATTCAGGGGGCGTTTTTAATATATAATGTACAAATTTTTAAGCATGTAATAGTTGTTAGTGACAGCCATAAGGGCTGTCATTATCATTTTCATATAAATTGTTATTCTCATTGTAAGAATCTTTCAATGATTTCTTTTTACTATTTTGATAAAAATCAAATTTATGTTATTTAATTCGATCGTGTGTTCAAAATTCTTAAGTTTATGGCGACATCAGAATCGTTCCTTTCCAACAAGTGTATCCTTTTAAAAGTGCTGAACTCAGAGAACAGCTTAGGCAGTTATTGGCTCAAGGGGGAGATGGTTGTAGGGAAACTGAGTTGAAGAGGAAAGAGGATGAAGATCATGATGATGATGCGAATGCTGATGGTGAGCCAAGAACTGAAGCTCACACAGAAGCAAGAACTAAGGGGGAGTTAGAGAAGGATGTTGCAAGTACATCTGGAGCTGCTGATCAAGTGCGCCATGCTGCATTGGATCCAGATGATGTGATTGCTCAAGTGGATAATTTTCAAGCTTTGGATCACTTAGAGTTATTTGTAGAATCAAATGCTGAACGAGATCAAGAATTGGATAGATTATTGGAAGATGTCGATGACCCTCTGAATGTTGCTGGTGATGCCGCAGAAAGTTCAAGAGGAAAGACTGTTGATCCAGAGGCTACAGAGAGTGATTCCGATGTTGATGTGACTGGACGTGCAAGTGATAATTCTCCTGTTGAAAGAGTTTTGAAGAGGTTTCGCACTGAAGATGAGAGTGATTATGAACCAGAGGAAGAGGAGATTCCTTTGATCAGACGAAGGAAAGTGCCTAGGTCAGGAAAGGTTCTACCTGCTCACTTGGCTGAGGCATTTGAGAAGCACAGACAGCAAGAGGAGTCTGCAAGAACTGAGGTGCCCCCCCCCGCGA